>OY992530.1:138467302-138577465 GCA_963921185.1 Dasysyrphus tricinctus | reverse complement strand
AAACCAAACGATGAAATTGCAAAGCAGTCATTTGAATGGATTCCTCAGGGTGCACGGCGGGTTGGAAGACCAAGAACAACATGGAAATCAACACTTCTAGCAGAAGCAGACTCCCAGAGAAAGACGTGGCCACAGTTAAAATATCTATCTGCAGAGCGTGAAGGATGGAAACGATTTGTTGGCGCCCTATGCCCCAACCGGGGTTATACAGGACCTGATGATGATGATGAATTCAATTTAAAAAATTGCATTCATTGATTTAATTTCGAGACTTTGGCTTCAAATTCTGCAATTACTATTCATTTGAAATTGAAATGCCTGCATTCCTTTCAATTCTCTAATAATCGTTAAAATCAGCATAGAATACAAAATAAGGAAAAGAATGCATGATTACTTAAAAGATTGCATTCAACTTATTTGATTCAAAAGAATGGTAATTGCAGAATTTGAGGTCGAATTCTTAAAGTGTATGTAATGATTTAAATTGTTGATTAAATTCAATAAAATAATAAAAGTTAGCCTGTATTGGCTAACCACCTGCGAAGATTTGAACTTTTACAAGTCATCGAACTAACTACGATTTCAAACGCTTCTTCGGTTGATTTTAACGTAGCTAAGACTGGATTGCAAACATTGTTTCGGACCAGTGCTCCACGATCTTAACTGTTCAAAATACTTTAATAAATATTTTTTGTATTAGGTATTACTAAATTTTATTGTTTTTATTTTTGTAATTTAGTTTAGTTTTGTATACTTGTTTTTTGTAAGCATGCGTTGGTTTGCATTATTTTACTTTTTTTACTAACCACTAACCACATGCACTTATAGAATAGTTTACAGTTCCCATGCGAAAAAATATCAAAATTTTCATAACGATTCTGGTTCTGTGCACCAAATTGAATAATATTCAAGGCAAAAAACGTTTGCCTTGGCCTAAGCCACCCATTGAGTCATTAATTTAACCTTAATTAATAAACTGTAGGCCTAAAAATGGAAAATATTTTTTTTGGATGCAAAAACTATTTGCATGCCAATAAAGCCTTCAGGTGAAAAAATTTTTTTTTTCAAAGTAAAAAATTTAATTTAGTAAATTGTGAACCCGTCATGTCATTTTGTATGTATGTAAAATACATACAAAAAAGTCGATACAAATCGACATTTTAACCAGTCCACATTTTAACATGTCATCGTTTTTTCTTATTCTTATTAAATCTCAGATTAGAGTTAGGTGGAAATGTAGCATTAGTCTCAATTTGTTGATGAACTGATATTAATTCGAACCCTTAAATCTTCATCTGTAGAATCTCTTAGGTTTTAGGTAAGTTTTAAGACGTTTCACTGTCGCAAAAGTTCTTTTCAGTGTGAATGTTCAATATTAAAACCGTTATAGTCGCCAAAATTTTAAGAAGCTTGTGTATGTGAATCATGTTGTATTTGGCATTTTGTCTACCATATTATTCAGCTTTTAAACTTCAAATTGCCACAACCCATTTCTTTTTTTTTTTAATTTAAGTTTTCTTCTTTAAATTTTTGTTCATTTTTGCCAAGAATTGAGGGAATCAGAATACGCGCATCACATTTAAAGGTTGGACTGTACATTTTGTATTCTTATGTATAAAAAGCGGAACTAGGAATAACGTTGTAAAGGCTTATGATATGATCGGCATGCAAGCATTCACCATATCAAGAATGACGTAGGTATGCTTGAACAAAATAGGGCCATTTTTCTACAACAGGGGCGGATCCAGTGTACATTGGAAAAATGTACTTTTTATTTCATTTCAAGTCAAAAAAGTATCTAAATAATAGCCCTGTCAAATTAGTCAAAAAAAGGTGAACAAAATTTTTTTTATGGAATCTGTTTGGCTACGACTCCTGATCATAAAAACGAGTTTTTGGGATTTTTGAGGTTAGGCCATCTTGAAAAAGAGATTGGTTTTGTTTTTATGCAATAACTCGCTTGCATTTTATTTTACAGCAAAACGTCCTACTACAATCTTGTAGAAGATAAAATTACCTATAAAATAAGCTATCAACGACTTGTGTAGCAGGTTCCATTTTTGAGATATAACGGACCAATGTTCCCCTATGGGTTGTGTTTTGGGGGTGGTATGACTTTTCTTGAGTTTTCTAGGTAACCGTTGATTTTTTTGGATGATGCTTTTAGAATCATTTTCAGTTCTTGTATCGACCTATAAAATGAGCCGTCGATCGATATCATCGGCCACGAATTGTGCGAGTTATCCAATTCATAGGATCACACTTTATGAGTAAGGGGAAAAACATATATATATTTTTTTTTCGAAAATGTTTATCCGGTGAATCGTACAAAAAAACTATAACTTAAAATGTTGTCCACAGTAATGATAACAATTTAACATACATGGTACGTGGAGTTGCATCCGCACCACACAGAAAGTTGTTGTTGTTAAAAACTGAGTTATCTTTTTTCAATCCAAATGTAAAAGGTATTGCATGCGGTTTCCTAGGTACTACGAAGAAAAACTTAATTGAATTTCAAATTTATTGATTGGTTTTTATTAACAGAATAATTTGAAAAAATAATAAAAAAAAGAGGTAAAGTGTGTTTTACATTAAGTTTTCTCTGTGAAAGTATTTGAAGGGGAGACAAATAATATTAAGGGGAATATTTTGAGATTTTTGAAGGTCCTGGTAGCATTGCATCATCGCATACATCAGCTTCAAAAATCGTTTCGTTTGGTGTCATTTCATCGTATTGAAATCCCGAAAAATTGTATAAAATGAAAAATTTGCGCAAATTTTTCATTTTATATAATTTTTCGAGATTTCAATTTCAGGAAAAGTATTTCTACGTGAATATTCTTTTATACCAATCCATGCTTTAACACTTTGTTCTTAATTTATGTTTTATTTTAAATGAAGATGGAGTGCACCTACTTCGAAATTAAGTACTTCTTTACTTTGTGTGCTTAATAAAACCATTTTATTGATATGATCAATTAAAACCAATCTTTTATAAAAAAAAACTTAATGCACGAAAGTTTTGGGCATATAATGTGCCTGGGGCAGAAAACAAGCAAACACGATAAAAGTTAAAAAGCATTTTTTTAAATTCATAATATTAAATACAAAACAACATGCTGAAGCTCGGAAGAGGGTTTAAAAACGATTAAACTATCGGAATTCAGTAAAGATTCAGATTTGTGAAACATAACAGTTATTAATTTGTTAAAACTATTTGATTAAGATTCAGTGAGGCCAGATCCACACTATTTTGCCGATACCGATACGCTATCGCTACAATAAAATTTGCGGGTGGCAATGGTGCAGTGGATGTAGTGCTTGACTGCTTACTTAGAGGTGTGGGTTCGAGCCCCATTCTAGGCAGCATTCTTTTCTATATTCTCCCAGCTTAACTGGACGCCACCCGTGAGATTTAATGAGATAATAAACACCTTGATCTCAATCCACTGTGCCAAATCTTTTCTTTCCTCCTACTCTTTCTAACTAGTGCCGTGCAATTTAGGTTGCATTAAAAAGACCTTAGGTCTTACAGGCATGTAGTTAAAATTATTATTATTATTATTATTATTATTATAAAATATTTTTACATAAGAAAAACTGAAAGGAGCGAAAGCGTATCAGGAATCGATGATGTGAATGTGTAGGAACTCATTGTGTCCTGTTTTAAAATACTTTATCATGTATCGATATCAGAACTTTAATGTGAATTTGGCCTAAAACTTTGTCAGAAAAGTCACAGTAATGGCTGTAACTTTTTTTTCAAGTATAGTTTCGGGATTTTGGCCTTTCTGGATTTTGGGTCTTCGGGATTTTAGGTTTTCGGGATTTTGGGTTTTTGGGATTCTGGGTTTTCGGGATTCTGGGTTTTCAGTATTTTGGGTTTTCGGGATTCTGGGTTTTCGGGATTTTGGGTTTCGGGATTCTGGGTTTTCGGGATTTTGGATTTTCGGGATTTTGGGTTTTCTGGATTCCTAATTTCGGGATTGTGTCCGTCTCCCCAAGAAATAATCTTCATTATTTCGGGAGCTGGTTCCTTGGAGGTCATCACAGGAACATACATTTTTGTTTTTTTTTTCAACCCCACTTTTCCGGATCCTGGTCGTTTCCTAGCCACGTTTGTACCTGGTGATACGTCTAAAATATATGCTGTCGTAGTGCATCTTTTGTGGGGGGAAGTGAACATAAATTGTTTTTCGTTTTTGCCACAGACTTCGTAAATTTTGTATAACGAAGTTCGTCAATTGAAGTTGTCTTTCCTTCAAAAGTGATTGAACTCCCCTTTCTTTAACAGTATGCACTTGATGTTCATCCAGCGTTGATTTGCACACAAAACAGTTCTTCATGGTTACAAAAAAACAATACCTTTTTAAAATAACAGGGCGGACATAGACCGTTTATAATTACATTTATTTGCAAGGCGTATAAACGCAAGCCTACTTTAGGCAAAGTGCGTAGTACCACTGAAAACATTACGATTTTTGCATAGTACTGTGCATTCATCTATAGTGCGAACATTTTGTCTGAGCACTGGTGTTTTGATTTTTATAAATGAATACCAATCAATAAATTTGAAATCTTGTTGAGTTTTTTTTTAGGTAACTCCTGTGAAATCGCATGCAATACCTTCGGTTTACATTTGGATCGAGAAAAGATAACTCAGTTTTCAACAACAAGAAATGTAGGTGTCTTAAGTTTCCCGGCTGCTTTACAACTTTCTGTGTGGTAGGTACGGATGGAACTCCACGTACCATGTATGTTAAATCGTCATCATTACTATGGACAACATTTTAAGTAATAGTTTTTTTGTACGATTCACCGCATAAACATTTTCGGAAAAAAGTATATTTATGTTTTTCTCCTTACTCATAAAGTGTGATCCTATGAATTGGATAACTCGCACAGTTCGTGGCCGATGATATCGATCGACGGCTCATTTTATAGGTCGATACAAGAACTGAAAATGATTCTAAAAGAATCATCCAAAAAAACCAACGGTTACCTAGAAAACTCAAGAAAAGTCATACCACCCCCAAAACACAACCCATAGGGGAACATTGGTCCGTTATATCTCAAAAATGAAACCTGCTACAGAAGTCGTTGATAGCTTATTTTATAGGTAATTTTATCTTCTACAAGATTGTAGTAGAACGTTTTGTTGTAAAATAAAATGCAAGCGAGTTATTGCATAAAAACAAAACCAATCTCTTTTTCAAGATGGCGGGTCTTCCCTAACCTCAATAATCCCAAAAACTCATTTTTATGATCAGGAGACGTAGCCAAACAGATTCCATAAAAAAAATTTTGTCCATCGAGAAATGCGATCTGATTTCCTAATTTGACTGGGCTATAATGCAAAACTGTGAAAAATAATCTACTGGAATTGCGGTTTTCTTGTCATTTTGATGACGGCTACGCATTGCTTATATAAGAACAACACAATATTTTCCTTTACCTGGTTTGTAAGACTTTGAATTTTTGCTGAGAAAAAACGGTCCGATAGATCAATTTGAAAATTTACAAGAATATTGATGTTTTAAAAGTCTACAAATTTGCATACCAACGCAAGCCATGCAATCAATATTTGCAAGGAAAAAAAAGATTAACAAAAAGACCACAAAAAGTCGGGTTTTAGTACTTTTTTAAACTAACGGTGAAAGGTGAAAAAAAAATAGTTTCTAAAAAAAAAATCTTGTAAAACGCTTTCTCAAATTTCCAAAACTGTCTTTGAATTTGTTATAACGTCATTATTTCCTGAGATATTGGTAATCAAGGCTAAAAATGTCTTTTTTCATTCAATGTCAGATTACCATGGAAAAAATTTGTACAACAACAAAAAAAAAAGTAAATTGAAGCTGAATAAACAAGGTATCTGATCATTACATTTGATTGACTCAAAAAAAATTATCCATAGAAATGAGGACCTTCAAAAAAAAATTTTAAAAATAATTTTTTTGTCTCGTCTCATTCTTTGCAATAACGCAATTACGGTACTTCAAAAAAAATGTTTGCAAACAAAAAACATAAAGCTATAAATTGCTTTTTGTTTCAACTCAATACGACCACTTGCCACAAAGATACAGCTCTTCAAAAAACACTAACCAAAATTGAAAAGAAATTTTTTCCTTTAATTTCGTTGAGTAGTGTATAAAAGATTGAGAAAATTTGGTCTCAATCAATATTGTAGAGAAATTCATACATTTGTCTCCAAAATAAATTCTAAAATAAAAACGAAAAACGAAAAAATAAAATTGTTGCACGTTCTTGCTTCTAGAGCTCACTTCGCATTCATGAGGACTTTTTTGCACTTCATCATTAGACCATTCTTAATAAGTGTTCCAAGTTTCAAAACTGTTGATTCTTTTTTAAAGTAAGGTCTCTTACTGACTGGGCTATTATATTTTTGAAATTTGTGGTAACGCTACCAACTGCTCTCATCGACTCAATTCATCTTCTCTTGAGATTTTTTTCTATCACTTTCATTATATTTCACAAATTCAATAATATTATTTTTATAATATTTTTTCTTTTTTATTTTTATAATAGTTTTGCGGACAGCACTGGCACAGTACACAACAGCGTGTGATTATGGGTGTGTTAGCATCTTTCTCCATTAGTATGATTCAGAATGCAATAAACATGGGCTGTAGGTTGCGGTACATGTACAATTGAGTTAATTTCTTCTATCATAATGTCAATGTCAAATCTGATTACAATCTTGAGTTTAATTTTCTAAAAAACACAAAAAACAATTTCACCCCATGTCCCCTTACGTACGGCGCAGGGACATAAGTCTCCGGGACATAATTACCGAAGTTCTTTTTCGGGACTTATGTTCCATTTTACTGGAACATAAGTCCCGAATTCGATTCGGCACTTATGTTCCACCCTACCCGAAATGTTTTTTCGGGACTTATGTCCCACGTATAATTTTTTTATTTTTGCATATGTACCTATAGAGACAATTTAAAGAGGCCACAGCTGACGAAATGGTAGAACAACCGGTATTGTTCTCTCGATTTATTTTGTTCGGTATTACCTACACCAATGCAAAGTACAGTCACAAGCCTTAAATGCAAAAGAATCTTTTGCATACACACACCTGGCACCCACTCCAAGTTCTATAGTGTGCCCAAGCAGGGGGTTTGCAGGGGGGCAGCATATCCCTCCATACATACCTCAGTGTTTATATTTGCCGTAATGCTGGGTGCTGGCACTGATCTTATTTACACTTGCCTTACCTTACATAAATACAGTACTGGCACCCAGCACTACGGCGAATAAACAGTAAGGTATGTATGGGGGGGGGGGGGGACATGCTGCACCCTGCAATCCCACTGTTTGGAAACACTATAGGATTTGGGATGGGTGCGAGGTTGGGTGCATGCAAAGTCTCTTTTGCATTTAAAGAATCTGGATTAAGAGAAACATTGAATTTATCCAATTTATTCGCAAAATTGTTTTTGTTTCATTCGAGACTTATGTCCCATTTTTGACTTAAAAATTCAGGACTTATGTCTCCGCAGGATGAGACATAAGTTCTCTACAAGCTTTCCCCACACACGCCACGGATAGAACCGAGTTATATGCATCTTTAAAACAATGTACCAACTTGAGTGGAGTCTCAACTCTTTAGGTATATGTAGCTATAATTCTCGGAGTGTAGTAAACGCAAGAGAAATAAATATTACATTAACTTGTATACATTTATAATAACTACTTGAAGAACAATGAAACAATGCACAAAAGGTCACTTGTATAATTTAAGAAAAACACCAAAATTGACCTTAAACAACCAAAAGGTACAGGATATAACTTCTCATACCTAATAACTCGTTTTATTAAAAATTTCACAAGAAAAAAGTACGAGAAGATGAGATCTCTTTTTATTCTCAAATAAAATATTTCTCTTGTTAACAAATTTCAAGCCGTACAAAAATTTGCTGGCATTTTCCACAAACATTTCGGTCCCAAAATCAAACTTGATGATATTTGAAAAGATTGTTTTTATTTTGTTTAACATAAAGGTCATATTGTGGTATAGCTGGGTGCATCAGGTGCCCACCGAGCACCAAGTAATTTATCTTTTTCTTTTTCAACGCCTGAGGAGAATTTAAAATTTCTTCGAATTAATGAAGATTTCTTCATCCGATTATCTCCAGACCAAGGGAACAAGGCCAAATAAAAAAAAATCTGTGGATTAACACCGTGAAAAGGACTAAAGTCAATAAAGGAAAATTTAAGTAAAATAAAGAAGAAATATATAAATCGCAGTCGCGGGAACTGTATATACAAAAATACATACACTCGCGTCTGCTAGATACATAAATTTTTATTTTCTCTGTTAGATAGCTATACACGCCTTCAAGGACGCAGCCAGCAGTATACTCCTTCTACGCAATTTTATTCATCACGCATAAGATTCGAGATCCACATAAAGTGCTCACAAATGAAGAATATCCTTGGGAGGTGGTGTGGAATTGTTTTCCATTTGTATTTCCAGCACGTGAAAACTTTCCCTATTAAATTACTTTTTTTCACTTAATTATCGAAGGACTCGAGGAAGTTTCGCTATGGTAACGTTGTAGATGGGAGCCCTTCTATCCTTACGAAAAGCTAAAAACTTTTTTTTTAAGGTGTTATAGCTTAGTGACTTTAATGACAAACACACATTGTATCCGTTGACATCTTTGTTTTTCTATTTTGTTTCAAACAAAGAATGACAAAAGCGTAATATCCGTACGTCAAGGTCATTCAAGATAAATGACATCCTTGGATAACCGAGTGCAAGAGGTGTAGCTATGAAGCTTTTTTCATTGCAAACTCCTACTGCATAATCCACCAAAGCCTTTACGGCTATACAATAAGTCTTCTTCTTTGCGGTGAAGTTTAGAAGACAAAAAAAAATGGAAGATAAAGTCCGTCAGACAATATCTTATCTCGTTGCCAACATACCATAGACTACTTCCGTGCTAAGTTTTCGTCCTCACAAACAGTGCATTAAACTAGGTCAGTCCTAAATTCAATAGACGAATGTCCTAGTCACTCTTTGACGGGTACAGCAGCAAAACCTACAATTCTCTCATCAGAGAGCTAAAACAAGATACAAACGCAGAGAGAGTCCTTTATTCACCATTTCATTGCAGAAATCGGGCGAATTCAAAAAGGTGGTCCTGCGCTCTGGAGTTAAGGGGATATTTTTGATAAGGATAAAATGATTAAAATGTGGGAAATGTTTTGAGTTCGGAGTTCTTATAGGTATTGACATTATTTTGTTGCTGCAACATTTCTGTTGCATTTATTCTAATGTGCGCTATAATGGGATTTGTATATGTTATTACTGCGGAAAGAGTCGTGGTGGTATCTATTATGATGTAAGAATGACGTCAAAGGATTACGTATGCAAATTTAAAAAAGAAAGCGAAAAATTTACATGAAAACAAAAAAAACCTGAATTTACTTTTCCCAAGAATTTCTTATGAAATTTTAATATATTAAAAAAAAGGATAGGAAGCTGCTCCCTATCATAACATGGTTTGTAGAAGAGGATTTGTATTTTGTCTCTTGAACTGTTGCATTTATTCGGTTAAAATTTGCTTTGCATTGCGGATTCGGAACAAAAGTGTATGAATAAATACAATATTAAGGATTCCTGTATAAATATTAAATATAGAATATTATGAACCATTATCACTTTCTCACATCTTGTAGTTCTTGAAAGAAACTTTGGAATTTTATCTAAACAATTTTAAGAAAAATAAGCATAACATATAATTTCCACTGATACCTACATACAGAGCCATGGGTAAGGGTAGGCAGAGAGGAAAATGCCCCAGACACCTTGCCGTGATAGGTGTCGTACCACGAGCGTCATGCCGCATTTCGTGAATGGCGTCACCATGTCGAGAAGGCTGCCACGCTGTGAGCTTTCCTAGAAAAAATACAAATTTTAAGTGACAAAAATGTTAATGCTTTTATATTGATCAACTGAAATCGATTGAATCAAATTCATAAGGTAGAAATTCCTTCTGGTTGAATGAAAGATTGATAAAAAAAAAAAATGGAAAAAATTTCACCAAAATTTTGACATCTATCGACATTTTTTTGAATAGAGAATTCAACAGTCAACATTTTTAAAGTCTGACTTTGAAAAACGACTTTTGATCAGGTTTAAGGAATGATGCTTGCAGCCACATTTAACTTGCTCTATTTTGTCATCAATCAAATTAAACGATTGGTTATAAAGTTTAACAAGTAACAGTGTTGCCAGATTTTTCAAGACGATTGGAGCCCAGAAGCTGAAAATAGCCCCACTCGATAATGGTTGTAATGAAGTGTTCCACGTTACATTCTTTTTTTCAACTTACACAGCAAAAGGTAAATGACCAACCCCTTATCGACAGTTAATATTCAGCGAGAATTGTATTTCATCAAAATACAATTCACATTCACCGAAAGCATGTGATGTTACAGGAGAATCCACACAATAATGATTATTTTGTCATTCACAGTCATTCAGTCATTGTGCATCGCGCAGTACGGTGAACATTCAAGCGGACGAAATTTATTTTAAATTAAATCCACCCCTTGTAAAACAAAAAAAAAGGGTCAAATAATACAGGTACACCTGCGGGCTACCTGATTATATTGCCCACCAGCAAAAATAAAAAGGGATTATCCCAGTTAAAGATTATTGTGGATTAAGGGTGTCAACATAAGTTTTTCTTAAAATAGTGTTGTGCGCGTTTAATCCGAACTAATAAAAGTGCAGTGAATTATAGTGAAGTGATAATCCATTCACCAGTAATCCACTATTATGGAGAAATTAACACCGGAAACGGCCTGGGCTGCACTTAGAGTTCTCCTTCTACGGATGATTAAGGACCTGGGTCCAGGATACTGGAACCAGATCAACAACCTCGTTATGGAGATCCACACCAAGAATGTAACCAATGCAAAACCAAAGCCAATGGACGAACTACAGCCAATGGAGGAACACCAACCAATGGAAGAGTCTGTAACATTAGTGGAACACCCAGAAGCTCCCCAAGATGAAGAAAACCTGATTTGTCTAACAGGAGACGAGCAAGGACAATCCGACACCGACAGCAACCAGTCGAGCTTTGAAGAAGTCACTGGAAAAAAACGCTCAAAGAAAGCCGCCAAGAAAAAGGACATGAAGAAGAAGAAGGAAGACATCCCAAATGTGACCACTGACATCACCGTTGAGCCATCCACCAAAAAAGTCATAAACACCGAATCGGTCCCAGCCATCCCTCCACCGATTTCGAAGCCATCTTCCGTAAAACAGACAGCAACGCCTCATGTGACAGAGACAACGAAGAAGAGTGGGATGCCGCCTTATTGTATTCTCAAGAAACATAGCTGAAATACGCAGGTTTGCAAAAGGAAAGCAGCTGGAATTTACCCTGAAGAATCTCAACACCACAAAGACTATAATAAATACGACATCGAGGAAGGACTACGACGAAATAAGATCCTATTTGAAGACAATGAAGATTCAAAATCTTTCATTTACCCCCAAGGAAGACAGGAAAACTCTTCTGATGCTCAAAGGAGTACACTATTCTTACACCGCCATGGAAGTGGAAGAAGAACTTAGACTTGAAGGACTGCCAATAATAAAAGTTTCTCTTTTCAGATCAAGGAAGACAGCAATCAAGTCATTCAACTGCTTTGTGGTGGAACTAAGCAAGACCTGTGACATCGCAGAAGTATACACCAAGACACTGATCATGAATCAAAAGGTACACTGGGAGCAACTCAAGGCTAATGATGTCATCCAATGTAGGAACTGTCAACGCTTTGGGCATGTCGCTACAAACTGCGGGATGAACTACGTGTGCGTGAAATGCAAGGACAACCATCTTCCAGGAGAGTGCAAGCGCAAGGATAACTCCAACTCAGATGTCTGGTGCGCCAACTGCAAGACCGAAGGACATCCAGCAAGCTTCAGAGGATGTCCAGTACTGAAGGTGAAGCAAGCAGAGAAGAAGCAGGCCCTTGTCAACAAAAAAGTGCAACAAGAATTTGTGGCAAAATCTGCATGCACATTTACGAAACCAGCCATCAGTTTTGCAGCCATGGCCAGAAAGAACATCACACCAACACAGAAAATCCAGTCAGTGGCGAAGACCCCAGCTAAGAAGACACCTGCACCATCCGCATCAGCACTACCAACAACGAAGGCCTCCCCCAAGCCAAACCTAGCCAATGAAGTGAAACGCCTGTTTGGATCCGACCTCCCAGCAGTCATGGAGAAAGCCCGAAGTTCCGTACCATCCAACTATACACAGCTAAGTGAAGAGCATAAGTCCGTGGCCCTTGCCACCTTTATATTCCAACTATGCAGCGCGTAATGCGCATCAACAAATTGCGTATAGTGGCTTATAACAATAACTCGTTATATAGTATGGAAAAGAGGACAACTTTCAACCTATTCCTGAAGAAAAACACCCCGGATATAGCCCTTATAAGCGAAACAAACGTCACCAAGAGGAACAACATTGATTTCACCAACTACAAAACCTTCAGAAATGACAAGAAGGAGGGAACAAGAGGAACTGCTCTCTACCTACACAAGAAGATCTCCGGCAGTGCGACTGAAGTGGTTATTTCTGGGCTGAAATGCTTTGAAGCTACCTCCGTCATCATACAGCTGGGAACAAACGAAAACCTGACGATCATCAGTATCTACAACAAGTGCTCCGCAAGGCCAGCAGACATGAAGGACGATCTACATACCATGAACAGGATCATAAACAGCAACACATACGGATTGATCGGAGGGGATTTCAACGCAAGACATCGCCGATGGATGGACACACAAGACAACAACGACGGGAATACTATTGTGAACTGGCTGGATGACAACAGTGATCAACATTCCCTAATAATCGTATCTCAACCAAGGCCTACGTTTCCAAGAACCCCATCAACCTTGGACTTCTTCCTCGCTACTTCTAACCTGGTGTGCATCCTACCTGAGTTACGGAACTACGTCTGCACGACACTCACCAGTTACTCTGATCATGAAGCCGTCCTGCTCTCAGTAAATTTTCAGCAACAGCTCATTTCCATCAATCAACCAGAAGTAGGATTCATCAACTATTTGAGACTAGATGCAACCAGGCTCCAAAGTGACATTGACGAGTCAATCATCCTTCCTCCAGAAAATAGAAATCTCCAAGATTCGGAAATTGATGCAGCAATAGATGCCCTGGAAGACGTAGTCAGCAGCTCACTTGAGAATCAGAAACAACCAATGACCTCTCGGGACAGGTATCATTATTTGCCACTTTATATTCAAAACCTTTATCCCCACAGACAGCGGCTTAGAAAGCGGCTTCAGAGAATTCACCAGAGAGAACTAAATACCAACAACACCAACTACCAGGCCGTTTCAAGTGAGCTACAGTGTGTGAACATCATGTTTAGGAACTCAGTGAAGCACCACAACGACAACCTCCTCCGGAAGAGACTCCAAACAATCAAACCGGGACCCGACACATTTAAGAAGATCAATACTATCATTGGTAAGAGGCCGCCAATGCCAGATGTCATCACAACTACTCTTGGTGATGTTACTACCAACGAAGACAAGGCCAAGGCTTTTGCTGACTACTTCGAAGAACACTTCAAACCAAATCCACCATCAGACCCTGAGTTCCTGGACGAAGTCAACACATCTGTCCAAAACGCTCAAGCATTTCAGGAAATTGTACACTTCAGCAATACCAACCCCGCCAGCGACCCCACGGATCAGCACGAGTTCTCTTCTCCTGAAGAAATAGAGGAAATCATTCACAGAAGTCATCCAAAAAAATCAACAGGCCCGGACAATATCTCCAACTTCGTCCTGAAGAGACTGCCGCATTCAGTGATGATCTTCTTAGCAATTATCCTCAACAATTGTGTCAACAACTGTTACTTTCCCACCAAATGGAAAACAGCAAAAATTGTGGCTATACCAAAAAAGAACAACAACAAAGACGTCTCTGGATACAGGCCTATATCACTTCTGTGCAACATGAGCAAGATACTCGAGGAGCTGATACTCAGACGACTTAAATCATTCTGCAGCGACAATCGCATAATCCCGGATATGCAGTTTGGATTCCGGGAACATCACTCAACACTTCATCCACTTCTAAAGCTCCAGCACGATGTCGCCCTCTCCCTAAATAGTCATCAAGTCACTGTCGGATGCTTTCTCGATATCGAAAAAGCATTTGACAGCGTATGGATACAGGGACTTGTTCACAAACTTTTCCAACTCAGATTTCCACATTCAATAATTAAAATTATTTACAATTTTCTTCATTCCAGGTCGTTCTTCGTCCAAATTGGAAGATGCCAGTCAACTACGAGGACAACCAGAGCCGGAGTCGCTCAAGGGTCTAAATTAGGACCATTCCTTTTCAACATCTATACTTCAGACCAGCCACAGCCAGAATACGCCCAAACTCTCCTGTTTGCCGACGACTCCCTCACATACGCCAAGTCCATGTCACCGATATTTGCAGCTAGAAGATTTGAAGCCCACATCAGACTACTATACGAGTACTACTATCGCTGGGGCTTCAAAATCAATTCGGCCAAGTCCGAACTGATCTGTTTCAGACGACCAAGTAGCTCAGGAAGTAGAAGAGGACGCTCAGCCACCAACTGCAGGAACACCAAGATCACCCTTCCCGATGGAACTCAACTGTCAGCAAGAAATAACGTGAAATACCTGGGCATACAGTTCAATGAGTTATGCCGTTTCAATCCCCACACAGCAGCTGTGTTAAGAAAAGCCAACTTCGCCTTCCATCGCATCCATCCGCTAATGCGAAAACAGAACGGACTAAGCCAAAAGACGAAGCTTCTTCTTTACAAGCAGCTCATCAGACCAGTCATTACATACTGCTTTCCCATCTGGTACACCACGACAAAATCACACATAAAGAAGCTGGCAATATTCGAGCGGAAGATTCTGCGGATCTGCACAGGACTACACTTCGACAGGATACGAAGAAAACACGTCAGCAACAAGAGACTCTATGAAGAGGCCAACATTGTACAACTAGACAGATACCTCATCCAATCCAGCAGAAGATGTCTACAAAATATTATGAACCACCCGAACCCTCTAATAGTGGGAATTGTAAACCAGCCAAGACATCCCAACCAGCGGTACCTCGAAGCGATGGAGCTGCTAGATGAGGATATTATCTCAACCACCGACGAAGAGAACATTCCCTTCTACGCTGACCCAAGGTCAGCTCACTAGCGTGGCTGAAAGCCTCACCATCCCCCCAACCAATCACAACAATGACAACCGGACCTGAACAATCCGAGAAATAAAGCAGCCAATAGATTAAGAACAGAAATAAACATAAATGACAATTAAATATAAATTTTGGAAAAAAAATCTCAATGTAAACAGTTACGCCCCCTATTGTGCCAACATATTTTATGTAATAATCAATGTATACTTTAAGATAACTAACATTAAGCAAATTGTAAATATTTATCGTTCAATAAAAAATCTTGTAAATCTTGTAAATGATTATTTTGTCATTCATCCTCGGTACAGTTCCTCCCCAGTCAGAAAGAGACCACTGATCAGTTTATACTCCGGCCACAGACATGTCAAGTCGTTTCGGTTAGTTTTGCTTTTGGTTTTCTACGGAGCTTCTCCTTCGGTAAGGGACTTCGTTTGAAAGACCAATGTAGGCAGGAGCGATTTTCCAACTATTTCTTACTAAGGCTTCCCCCACCACCGGCGCGGCGGTATGGGACCTTAATTCGAAGACAAACGTTCTAATTGCCACCTGGGACTTAGTTCCTGCTGAATAGTGCCACCAAAAGTGTGTTGTACTTGCTGACTAGTGCCACCAAGGGTGTTGTACTTGCTGAATAGTGCCACTAAGGGCGTTGTACTTGCCGATTAGTGCTACCAAAGGCTTTTTATTTGTTGAATAGTGCCACCATTGGCGTAGTTCCTGCTGACTAGTCCCACCAGGGGTGTTGTATTTTCCGATTCGCGTATATTACCTACAACCATTCCAGCCGCAGTTTCACGTACAAAAGCTAGGTTCCCGATACAAGAACATACACAGGACTTGAAAGCAAAACAACCAACGCGATTGCATCACTCATAACTCGTGTAAACCATCATACCAGTATACGAATTCCACTGTCAACCAAATAAAGTGTGCCCTGGGTAAAAGCAACCAATAGAAATTCGGGCAGTTGCGTTAATGGAGTTGCTTGCAATAACGAAGTCACAAAAAAGTTGAGCCTTGACTAAGAAAATCACCAAACGGCAAGCTTATCCTGGATTTTACATCATTGCATGGATACCTGCACTTATTGATAACCTTTGGTCCCAATTATCAATTTGTTTCGAAGTGTAGAGTGTGCAAATTGAATCAACTTCTTAGAGTTGAAAGTGTGTGTGCGGTTACAACAATATATTGAAAGGTATAAGTAGGCTCATTTACAAAAGATTTTTTAAAAAGTTTAAAGCTCTCATCTTAGTCCATTGAACAGTTACATTTGAGGTTGCATTTGTCAAAGGATGCAATTTTCTTTTTTAGATATCATCCATCCATGCCATCTTGGAAAAAGGGGTTCAAATGGATTTTATTGTTTATCGGACGAACTATAGGTCTCACAAAAATATTAGATAACAATTTTTGTTGCAAATAAGATTATCAACAACTTTTGCCAAGTGACTTTTTGTTGTAGAACCAAAAATAAAAAGTTATAAGCGAAAATCCATGAAAATTTAAGAAAAAAATTTCTATTGGTTGATATAACTTTTTTTCTGATCATTTTACAAAAAAATGATATCCGACTATTTTCATAGATGTTGTTTTAAGGAATTATTTTCACTATTAACTTTTATAATTATATTCATTAGTTAAGGTCTTATAGCACTGCGAAACGAATAATCTTCAGTATTCATAACTATATAATACATATATAATGGGTGATTTTTTAGCTGGTTTGGTTTTGGCAACACTGGTTTTGACAGCTGACGTGTGTTTAGTACCTTGTGTCACTGTCAAACAGCTTCAGTTTGGTTTGCAATTTAACCATGGATCGTCTTACAAATGAACAACGCTTGCAAATTATTGAATTTTACTATCAAAATTCGTGCTCGGTTCGAAATGTTCATCGCGCGCTGCTTCCATTTTATGGTCGGCATTCTCGACCTTCTGAGCAGTCTATTCGGAAGATTGTGACCAAATTTCACACCAAATTTACTTTGTTGGACATTAAACCACCAACACGTTTACGTACTGTGCGTAGTGAAGAAAATATTGCGGCCGTATCAGCTAGTGTGACAGAAGACCGCGAAATGTCGATTCGGCGCCGTTCCCAGCAGTTAGGCCTTTGTTACAGCGATGATAACAAACTTTTTTTTGCCCGAAATGGAAGTTCTTGACTTGCATGATATGTGGTTTCAACAAGACGGTGCCACATGCCACACAGCACGCGAAACAATGGCGCAATTGCGAGGCGAGTTTGGTGAACAGTTAATTTCACGTTTCGGGCCGGTCAATTGGCCGCCTAGATCGTGCGATTTGACACCATTAGATTATTTTTTATGGGGGCATGTCAAGGCTAATGTCTATAGGGACAAGCCCGCTTCGATTGACGCACTGGAAGCCAACATCCATGCATTCATTCGTGAGATACCGGCCGATATGTGTGAAAGAGTATGCCAAAATTGGACTCAGCGGATGGGCTACCTGAGACGCAGCCGCGGTCAACATTTGCATGAAATTATCTTTAAACATTAAATTGCAAGGTTCAAACTATCGATTCAAATAAATATTTCATTCATTTTTTCGAATTTTTTGTGTTTTTTTTTAAAAAAAGTTCTAAACCTCTTAAAAAATCACCCGTTATATATAAAAGAGTTTTTTAGTGTAGATTTCAAATCTGAATTCCATTTTTTGCTATCAGCTCAACTTTAGGAAGTAAATTTAAAAAAAAAAAACGTTTTTGACCATAGTTTTTTGTTTTAATTTAAAATAACTCTAACAAATTAAAACAAAGTCTAGGTAATGGATCTGCACGGTTTACATAAATTTTGGTTCGTTTCACGTACAAGAGACCAACAATAGTCACCATACCTACCATCATCCCAAAAACCTTTGAAACATTTTTCTATTCTTTCTAAATCTTGGTGAAGTCGCTCTCCTTGTTCATCACAATATGTTGAAAAATGCAACTGAGGATTTCTCAAAAAGTAAAAGAGATATTGGGACTATTAAAGCTGAATCTTGAAGATTAATATTAGTACTTTCAGAAATATGTACAATAAAGAAAAAATAAAAATCAATTCGAATAGTTGCATAACCCCAAAAATGGCGAAAAGGGGTCTTTTTTTGCACTTTCTAAAGGTAATATCTCGAAAACCAGAGCTGATAGAGCAAAACGGACATCGGATTTAAGTTAACACGAAAAACTACCTTTAGTTCAACTCATACTTAGTCATGCCGAAAACTTTGTAAACCTGTGAAGTTAAAAAGATTACCATATACAAAAAAATGAAATGATGATTAAAAATTATAACAAATCATTAATATTTCTGTATAGTTATGAATACTGAAGAGTATTCGTTTCGCAGTGCTCTAAAACCTTAACTAATGAATATAATTATAAAAGTTAAAAGTAAATTATTCCTTAAGACACCATCTATGAAAATGGTCAGATGTCATTTTTTTGTAAAATGATCAGGAAAAAAGTTATATCGACCAAAAGAAATTTTTTTCTGAAATTTTTATGGATCTCCGCTTATAAGTTTTTAATTTTTGGTTCTATGACAAAAACTCGGTTGACAAAAGTTGTAGATAATCTTATTTGCAACAAAAATAGTTAACTAATTTTTTTGTGAGACCTAAAGTACGTCAGATAAACAATAAAAATCATTTGAACCCCTTTTTCCAAGATGGCAGCCGCGGGACAAGGGATGCAACCCCACAAACTTGGATTTAACTTTAAACTGAGTCACCCTTGATATCTAAGAAATAAAATTGCATCCTCTGACATATGCATGCTAAGCCCAAAAAAATTTAACATTTCAATGGACTATCTAGGTTAAAAAACTTAAAACCCATTAGCTGCCATTGTACTTAATTGAGAACAGTTTTTTCGTAACTTTGAATAAAGTTTTTTTTTCTAAAAGTAAGAATTATTTTTATGAACTTATTATTTTGATGGAAGCGTAGACATGTGTGATTAGATTTAGAAATATTCCGATAAAGATAAAAGTAATTTTAAAGTTTTTTTTGAACTTGAGTCTTATGTGTTTTCCGATTGGAGTAATTTTTCGTCCATGCACCAATAAATAGTAATTTTTAAATTAAAAATTTTACCGAACATATATAAAAGCATGTGAATTATTTAGGTAAGATGTTAACAAACCTATTTACTTAAAAAGTTCAAATATATAAGTCACTCTTATCCATGGTAAATAATGCACAAAGTTGGTGTACTCATATGAGTACACTGGCCGAAACTATGTAAACAAAAATTGAAAACAAATTCTTAAGAAACATACTTCAGACAATGAAATCATTCCGTTTCTATCGCAGGTTTAAAAATTGCTACCAGTGAAAATATTTTCATGTGATAGAGGGGTTGGGATTGGTGATTAAATATTTCGCATACAATTATAGCCTGCAATTTATGAGCTACAAAAGCAAATTTTACTGCGTAAGAACTTTGGCTTATACTCATAATGTGGAAAAACCTAAACCCTGCGAAAGTGAAAACAGTCATAAGTAAAAAATATGCTGCATACAAACATGGGTGGTCAGAGTTGGGCAAGAGGGGGCAATTTCTCCCCTCTAGAAAATACCACTTTAGCAACATATTTTTAAATTTTTACTATGGACTTTTATAACAGGTATGTACTTTCCTTTTTTCTGTCGGAGACTTTGAGAAATCAACCCCCTCCTAGAAGATTTGCCCCAATGGAAATCTGGAAATCTAGAATTCAAAATTTCCGCAAAAATTCAAAATCTCCGAAAAGAAAAAGTTTCGTTCAAAACTATTTTTCTGCAAATTAAACATTTTTGTACTCAAGGCCAGTGTACTCATTTTAGTACACCCTTTTATCTCCTAAAGTTACAAAAACATTTTTAATTTGTTTAAACAATTATTTAAGTTTAAGTAATAATAGCCTGCGGTGGTTGGATGCTGTAGGAACTGGGGGCCTCGAGCTGTATCTTTTCCTACACATCAAGTGCTTACAATACCTCCAAGTTGGTAGCCGCCGGATACTGGTCTTGGCTTTATGCCAGGACTTGCTAAACTTGTAAGTGCGAATGTTGACCAAGGAAAGAATTGCAACATTAAACCCACGGCCCTACAGATTGGAGGTTAGTGCGTTGGGCTAACGACCCGACCACAGTAAAAAAGCCAATTGTTATGAGAGAGACGCGTGAAGCCTCGGATAACGACCCCCCTCAAATGGCAACCAGACCCGGAACGAAAATGGACTATGACCTACGAGTATGCACCTGGAATGTAAGGACACTCTATACACCAGGTGCTACTCAAAAACTTGAATCTGTCCTCTCGCGGTACAAGGCAGATATTACCGCAATCCAGGAGATACGATGGATAGGATCAGGCATAACGAAAAGAAAAGATTGCGACATTTATTACAGCTGCCATCAAAGACTGCACATGTTAGGATGCGGATTCGTCGTGGGAAATCGACTCAGATCGAAAGTCATCGATTTTAAGCCGATTAGCGATCGCCTGGCTGTGATCCGCATCAAAGCTACCTTCCAAAACATCAGCCTAATATGTGCACACGCCCCTACCGATGAAGCTGAGGAGTCTAACAAGGAGGAGTTTTACGACCTCCTGGACGGAGCCTACGGAGCCTGTCCGGAGTACGATGTCAAAGTCGTGCTCGGAGACTTCAATGCTAAAGTCGGAAAGGAAAACATCTTTGGC
Organism: Dasysyrphus tricinctus; assembly: GCA_963921185.1. Classification (NCBI taxonomy): domain Eukaryota; kingdom Metazoa; phylum Arthropoda; class Insecta; order Diptera; family Syrphidae; genus Dasysyrphus; species Dasysyrphus tricinctus. The sequence goes on along the minus strand of OY992530.1, from coordinate 138,556,468 downwards.
GGATTAGTTGGAAAGCACAGCCTCCACGAAACGACAACAGATAACGGCTTCCGACTAATCGACTTTGCTGCAGCTCGTAATACGGTGATAAGTAGCACTAGGTTCCCCAGGCGAAGGATACACACAGCAACCTGGCGATCTCCAGATGGTCGAACCGCCAACCAAATCGACCACGTGCTAATTGGCGCAAGGTATGCATCGAACATCTTGGACGTGCGAACTTTCCGAGGCGCAAACGTGGACTCTGACCACTTTCTTGTTGTGACAAAGTTCAGAGCCCGACTGTCCAACGAAAAGAAAACGAAGACCGCCCAAAGGAAGAAATTCAACATTGCATGCCTTAGCACATCTGAGAAAGCCAGAGACTACAGTGAGCAATTGACCGGGAAACTCTCTGCCGTAAACCCAGCCACAAGCGTCAACAACCAGTGGAACCAATATCGCGACATCATTAAGGAGACAGCCGAGACCACCATAGGCTATCAACCACCCAGAAAAAAGAACCCGTGGTATGACGATGAATGCGCGGTATTGAAGCAGGAGACGGAAAATGCACGAATGCAAATGCTGCAACGGAAAACAAGAGCAGCAAGAGAGGAGTACCGTGAAAAGAGAAGGAAAGAGAAAAAAACCCTGCGTAGAAAGAAAAGAGCATCCGCAGCCTCTCAGCTCAAGTATCTCGAAGAGTCTAGCACAGCCACCAACACCCGCCGGTTCTACAAAACAGCCAAGCAACTGGCATCTGGTTATAGGACTGGCACGCAAGCTCTTCGAAACAGCGAAGGGAACCTAGTCACCGAAGCACAGGGAATTGTAGACGTGTTTAAGCAGCATTTCCAACAGCTGCTTAATGGGCATTATGTAGAGGAGGCAATAGAGGAACAAAGAAACATAAGATCAGTCAATGAAGATCCAGTCCCAGCGCCCAGTACTGAAGAGGTTAAGAAAGCCATCCACAAGCTTAAGAACAACAAATCCGCCGGCTCGGATGGCCTACCTGCGGAACTCTTTAAGTATGGAGGAGATGTCCTGGTAGGGTGCATGCACCAGCTCATCAACCAAGTTTGGGAGGAGGAAAGTATGCCCGACGACTGGTCAAATAGCTCCATATGCCCAATCTACAAAAAAGGCGATCCTATGTCCTGCAAGAACTACAGAGGCATATCCCTGCTTAATGTTGCCTACAAGATCCTATCCAACGTACTATGTGAGCGTCTAAAACCTTTCTGCAACACTATGATCGGCACGTACCAGTGTGGCTTCAGGCCAGGTAGATCAACGATAGACCAAATCTTCACATTGAGGCAAATCCTGGAAAAGACCAACGAATTTCAAGTCGAGACCCACCACCTATTCATCGACTTTAAAGCCGCATATGATAGCATAAGTCGCCAAGAGCTTCTATTGGCGATGTCGGAACTCGGGATCCCGAAAAAACTGATCCAGCTATGCCGCATGACGTTACAAAATACGCGGTGCAACGTGCAAATGGGTAACAGCTCATCCGAGTTATTCCAAACTTGTACAGGGTTCAGACAAGGAGATGCGCTATCATGTGATTTCTTCAACTTAGTCCTGGAGCAGATAGTGCGCAAGAGTGGTGTTAACATGGAAGGCACTATCTTCAACAGGTCTTCACAACTGCTTGGCTATGCGGACGACATCGACATCATCGGCCGCTCCAAGAGAGCTGTACTTGAAGCATTCACAGCTATTGATGAACAGGCGAAACGCGTTGGTCTTGAAGTGAATGAGGACAAAACAAAGTATATGCTATCAACAAACAAAGCCTCATCTGTCCATCGCCTAGGACAAAACGTCACTGTTGGTAGCAGTAATTTCGAGGTAGTCAAGGAGTTCACCTACCTCGGAACAAACATCAATCCCACGAACGACACCTTAGTGGAAATCCGACGAAGAATTACCCTAGCGAACCGCTGCTACTTCGGTTTGGCCAAACAAATGGGTTCAAAACTCCTTTCCCGAAAGACAAAGTGCACGCTGTACAAAACGCTAATTTTACCAGTTCTACTCTACGGCGCCGAGTGCTGGACGATAAGTAAAAAAGGGGAATTGATACTGGGCACTTTCGAGAGAAAAATTCTTCGGCGGATATTTGGTCCTATATGCGAAGAGGGCGATTGGAGGAGAAGATTCAATCGTGAACTGTACGAGCTGTACCAAGATGTGGATGTAGTCCAAAGAGCCAAAACACGTCGACTACACTGGCTCGGCCACATCGAGCGAATGGACAACAACGCTCCAGCCAAGAAAATCTTCGAATCCCAGCCCCCAGGTTCGAGACGACCAGGAAGACCGAACCTCCGCTATAGGGACCAGGTGGTCACAGACGCAAGAGCGCTTGGTCTCGACGACTGGAGGGAGCGTGCGAGGGACCGCAACCGATGGAAGACCGCAATATCTCAGGCAGAGACCCTTCATGGATCGGGAGCCGGATAAGTAAGTATAAGTAAGTAATAATAGCCTGCATTTTAAATATTTTAAATTTATCTAAATTTTTGCAGTGCTTGGTCAAAAATGGGTTGGCCTAGTTTCAAAACTAAATAGCCCAAATTGGGATTCATCGCAAATCACAATAAAACGGAGCGAGTGAAAAGTTCGAGTAGCCCAATTGGCGAGTAAGTAACCGTTCTGGCAACCCTAACAAGAAAGTGTGTCTTACACAGAGTCTAAAATTTTTCAGAAAGCGTAGTACACATTATCAAACCTAAGTGTCACCCGCGTTGGATATCAAACCTGAATGAAAAGTTTCGAGTACACACTTATCAGTTCTATTGGGCGTCAGGCAAAGAAATTCCACTACTCTCAGAAAATTTTGTATTTTTATTTCGAGGCTATTTCCGCCACGAATCGTGTTAATTCTTTGTGTACATGACACACACGAGCTTTTTCTTATTTTGTTTGCACTTTTTCCGCTAATTCGCTTTAAAAATTCGTGTTTTGTTCCGTGAATGACGGCTCATGAATCATTTATGATTGGAGTTTGCGCTGATTCTATGCAAATATTTCAAGCAGAGCATTGTTTTTTTAAGATACGTAAGAATTTAAGGACCACCCTTAGCATAATTACATTTAGGGTATCAACGTTTTCGAAGCCGATTTTTCAATATTTCCTCCTTAATTTGGAAATTTTTTCCTTTTGGAAATTGACAAATTTTCTGTTTTAAAATTGTGTTTCTAAATAACAAGAAATTAACTTAATATTCCGAAATTTTCTAATAATAACATAAATGTTTTAATAAACTAATTTATTTAAGAAAACTTAAAAAAAAAAACTAAAATTTTGTTAGAAAAAACTCATTTTATAAAGGTCTTTTTTCTAATAAAAAGTCTTTGTTTTCAAATAATTCATAAAAGAATAAAGAAACCTAATATTCTTAAAACAAATTTTCCAGCAAATAGCTATTTAACTCAATAAATTTATCTAGTTATCCTGTCCTGGCGTTCAAAATGAAATTGAAATAATCCAAAAAAGTTAACAAGAAATACATACCTAAGTAAAAAAAAAGCGAAAATATATTTCACGTTCTCATTCGTAATGCCATCAATTAGCTGGAAAATGTAGAACGTTGAGTGCAGTCCTATAACAAATCACGTCCGTTTTGCATGATGTCCAGTGTCCAGAGACCAGATGTGATTTGGGTTTTTATTTCTTTTCTTTTTTGAACAGTTCTATTCAGTTTTTATGAAGATTTTTCAAATTGAACAAGTGATGGACAATCCAACTTGTGGTCTATAATGGAAATGGAAAATTTAACGTTATTACGGATACACACACTAGACCGTCTATAACATCAGAAAATTGCTACAAAGTATATAAAAAGATATGTGAATATAGGTACGATGTTCGTATGTAGGTATATGTTTATAGCATGCACTGTTTTAGCTGCCACGTGAAGGGAAAATCAAATTCCGAGTTAACATCATTAATTTTCATATGAAATCAGCGGGCGCTTGTCCCTCGAAAAGGGGTTTTGCAAATGCAGGACTAGCCTATAAAGTGGTTCTTTGGAAAGACTACTTTTATCGGAAGGGAATATAGAACTAAGTATTAAAAGGTTATTTAAGGATTTTAATAGGATTTTTTAAAAAATGCTTAAGTGAGTTTTTATAAGTAGGATACTGAGTAGCCAATAAATAATCATAAATATGAAAAAAATCAATATTATACCTATTCTGCTGCATTCCGAAGGCAATCTGAGATGTTACCTATGTACTTTAGAAATTGTCTAAAATAGGAAAATAAAAACAAATTTATTCCAAATCAATAATCGCAACATCTACACCTACAGATATTTTAAGAATATTTTATAAAGGTTAAGTACTTGCTTTTTTTGTATAAATCTGGGAAAAAAACCTTAAGTAGGTACCTACACATGTTTGTTGATGGAACGGCATCGGCATGACCTTGACGAAATCTTCCAGTTTAGTCTGTGTCTAGGGTGCAGCAGCCAGCGTTGGTGCACTTGTTTTAGAGTTTTCTTTCAATTTACGCAATATAACTCTTTCATCCTGTTGAGAAAAAAATGTTGTTCGTCCCCTTCCAGCTTTATTAAGAATCGTGCCTTCAAACTCAAAGCTTTGAAAAAAAAATGTTGAAAAAAAATGTATAGATACTGATTTTTTTTAACTTTGCGTAGTTATATAAAAATTAAATTTTTATTTTTCAGTGCTCCTATCAATTTTCGGTCGAATTTTGAAAACCAGTTTCTTTTAAGTCCCTAAGTTTTTGAAAAAAATTGAAAATTATAAAAACCATTTTTTTCGTAGAAAAACTTTTTTTTGAGTATTTGTCTAATTCATAACGTAATTTTTGATCAAGAACACCCTGAATTTATACCTATTGACAAAAACAACAATATAGACCAGCAACTGTCAAATCCCCTCCCTCGTCAAAAAAAAATATATTAATAGGCCAGGAAAAATAGGTTCAAAGGTTGAAAAAATTAATTCTGGAAATATTAAAATTGGAATCGACGCAGAATTGCAACCTCTATAACATATCCAAAGTCCCCCAAAACCCCGCATTGGCTTTTTGTGTAGATGCATTTGAAGAGGTGCAGACGGGGAGAACTTGAAGGTCTATCAAACTAAAATATTTGTTTTGGTACAACCTAACCATGTGATACATGCTCTAAGGGTAGTTTTTAATGTTGAATCTAATGAAATAAAATTCAAAATCATACGACCACACAAAAAAAAGTTATAGACCTTTTTATGTAATGATGAATTTTTTTCAGGTACAACAGGTAAAATATTACCGAAAACCCTTTGAAAATAAAGGTATGTTAATGAAACTTGGAATAAATGTTCCATTTGTCATACGAACTAAGAATCAAGACAGTCCCTAAAAATATCCATGCTGAAATGGTGTTTTTTTTTAAGGGGGAGGGGTAAGTGTAGAATGTTTACCATAGCACCCACGAAAAAACTCTTACGCTCATGAAACTCGCCAAAAATATTAAATTTGTCATGGCAACCAAGAATCAAAATAGTCCATCTTCCTCCACCTTAATTTCTCTCAGAAATTTGATATTTAATGACTTAACACAAATAAGAAATAGAAAGCAAAAATTAAATTTAAAGACACTTTGTTACAAACTAGGTTAAGACATGCTAAATTATAATACATAATCCACTAAAAATAATATATTGTAAGACCGGCTTATACTAGATATTTATAAATAATACATAATGTGCATTGCATACATGTTAACACTTGTGTACCTACAAGTTTGCAAAACCTTATCAAAATTCTACCCTGCCATTAATCAATTATCTTCATATTAAACAACATCTATGAACGTCGTATTCATCGGTGCCCTTTGGTTAATGAGCACAGCCGTGATCGGCGCAATAACCACATATTGCTGTTCAGTGGTGTTTTCCCCGAAAAAAAGAGTAACACGTTGAACTTCGAGATTTTCAACCAGACATAGGTTGTGTTAGGATAGGTAAGGAGGGGCGTGTACAGAGGATGTTGCGTACAAGGGGGCCTGTTGGTCCATTGTGATCCCCTTAAAAAAACTATTGGTTCACATAGACTGGTTCGTTTGCGAACCAGCCTGTGCTTTCTATGAATTTTCCTGTTTGCCATTCAGACATGCGCTAGTTAGTCCTGTTCTCCAATAACCCTGTTTCCAAAGGGGATACCGACATAATCTCCAAAAACAAAATCCACAAATTCAAAATCCCCACACTTTTAAAAATCCACAAATTTGAAATCCCCAGTCACAAAATCCACGAACTAAAATCCCCGATCCAAAATCCATATATTCAGAATTTACAAATCCAAAATCCACAAATCGAAAATCCACAAATCCAAAATCCACAAAAAAAAATCCCCATTAGAATTCTCTAACAAATATATCACTCTCTCGTTCATTTACAAACGTCAAAATTGGCACTGGGCTAATTTATCATATCCAAATTGGCTGTGGCATTGTATTTTTTCACTTTGCACTTTGCAATTTGACACTTCCGCCACAATGAAAGCTGTCACTTTCGAAATTGGCAGATTCGTAAAACTCCCTATGCTTACTTGTGGCATATGTTGGAATACAATCCAGAATTTTGGTTGGTTGTTGACAGTCTAAGGAGCAACTCTCCCTGTACACAAAATTCTATTGAGGCTTGCCCCACCACCGCCACCTCAAGGCCATCGCTGAAAAAAATACTCCGGGCTTTATTCTTTAATTGAAAACCTATCCAAAGAAATTATTGTTGTTACCACAACCATAGAAAAAACAGCCAGAGGTACTTAGAACAAACAAAAAATAATAGCCAAAAAATATTTTAAAATAAACAAGAAAGACAATATCAACACAATCAAAAATCGGGAAAGTCGAGTTCCTAAAATTCATTGCCTAAAATATTTTCACTATGTACTCGTTCACACTACATAAACAATGTACAAACAAAAATATTTTTTATTATTAATTTTTCATTTTCTTAAACACAGATTGGCGCGCGCCAAACATACTTCAGCTATGGGTAATCTGTGTTTAAGGATTTTGGCTTTATGGATTTTAGTTTTGTGGATTTTGGTTCGTGGATTTTGATTTGTGGTTTTTGGTTTGTGGATTTTGGTTTTAAGGATTTTGTTTTTGTGAATTTTAGTTTGTGCGGATTTTGGTTTGTGGATTTTGGTTTGGGGCTTTTGGATTAGGGGCTCGGGTACCCAACCCATATCAAGTGTCTTATAGGAACCGATAAATGGAACCTCAGCATTGTTTGCCTGATCAACAAGAAAGGTGATCCTCTGAACTGCACCCAAGGGCGTACGGAGGATTGCGATCAGGTGGGAAAGACTCATTCAAAATTTCAAAAACTATGTAGATTTCTATTCTGATATATTGCCGTGCTAAGAAGAAAAAACGCATCTGCATTAAGATGGTCGTTATATGGGTTTTTTGAGTTTTTAAATTTGGATTTGCCTAAATCGGCTTAAAATGAAGAAAAAGAATTCCCTAATTTTTCTGATTTTTATTTTCATCCCTAGTCAATTAAGGAGTTAATTAAATTTTCCGTTTTTTGCATACTGGGAAATTCACGTAAGATCTGCCCAATTCAGAGCATGTATAGGTGTAGGTGGGAAGTAGACAAGAGAGCAAAACCTATAGGAAAAATGTAATATCTCACCCGCTTGGACGGGAGGGGAAATTTAATAAAATTATTGCATAAAATAGAAAAAAATAATTAAAAACTATCGGAACACCTGCAGTAATGCTTTGAAGCATTTTGGAAAGTCAGAAGTCCATTTATACCCTAAGCGGGGGATATACTATTACCCCATCCCGACCAAGATCTTCTCTTTCGTACTTTGTGAACGCCTGAAGCCATTCGTCAATAACCTGGTAGGTCCATATATCAGTGTGACCTTATGACAGACAATTCCACCAGATTTTTGAAAAAAATCCAGGAATTTCAAATCGACAGCGTATGACAGCATCTATAGAGACGTGCTATATAGAGCAATGTCTAGTTTTGGCATCCCTCCCAAACTCATTCGTTAGTACAGAATGACGATGAAGAATGCACGCTGGTCCATCAAGGTCGGCAATGACCTCACCGACACCTTTGATGTTAACAAAAAAAAGGTTGTAAGAAGGGCCGACCGACCGACAAGTTGTCATGCTAATTCTTCAAAATCGTTCTTGAAAGAACAGTGCAAAACTTTCACATCAGCACTTGAGGCACAAACTTTCAAAAGTCCGTCCAATTACTCGCTTACGCTAGACAATATTGATATAATCGGACAAACAAAACGTGGCAATTGAGGAGCAAAGTCTTCTCTCGAGAAACTTAGGTGTCCCTGTATGAGAGAATTATTATCCCGGTTCCAGTATAGTTCAGATGAAGAGGCATGGACAATATCAACGGTGAATGAGAACGCCTTAGGCTGTTTCGAGAGAAAAATTCTCTGGGGGATTTTTGGACCCGTCTGCATAGATGAAGTATGGAGAAAAAGATACACCTACGACCTTTGAGTTACTGTAATTTTTAGGGCGCAGGGACATAAGTCCCGAAAAAGAAATTCGGGACTTATGTCCCACTTTACTGGGACATAAGTCCCGAATTCGATTCGATAGGTGTATAGGATAAATTCAAAGTTTCTCTTAATCCAGATTCTTAAAATGCAAAAGAGACTTTGAATTCACCCAACCTGTCCAAGCAGGGGGTTTGCAGGGGGGCAGCATGCCCCCATACATACCTTACGGTTTATTCACCGTAATGCTGGGTGCCAGTACTGTATTTATGTAAGGCAAGGCAAGTGTAAATAAAATAAGTGCTAGCACCCAGCATTACGGCGAATAAACCCTGAAATATTTTTTCGGAACTTATGTCTCAGTAGGGTGGGACATAGATCCCGAATCAAATTCAGGACGTATGTCCCAGTAAAGTGGGGCATAAGTCCCGAAAAAGGAATTCGGGACTTATGTCCCAGGGACTTAAGTCCCAGGGACTTATGTCCCTGCGCAGAAATGCACAAAAATCACAGAAATTCAAAGCAAAGGAACAGACCTTATAGTTCCTCTTACCTCTATCTTTCCCATAAACTGTCAAATTCATTGGAAAATCGAGAATCATCCAAATGATTTAGATTGAGATTGATTGAAATGAAAATTTGTGATTTCAATCATCAATCTTTCCTGATTGACACAGCCCTAACAGCCAGCTAGAGACCGAGCCAGCTGGTAAAAGCTTATTCGTTTCGCTGAGGCACTGGTCTTACTTAAGTTACTTAAGGTGGCGCTACGGTCCGGGGTGGACCAGGGCCATGAGGCACTGGTCTACCTGGGACTGTGCCGGTACCTTCCTTAAGTAAGTAGATAAGTAGGTCTGATAGAAACTAAACTAAACATCTTTTTTAAACAGAAAACACCGAAAATTAAATTAAACGTTCTTTTGTAGAACTTCTTATATACCGTTCATGTATTAAATGTTTTTTAATAAACAAGGCGCCTCTTCAAGTTTCATCCGACAGAAAATCTTTGTGAAACATCTCCCACACAGGTATTTTACCATCAAACAAACTACATAACCAGTAACCGGATAGAAATAGAAAAGTTGGTGGCAACAAATTTTACCCGCCGCGCCGTTAAAGATCCCAAAAATGCCAAAGCCCCGATAAAATTCATCTTAAACTACAACATTGTTTGTTCCATAAAATTTGTCTTTCAATGTCCAATTTCAATTTTCAAATTATGTAGATTCTCATTTAGCCTATCAAAATTGGAATACCCAAAGGAGACCATATGTTGTATAAAACACTAACCTAATCCGTCTACGCGCGTAAATTGTATATCTCTTCTAATAGGGAGACTCAATTTAACAGCAATTACCTCAAAGGATCTTGATTCTGTGAGTTTATTTTCTATTGATTTATTTGGGCATCGACCCTTTTCTCACATTGAAGATGAAATAGAGTGCAAAAGATATATTGGATAGGTTAGGTATGAGAAAAGTTTACGGCAAACCATATATTTCAGTTTTATGCTCTATAGTGAAGTCACATGTCACACAAGTTTATGTCTTTTTTGAATGATCCTTGAAACTCATAAACGAAACAGAAAGAGGAAGATGGGACAAGGGACATGGCAGCGGGAGTTGGAGCCATCATTGGCAAAGGAAATAGGAAGCTGCTGTGATGTTTAAAAACCCATCTCTATTTTGTTGAAAAATATAACTCCATAAAAGAACTTGTATTTGAGCTGCTGCTGATGATGCACTCTGCAAGGTTTTTATGCTTCAAGATATAACTTTTCGGTCACGTCCTTTCATGAATACGAAATTAAAGGCATCTTATATTTTAAATATGACATAAGCTGGAAGCTTTAAAGTCATTTGATTTGAGAAATGCATTTGCTTTGAGAGAATAGACGAATAAAAATGTTGATATTATTTTGATTTTGACTAGAAGTTGAATGTCACGACTACGTATGACATATCATTTAAAAGAAATCTTCACGAGAAGAACTATAAAGCTGAAAACTGTTCAATATTAAAGCTCCTTTCCAATGACTATGAGCAATTTATTAAAATCCTCTAACTGTGTCATAGAGAAATGTAGGGTGTCAAAAGAGTAATCTTTCTCTGATCACAAATTTCTCATACCAGACACAATAGCCTTCAGGAAACCGTTTAGAAATCTTCGAAATACTAAACTGGGGATACTTTCAACTTTCAATAGGGAAATACATAGAGACAAGGATCAAATCCTTAGAAAATAATTCACTAAATGGACCTAAATTCCTAGAAAAAGTTACAAAAGAATCCACAGAACTTCTAAATAAGGCTTTTGAAAAGCATGCCCCCTTAAACAGGTAAGGTAAGGCAATAAGAAACTACCTCAGTGAACACACGAACTTGGCGTTATTAGAGAACAAACAAGAAAAATTTTCAACACAGATGCAGAACAAACAGAGAATTCGGTGCCACTAGATATTATCGCGGTACATTTTACCACAACAAACATCACCTCCTCATTCCTTCCCCTTTTGACACTTTACACGCTTCCGTTTCTTGTTGCCACTCTAAATGCTAGCAGAGTTCAGTGCGAGGCCTCCCTAAAGCCAGAGGCCTCCCCTAAAGCTTCCTGGAAAAACAGCTCCAACAGGTATCCGAAGAATTATCGTGTGACAGGCGGTCCACAAAAACCATAAAAACACAAAGTGAGACAGAAGATCCACTTCTCCTTAGTGCCCTTTCACACGAGGAAACTGAGTTGCCAGCAACTTTTAGTTCCTGGGTGAGAAGGGCAGGAGGAAAGAGGGGCGAACAGAATCTCCCCGGTCGAGGATTTGAGGAGATTTTTTGACATTTCCTTTCACATCTAGGCTTAGGTGTGTTCAACCAATAGACTTTCAAAGGAAATTTCAAAAATTGCCTGGAAATTTGTTTCCTTGTGTGAAAGGTACAGGAGATTTTTAAGGAGATTAAAAGAAAACGTCAAAAAAATCTCCAGCAACTTGTTTCTTCGTGTGAAAGGGGACTTAAGGCATATGACGGATGATCTTTGTCCAAATATATGGGTGTGATAGCCGGTCCACTCCAACGATGACATGCGACAGATGGATTGCCAAACGACATGTGTGACAGACGGTCCACATCCAACCTAAAATTGACTGACATGTCAATACTGGCAACACCAGTCACCAATCCCAGAGTGGCCGAGGGCCTAACGTAGCGTGTCGTTGTAAGAAAAAGAAAGATGATTTTGTTAGGTGATTCCCCCAATTCCCCCAAATCTGCACGAAGGTCTATGGTGTTATTTTAACTTCGTGTTAGAAATCGAATTCTTCCTCACCTTAGAAAGCATAGTAAAAGAAACACTCAGGGACAAAGAGTACTCTCTTGCAGCTTTTCTGGACATGTACGGTGCCTTCATCAATGTACAAAATGATGCAGTAAAATGGGAACTTGGAGAGCTTGAAGTGGATAATTCCATCGTGAACTTGATTATTGTATGTTAAAACACAGACGGATTAACTCAGAACTAGAGACGCACGGATCATATTATCCACACCTAGGGAAACTCCACAAGAAGGAGTTCTCTCACCGCTATTGTGGATACTAGTTATGAACGAAAATCTTATTGAACTGAACCATAGTGGTGTCAAAGTGGTTGCCTCCGCAGGTGAGTGACCTGAAAATTTATTTCCACAACCAGTGAACAGATTAATTATGCTTTGTCAAAAGTCTTTACCTGGGCGAGGATATGTGAACTTTTGGTCAACCCACAAAAAAACCTAGCTGTTTCTTTTTACTAACAAAAGGAAAATACCAGAATTTGTCCTACCCTCAATAGAGCAACCCGACTTAGTCTATATGAGGACATGCAAAATATGTAGGCGTAATTCGGGACAAAAAGCTAAACTGGGAACATTAAAAAAAAGGCCAAGAAGGCCATGATCGTTTTTCACTCCTGCTACAGGATGTTTGGTAAGACATGGGGTCCAAACCCTAAAATCGTAATGTGGATGTACACGGCCATTATAAGACCGATCCTTTCATATGGTAGCCTAGTTTGGTGGAGCGCGATGGATAAACGCTTAATTAAGTTCAAAGACTAGCGTGAATAGGAATCAGAGAGGCAATGAAGTCCACACCCGTTGCGGGGAATGGAAACCATTCTCAATCTAAGAACCCTAGATCTATTCGTACAAGAAAGAAGCTGCAGCCTACTGTGCTCTAAAACTAAGCCAGACCGATAACTGGAAAAGGAACTCCGTAGGTCATGCGCAAATTATGAACAAATTTACGGAGAGGATGTATGCAGATACTACACAACACCCCGTACAAGTTCTGAAAATCCGTTTTCTGTCTCCATTCCCACAAGAGAAGAATGGGATACTGGTTTACAACAATCAGATAAACCGATGGTAGAAATTTACACCGACACGGATCGAAGATGGATTCGGGAGAAGGTGCGGGTTTCTTCTCAGAATACCTCAATTTAGCCAACTCTCATAGACTCCTTGATTACAGCAATGTCTTCCCTGGACACTGTGAAATTCTAGGAAATGAAAAAGCAGATAAATTGGCAAGGACTGGTTCATCATTAGAGCTAAGCCTAACAGACCCCAGTATTAAAATTCCACCCTGTGCCATTAAACAGACAATTGGTAAGAAGATAGTCGAACACACCAATGAAAGATGGAACTCACTCGTGACTTTTACCACTACAAAAAAGCTGTGGCCTAGCTACAATAAGAAAAAAACCGGCATTATCATAAATCTGAAGAAGAGATCCCTGAATCTTAAAGTAGGGATTATCACAGGAAATAATCTCTTAGGGTATCATAAAATGAAGATGAGACTAAGTACTGAAGACCTTTGCAGAGGCTGCGGAGACGAAGAAGTAGAGGAGGACACCCTTCACTACCATCTCAAATCAAAGGGCACGGTGGTGCCCAGCCAAGTTCGCGGCACTTCACCCTTTTAACAGGAACAAACTCAGGCGATTTTCAACCCCCCTCTAACTTTAGTACCAATAAAGTCAGAAACTTGAAATTCGTAGTATTTGCTGAGCTGATCAAACACAGGTGGCTCACCAAATTTCAACTCTTTAGCATTAGTAGTTCCCGAGATATAGGACTTCAAAAATCGCAAAAACCGTAACTGACTGACTGATTCACTGACTCACTGACTCACTGACTCACTGACTCACTGACTCACTGACTCACTGATTCACTGACTCACTGACTCACTGACAGATCATCAAAATTATGGAGCACTTTCCGACATCGTAGAAACTTGAAATTTCGCACAACGGTAGGCCTTGTGGTGCATACAAAGGAAAAAATCGAAAATCTGCAATTTTCTATTCAGGGGGCGTGGCATCCACCCACATTCTTAAAAATTCTTATAAATTATATGGAGCACTTCCGATTATTGTAGAACGATGAAACTTGGTAGGTCGGTAGGGCTTAAAGTATTCAGAAAGAAAAAAATTTTAAGATTTGAATTTTCCATTCAGGGGGCGTGGCATCCGCCCACATTCTTAAAAGTTCTTAGAAATTATATGGAGCATTTCCGATTGTTGTAGAACGATGAAACTTGGTAGGTCGGTAGGGCTTGAAGTACTTAGAAACAAGAAAAATTGAAACATTGGAATTTTCGATTCAGGGGGCGTGGCATCCACCCACACTCTTAAAAATTCTTATATATTATATGGAGCACTTCCGAGTGTTGTAGAACGATGAAAATTGGTAGGTTGGTAGGGCTTGGAGCACTTAGAAAGAAAAAAAAGTTTTCAAGTTTTCAAGTTTTCTCTTAATTACTTACCTAATCTTAATTTAAAATGTATGAAAACTTGACCAGTGAACCCACCAAATTTTAATCAGACATCATTAAATACCAAATTTCTGTCATAATTAGGAGTAGTTTCGATATTACTCTAATTCAGATATTTGATATTAAGCTTCATTAACTTAAGACTTGGCATATATTTTAGATCTCATTACTTTTTTTGGTTGACTTTTCACGCACAGGTTTCTTGTACATATAAGAACTTGGCTCCTTTTTTAACATTTATGTTTTTGTTGTGATATAATTAACTTCATCAACGCCTCCAAATGGCTCGATGCTCCATAGGATTTCATAGCTTATATTTTAAAGGGGATGCTCCAATCCATCATCAGGATACCACAATTGAACAACATTGTTCTAAGTGTGACGAGAACAAGATCCACCGTCATGAGCACGCGTCAGTCCATCAACCTAACCAAACCTAACCTAACTGCGTGTCAAAAAGGATCAAAACAAATCATCAGAATCACATGCTATAGCAAGGTCTGAGGACATTTTCTGCTCAGGTGAGTGAGTCTAAGCGTATTTTCATTTCTATTGATCATTTTTAAATTTGTAAACGATTTATAAGAACACATAGTGCCCTTATTTTTCAGCAATTCACCATCACTGCTGCAACACTGGACTTGATGGTTGCACAATTTCTCCATGAACTCAATTTAAAGTGATTGACGGTATTTAATTCTCGTCGATATCAACACAATAATGCTGCTGCTCTGCAGTGTTACAAGCACTTTAAGGACAAAACATTTATAGGGAAAAAAAAACAACAAAAAATAAAATGTGTCGATAAATCCTCGCCCTTCACTCACTTAATCGCCTTTTCAAAAAAAAAAAAAAAAGATTAAATTTTTATATTTCTGTCCATCATGCGGCGATGTTAAAGTAAAGCGAAGGCATAAATCAATCTCGTCGGAAAAATGATTTCGTTCGCTATGTATTTTATATAGCTTTTCAGTTTCTATAGCTGTAGCTGATGCGCCAGAAAATGCTTGCGTTTTTGTTGTTCGGCAGCGGACAGCACTCTCTTGTTTATATTGTTGTTGGATTTATTCATATAAAACATCATCATATCAGATGTGTCCTGTTCTTGTCGCTGTCATATTTTTGTAACATTTTCCACTGGAAAACACTCACATATTGCCTTTGTATAAAAGCGGTTTCAGTCGTTTTTTAGTTTTTCTTTTTCCTTTTAATTGTCTGTTTAAAAACGTGTGTCTATTTTATATGGCATCTGCTATTCCGATGATGCAATGTCTACCTTTTGCTTGAAGTGCATCACAGAAAAAAAAATAAAACCTCTGTTGAACGATTTTATGTGTCCTTGTCCTTTTTTTTTATAAATTTAATATTTAAATTTGTTCTGAAAACCCATTTTTGTTTACAAGAGAACGCCATCGCCATGCCATCCACCGTGCCGTGATGAGCAGATATTTTCAGTGTTATTTTTTAGGAAAATTTCAATTGACGAATATGTAAATAAATATTTCCCAAACCTCGATTCATTTGCTAGAATTTAAAGTAATTAAAATACTTTATCAAGGGCGTTTAACAAAAATGACAGACCTCATATTTCTGTAAATCGTAAAGAAAATCTTTTTGACCAAATTCAATAAAAAAGTGAAAATAGAAAACTGTTTTTGAATTATAGGTATTTGCTAGTTTTGATCATCATTTAGGTGCATACTAATTTTTTGGTGATTTTCTAAACGCTAGAAACTTAAAGACCACATGTTAATCTAGTTTCGTTTCAGCTAAATAAGAACAACCATTTCAATATTACGTACTTATAGGCTATTGCTTATGTCCTTAAAAAACAGGGCAATAAGGAAGTAAGACGTTCATGGAAGTTTATTGTAACAATCTTCAAAGTGGTCGTTGAAGATGAGAAAACCGCCGAGTGCTAAAAACACAAAAACACCCTTTTTGGTTTTTTGCATATACCTCGAAAACGAAGCAAAATTTCGATATAATTCTTGAAACCTTTTTTGTAGAAAATAAAATTTACCATCGAAATGGATTTTTGAAAAAAAATTTAAAAAATTTTAGTAAACTAATTTAAAAAAAAAAATCATTGCAAAAAAATGGGAAAAATCGGATTTTTTTTTTTTACTTATTTGCTTATTACTTTTTTACCAGAAGAGATAGGTATAGGCATATAAAAGATAGATAGTTAAATTTTCTGTAAAATGAATTATTCAAAAAACGGTTTGGATAAAAATCGACCGAGAAATAGTCGTTCAAACTAGGCTGATTTTGAGTTTTTAAAGCTTTATAAATGGCATTTTTGGCTATTTTGATGGACTTGTTAGATTATACACTCAAATGGGGTGTATTAGGGAGTCATGATCAGTTAAGTCAGAAATAAAAGTCAATTTTAGGGTTACCATCTATTCTTTTCAAAATTTAAAATAATTGTCAAAATTAACACACTTCCTTTTACAAAGCCGACTTTTGAGCACATGTTAGCGCATACCTACATTTTCAAACATAAAAAAAAATTATGTTAGACCAGTTTTACGGTTGAAGGTCCTTGCCAGACCAGCTCAACATTTTCTAAGTTGGTATTAAAGAGATTACTTTTTTCTATTCTGGAATACCTAACTCGTCTGGCACTATTTTGTCTATACAACGAAAGGCATAAACTACCAAATACCCTGGTTTGTGAAAGTAGATTTGTTAGTTTTGATATTTATTTAAAAAAATAATAAAACAAAAGGAAAATAAAATGCACGACTGGATCGCACGTACTTGCTCTTATGTTCAAGTTGTGTGGGGCTTAAGAACTTTAAAAAATATTCAAGTCATTATAGAAAAAGTATAAAAAGCATATAAATCGTTCTTTTAATTGTATAAACAGCCTGATAAATAACTTAGAGCTCAGAAAAAAGTATGCCATTTGATTACTTGAAAAAATATGAATATAAGCAAAAAAAAAATTTAAAATCGTTGGAGCCGTTTTCTTAAAAAATAATTTTTTATATATAAAATTTTTGTAACATTTTTCAAAAAAAAATTTGGTATGCCAATTTTGAGTATATATTAATATACATATAAAACTGAAATTTCAAAATAATTTATCAACCTGTTTTTGAAATATTGAATTTTCAAAAAAAAATTTTGAATCTTTTTTTAAAAATCCAAAATTTATTTTTTCCAAAATTTTGGTATGCAGTATTATTTATATTTCAACAAAGCTTTTGTGCAAAAAATTTCATTGAAATCGGATGAGCGGTTAATGAGAAAATCAAAAATCAAAAAAACCGTTATATGGCAGGTACCGTTAATAAATGTTTTTGGTGATTTTTTTTCTTACTAAAAGGTACATCATATCTACAATAATACACTGATTTTTTTTTATCAAAATCGTTGGAGCCGTTCTTGAGATAAATAAGCTTTTCCTTAACGGTTGTATGGCAAGTACCGTTATTTTTTGAGCTAAAAAAAAAATTTCAATTTCCCCTCTGGAGAGTTACAAAAAAACCCTAAGTTCAAAATTTGAAGAAAATCGCTTCAGTGGTTTAGGCTGTAGGTTGAGGTACGGACAGACAGACAGACAGACAGACAGACAGACAGAATTTTGCCACCCACTTTTTTCGTGTTCTCTATCATCGTAATGTCATGTTTGATTGTTATCTCGAATTTTTTTTTTTTGCACGAATCCAAAACTTGCCCTATAGTACCTATATCGCAAGTAAAAATCACCAAGGACCATCTGGCATGCACTTTCGACAGCCAAACTCGTCTGGCACAATTTTGTATCTATTTAAGGAGACATTAGCTAACATGTATTGAAAACCCGGCTTTGTAAAACAAGGTTTGAAAGTTATTTGAAATTAAAAAAAAAAAGTAATTTCTTATAATACCTATTTTGAAAATGTTAAGCTCATCTGGCAAGGACTTTCAATCGTAAAACTTGTCTGGAACTTTTTGTTTCATGTTCAAGAAGGTATAAGCTAACATGTGTTAAAAACCCAACTGGTCCATCAAAATAGCCAAAAATGCCATTCATAAAGCTTTAAAAACTCAAAATCCAAACCGTGTTTTGAAAAATGTATTTTAAAGGAAATTTAATTATCTTTCTTTTATATGAAGCAATGCCTATACCTATCTCTGCTGGTAAGAAAGTTAAAAGCAAATACGTAAAAATAAACAAAAAATGCGATTTTTCATTTTCATTTTTTTGCAATGATTTTTTAAATTTAGCTAACTACAATTTTTTTAATTTTTTTTTCAAAAATCCAATTTGATGGTTAGTTTTATTCTCTACAAAACAGGTTTTGAGAATTATATCGAAATTTTGCTTCGTTTTCGAGTTACCCAAGAAGGTGCTTTTGCACCCCCCTCTAAAAAGTTCACCCTCCAATTTAATAGCACTCCACGGTTTTATAATCTTCAATGACCCCTTTGATGATTTTTACAATAAATTCCCATGAACGTCTTACTTCCTTATTAATATGACGTAATCTATAGCCTATTACCCCCAGTTTCACAGTCTCGTTTAAACCTTAAACTGACATCAATTGTTCTACTGAACTGAAGTTTAAACCAAAAGTGGAGTTTAAACTCTCACTGTGAAACTGGGGGTTAGTGTTACAAAATTTCATCGTTTGAGATTAATTTTCAGTAATGTAGAAAAGGAACCACAAAGACTCAAGTCGAAAGAGTAAGGTGGTTGAGGAACGACGACCTACGGGGATTTTTTGTTGTTAAAAACACTCAGGAGCACACCACACTTCCGGAAACAAAAATGAACAAATTTTAACGGAGCGTCCCACTTAGGGTTACCAGACGTCGTCCCCCTTTAGGGGGGACAGTCCCCCTTTTTATACCAAAATGCTATTTGTCCCCTCCATACAAACCTCTGTTCCCCTTATTAAGTAAAAACTCTGTAAAAATATTTTCATTAAAATATTTGTAAAAAGATCTTCTTATTTGAAGCAAGAAATCCTTTCAAAGCTGAACGCATCCACTCAATGAACTACATCTCACTTCAGACGCAAAACTTTTCCTTCATCTGTCATTTTGATCGGCTTTTGTTAATTGTTTTTATAATGAAAATCAAATGATACTTTCTTATTTAACTATTTTTACTCTGGCGTCATATTTTTCAAAAACATATTTTGTCCCCTCTTTTTGAAGACTTGTTTCCCCCTTTTCGTCATTTTGAATCAAGCAACCCTAGTCTCACTCCGTGTCATAATAATTTAGTTTATTTAGTGCCCCTCCGAGAGTTATAGTTCTACACTTTTAATATTTGGCAAAGCTGTCGAACAACTCTCCACTCATCAACCGAAAGGTATAACCTGGTTGGCACGTCAATAAGACCATTTGTTGATGTCATGTAACTGCTTCTTACACTACAGTTAACCTTTCGATTGAGTAAAAGGTAGACTTCCAACGTGTAAACAGGTTCTGTCACAACTTTAAGGAATTTGTAGTCGGCATTTACATTACCTACCTACCCGATTTTTCCAGTGTGATTTTTGTTTTTTGTTTGTGGAGGGAATAGGAGGGAATTAAAAATGATGGAAAAGACAATGTATTACAATAACAAAAAGATTGTCATTGGAAAAATCGCCAGTACAAATCTTCTCTTGGTTATTGTAAGTACATTACCATCGTAGCCCCAAAGTCATTTATGATTCAACCCATCACATAGTACAACAAGTTGGCTGGGTGTTATAGGGATCGGGAAGACACTGATTGGCGTCAGCATAGTGACACGTCCAGTGATGCGAAGAATTCTATAAGTCAATTGTGCTTACTTTACCTCCAAGTGGTAGCCATCGGATACTGGTCTCATTCATCCGGGTTTGAATTGTTAAAATAATAAGCGCGAGTGTTGAACAAAAGGCAAAACTACCAACACTATAATCTTCTGTCGGAAATGACTGGCTGTATAATTGGACTGAAGTCTTGGACAAGCCTATCAGAAGGATGGTGTAGGGCGGATGAATTCGGCATAGAGCATAAACTGTGCCATCAACAGTCTTGAAGACAGAAAACGGGAGAAGTGTTTCCACTAAGGCTTAAGGCACCTCTCCTTTTATCAAGGTGGCAGCAGAAGAATTCCCCAGATGGAATCAACGGTCAGGCTGAACCACTTAGTGAACACTTTATATGGGCTACTATGACATATTCGGAGCACAGGTCTATAAGGAGTGGCTAATCCGGCTTCCCGCCTTTGGAGTTGTATTGTTAGGGTCTAGTCCGCTAGGTGGGAGGTCGTGCCATTAGGGTGACTTCCTGGCCACGTAAGGCAATTTTAGTTGCGAAGCAACAACAAGCCTTGGATAGACGGATTTACTGTTGACGAACGTAGCAAATGAAATAAGGACAACGAACTTCAGATCTGCATGTGGAATGTTCTGTCTCTCTTTAGCGGAAGCTCTAGACTGCTACAAAGCAGACATCACCCCCATCCAAGTGCGATGTGATGGGCTGGGCAAAAGAGAACTGAAAGAGTGTGACATGTTCTACGGAGACTATTACCGACCACAAGGGCAGCGTCTTTTTGAATCTGGATTCATCGTTAGAGGCAGACTTGGGCAAGAAGCCTTGAGTTTAAACTATGTGAACGAGCGCCTCACTACACTTCGCATCAAGACTAAATTTGCCAACACTATAGCTTCATATGCGCGCATATTTCCACAGAGGAGAAAGATGATGACACAAAGAACAAGCTCTACAAGCCCCTGAACAAATTATGAGCAATGCTCTAACTATGACATTAAAATAGCTTTGGGTGATTTTAATAGCTGCGTTTTATTATCTCTGGATCTGGGTTGAGGCTATCTATTAACATGTATTACAAAAACAATATGAGATCTAGGTTTCTATCCAGGTTAATAGCAGAGGGCTATTTACCATGGTGAATGAAGTCAGCAGTGTAAGAAATAGAGAGGAAAAGAGACAAGTGTTTACATGAAAAACTAATAAACATAAGAAAAAAAGAGACTGATATACAGCACTGTTTTTGCACAAGCCCGCATCGTTTTCTTTTCAAGAGGTGAACCATATGGGTTATGAGAGATAATAAAACGCGGCAAATATCAAACTAGGAAGAGAAGACGTCTTTGGTAGCACAATTGGAAAGATATAGGTAGCCTGCACGACACCACCTCCGATAATGGACTCAGGTAAATCGACTGCTGCGAGGCAAAACGTTGTGGTAGCTAGTCCGCTGTTCCCACATCTCGATATACACAAGTGGACATGGCGAATTCGTGGGCAATCAAACGCCAACCAGATTGATCATATTGCGAGAGACGCAAAGCACTCCTCCAGTATTAAAGATGTCTGAACGTTCCAAGGAGCCAACGTTGACTCGGACCACTACCTCACTGTAGCCAAGGTAATGTTATGGATATCCAGATCAAAGCAAAACAGTCGCAAGAAATCGCCAGAACCTATTCCGATCGAGTCTCTCGTGCCCTCTTCAATAGTCCTATGCCGCCTACTGCAACTATCAGGAACCAGTGGAAGAATTTCGGAAGAGGAGAGAGGAGCACAAGCTTCTAAGAAGGAAAAAAAAGAGCATGAGCAGCGGGCGATCGAGGAAATATAGGGATGCCACTGTAGGAATGAAGTTCGGAAGTTTAACCAAAAAAAAATAAAAAGAACCTCGCAGGGTTACAAGTTCCGAACCGAAGCCTGCAAGGATGATCAGGAGATGATCCCAGCTAGCCATTCCAAATTTCCAAAAATTAACTTTTCAAATTTTTTTCTATGCCAATCGTTTGTGATTCGTTTGTGACTGTTTGTGACAGCATTAAAAAGTTTTGTGACTCGATAGTTATTGAGTTATTAACAAATTTTAAAAAATGTACCAGTTAGCCATAATATTTTTGAAAACTGTAGTAGCAAAAACTTTTTTATACTCAATTAATCAGAAATCGTTTGTGACTTCTGAATATATCAATAAAATCGTTTGTGACAAAATAGTTTTCGAGAAAAAATTGAAAAACTGATTTAATTTCACCACACTATAATTTTTTTATTGTTATGGGTGGAGCTTTGCGCTGATGCATGTGTCTATGATTCATGATGCTGAGGTGAGTTGTTATGGTTCGATGTGAGCAACATGTTGCAATAAAAAGACAGTACCTATATTATAATATGTAAGTGGGTAGATAAATGCAACAACTGAGATTTGATAGGATAATATAGAAGCAAAGATAATATAAAAAGTAACATATAACTAGCCTCTAACTTCATTGTATTCGTCGGATCTTCAAATATTTTCATATACTATGTACATACATAGTAGGTATATCAGGCTATTATAGGTTAGGTAGTTATACCTACTAGCAGAAAGTTATTGGCGCATAAAGGTACCTATATGTATATTTTTGGTGGTGGGTCCGATAGAGTTGTGTCTTAGCGAGTAGAGTCTGGAGGTTAGTCTGGAACTAGGACAAACGAACCCTTTTTTTATTTTAAATAACTTTTTCATAGATTTCTTTTGGTAGGTACCTACCAAGTTGGAGTAGTGTTACGGAGGAGATTTTGGAAGTGCGCTTCAAACTGGGACAAAGGAACAACTTTTTTATAAATAAGTCTCAGATTTTTGTTGGTGGTGGGCCTGATAGAGTTATGTCCTGATAGAGTTATGTGTGACGGTCGAGGTTCTGGAGGTGGATCCAGAACCTGGACAAAGGAAAAATTTTTTTTTTTTTTTACTTTTTATAGATTATCTTTAGTGGTCTGTCTGGTGGAGTTATGTCGGACGAACGAGGTTTTGGAGCTTGGCCTGGAACCTGGACAAAGGAACAACTTTTTTTTTAAAAAGATAACTTTCATATATTTCTTAGGTGCTGGGTCTGATAGAGGAGGTTCTAGAGATGGGTCTGGAACTGGGACAAAGGAAAAACTTTTTTTTAATAACTTTTTCCGAGTTTTTTTTTGTTGGAAAAGGGTCTGAGAGAAGAGGTTCTGGAGGTGGGTGTAGAACTGGACAAAGAAACAACATTTTTTTTCTTTAATAACTTTTAAAGATTTTTTTTTGGTGCAGAGTCTGATGGAGTAGAGTCTGATAGAGAGTTCTGGAGGTGGGTCTTGAACTGGACAAAGGAACAATTTTTTTTTTTAATAGATAACTTTCAGAGATTATTTTGGTGGTGCGTCCGATGGAGTAGGGTCTCATGGAGGTGGTTCTGGAAGTGGGTTTGGAACTGGACAAAGGAACAACTTTTTTTTTTAAATAGATAACTTTTATAGATTATTTTGGTGGTGGGTCCGATGGAGTAGAGTCTCATAGAGGTGGTTCTGGAAGTGGGTTTGGAACTGGACAAAGGAACAACATTTTTTGTTTTTAAATAGATAACTTTCATAGATTATTTTGGTGGTGGGTCCGATGGAGTAGAGTCTCATAGAGATGGTTCTGGAGGTGGGTCTCGAACTGGACAAAGGAACATTTTTTTTTTTTAATAGATAACTTTCAGAGATTATTTTGGTGGTGCGTCTGATGGAGTAGGGTCTCATGGAGGTGGTTCTGAAGGTGGGTCTGGAACTGGACAAAGGAACAACATTTTTTTTTTTTAATAGATAACTTTCAGAGGTTATTTTGGTGGTGGGTCCGATGGAGTAGGGAGTCTCATAGAGGTGGTTCTGGAGGTGGGTCTGGAACTGGACAAAGGAACAATTTTTTTTTTAATAGATAACTTTCAGAGATTATTTTGGTGGTGCGTCTGATGGAGTAGGATCTCATGGAGGTGGTTCTGAAGGTAGGTCTGGAACTGGACAAAGGAACAATTTTTTTTTTTAATAGATAACTTTCATAGGTTATTTTGGTGGTGGGTCCGATGGAGTAGAGTCTCATAGAGATGGTTCTGGAGGTGGGTCTCGAACTGCACAAAGGAACAATTTTTTTTTTAATAGATAACTTTCAGAGATTATTTTGGTGGTGCGTCTGATGGAGTAGGATCTCATGGAGGTGGTTCTGAAGGTAGGTCTGGAACTGGACAAAGGAACAATTTTTTTGGAGAATAGGCCGTCACAAACAAACTAGGTAGTCACAAACGATGGTTTTGCTAAATTCTCAATTTATAAACTAGCCTAACGCGTTCTCATCCACCGTTAGAAGTGTCCATGCCTCTGCACCATACATCAGGACTGGGATGATAAGCCATAAGCGTCTTATACCAGGGACAGTTTAGTTGCTCGATAAAAGGCTTTGCTTCTCAATTGCCTTCTTAGCCCATAAGGAAACAGTGACTGGAAAGGGTAACTCTTCGTTTGATCTCAGCACTGTTTCATTTGATGAGTTTATAGCGGATCCTAGGTAGACAAAGTCTATGATCACCTCAAAATTAAAGCTTTGTATAGTGACGTTCTGCTCAAGACGTCGATATTGGGTGTCCTTTCCTGTTGACAGCATATATTTCGTTTTGATTTAATTCACCGGTAAATTCTTCTTCTTGGCTTTTTTCTTAATATCTACTCATGAAAGCGCGACTGACATCTCGCTTAGTTCGTCCGATTATGTCAATGTCATCAGTGTAAGAAGCGAGTTATTTGACGGACTTTTGAAAGATTTTGCTTCTGGTGTTGACGTGAGAGTCTTGCACTATTCTTTTAAGAACGATGTTGAAGAAGTCGCATCGCGTCGCCTTGCCTAAAACATTTGTTGACATCAAAGTTGTCGGTGAGGTCCTTGCCGACCTTGATGGAGCAGCATGCATTCTCCATCGTCATCGTGCACAAACGGATGAGTTTGGGAGGGATGCTAAAACTAGACATTGCTGTATATAGCTCGCCTGCATAAATGCTGTCATACGCGGCCTTAAAATCGATGAAGAGGTGGTGGGTATCGATTTTAAACTCCTGGGTTTTTCCCAGATCTCCCGTAGTGCAGATCCATTCATCGGGCATGCTTTTCTCCGACCATATTTTGCAGATGAGCTCGTGCATAGGGTAGGGCGAGGAAGTTTCGACACGTTAGTGAATGTTGTCAAAATCTAGGTATATCCTTTTGCACATCAGATACATATGTATGTTCATATAAAATGTACTTAATTAAGGTTTTGGCTCTCACAAAAATAACATTTTACTGTTAAATTACTAACCATATCAGAGTATATTATAAATTTATTAATTAAGAAAAAGTGGCAAAACCTCCTTCTCAGTAGGAGGTTCCGACTTTCTAAAAGGAGGTTTCAACATGGTACAGGAGGTTACGTCAATCAAAAAACTGTGAAGAGAAAATAAAAAAAACTAATGTTTTTGATTTTTGTATTGACAAAAAATAAAAAAAAAACATGGACTTCATCTTTCTTATATATACAAAATAAGCTTTAATTTCAATGCAAAATACATATAAGTAAGGAACTGATATCAACATAAAGTAGGTGTAGGTGATTCAATAATATTTTTGTATTAAGGAAGGAAAATTTAGCTTGAGATCAATGAATTATAAATAAATAAAATAGGTATAGTCAGAAAGTTAAAGCACATCCAAGTCACCAAAGTTAAGATCAAACAAGATTTTATTTTTGGACCAAGATATTCCAGGCAAGTTTTTTGAATCCGTTAGTTTAGCCACTAAGGGTCAGTTTTTCAGTGCGAGATCATCCTTGTCTCGGGGTTAAACCTGAGTTAACTCCATAAACTTGTTTTTCAGTCAATTGAAATCCTAAGTTAGCTCCGAGTTAACTCCGCTAATTAGGTGAGTTAACTCAGGGACCAAATTGAGGGCCTTTTCAGCTGTGGCGCCATCTCGATATCAATTAGGAAAGTAATCGTATATGCAATTCCGTTGTGGTGCCATCTCTATTCCGATGCGTGAAAAGGCGTAGAAGGGTGATATCCATAGTGTCGCACATCGATGGTCCTAGATTTTTGACAACTCAAAGATAAAGTTAATCCTCAACTGAAAAACTGTTCCAGAGTTAACTTTGGCTAAATTTATTTTCAGGATTAGCCAACTCTGATTTAACTCAGAGTTAATCCTGTACTCAAAAACTGGCCCTAAGCCGGATCTCATTGCCACTCCTAGATCTTCAACAATAGGTTCATAGAAAAGGTTTCCCCTGTTTTGTCGACGGTACTTTTTAATGAAATAACACATTATCGAGTTCATATCGACATCCTCAACTCTACCGACAAATTAAAAATGTTTTTTTTTTTTCCTCCGAATATGACTAGAAAAGTCACCAATTTCAGCTTTAACATCCTTGCAAATTATTATATTCTTGGTTGGCTCAATTTCAACTGCTTTTGACGCAGTCTCTCTTTTTCGAGAACAGCTTTAACCGCTTCTTGCATAGCTTTCTCATCAAAAGTCTTTTCAGGGTACTTTCTTTGGTAAATATTTGGCGTTTTGATTAAAAATTTTAGAATAAATTACCTCATTTATTTAAAAAAAAATAAAATCCACCTAAAACAAAAAAAAAGAGGAGGTTTCGGCAGTTTGACTAAACCTCCTAAGCTAAACTTGTCGAAACCTTATACTTATATATTACTTAAAAACAATCACAATTATCAAACAACCAATGATTGGTTTATTCAATTTTTAATACTACATCTCTTTAAAACTTTAAAATTAGAAAAAGTTATCACCTAAAAACTCACCGAAGAAAATTACATATAAACTTCACAAAAACTGAAACACGACTGCACTCGTTATACGATGATCACAATTTTAAGATATATGCAGTTAAGATATAGCTATCTTTAGTACGTCGATGTTGGGTGGATGGCATTGTTTGCCTACGTCATCCAGGTTGAATGGTGCACTCTGCATGGTAGCGGAATTCGGTTTGTCATCGCCCTTATAGATATCTACAAATTGCAGAAATGATTTTTCCATATCCCCATCCCCAGCACCGACTGCGATTCTACCACGATGTTCCCCTGATCATAGATGATCCCAGATAGCCATTCCAAATTTCCAAAAATTAACTTTTCGAATTTTTTTCTATGCCAATCGTTTGTGATTCGTTTGTGACTGTTTGTGACAGCATTAAAAAGTTTTGTGACTCGATAGTTATTGAGTTATTAACAAATTTTAAAAAATGTATCAGTTAGCCATAATATTTTTGAAAACTGTAGTAGCAAAAACTTTTTTATACTCAATTAATCAGAAATCGTTTGTGACTTCTGAATATATCAATAAAATCGTTTGTGACAAAATAGTTTTCGAGAAAAAATTGAAAAACTGACTTAATTTCACCACACTTTAATTTTCTATTGTTATGGGCGGAGCTTAGCATAGGTAAGCGCTGATGCATGTGTCTCTGATTCATGATGCTGAGGTGAGTTTTTATGGTTTGAGGTGAGCAACATTTTGCAATAATAATTAAGGTAAAAGCAAATTGAGTTTGAATTTTGAATTTATTAAATACGACTACCATTTTTCAACTAAATTATTACGGCCAGACCCTGTTTGTTGTTCAGTTTATATGTACATAGCAAGATATCTACTTACCTATACTCAATCGATTGAATATAATTCGTTGCATCAGAATTGTTCAAAACAACAGCGTGTAGGTACCAATTACGGCTGGTTTTAATTCCATTGACAATTTTGTATAAAATTGGAATTTTGGAAAAAAATTGTTTGTGACTACCTACCTACCTGGATTGTTTGTGACAGCCTATTTTCCAAAAACTCGTAATGGCTGGTCTATGTTTTTACTTATCCCATTGCAAATTGTTCAAAAATTGAGAATTTAGCAAAACAAACTAGGTAGTCACAAACGATGGTTTTGCTAAATTCTTAATTTATAAACAATTTGCAATGGGATAAGTAAAAACATAGACCAGCCATTACGAGTTTTTGGAAAATAGGCTGTCACAAACAATCCAGGTAGGTAGGTAGTCACAAACAATTTTTTTCCAAAATTCCAATTTTATACAAAATTGTCAATGGAATTAAAACCAGCCGTAATTGGTACCTACACGCTGTTGTTTTGAACAATTCTGATGCAACGAATTATATTCAATCGATTGAGTATAGGTAAGTAGATATCTTGCTATGTACATATAAACTGAACAACAAACAGGGTCTGGCCGTAATAATTTAGTTGAAAAATGGTAGTCGTATTTAATAAATTCAAAATTCAAACTCAATTTGCTTTTACCTTAATTATTATTGCAAAATGTTGCTCACCTCAAACCATAAAAACTCACCTCAGCATCATGAATCAGAGACACATGCATCAGCGCTTACCTATGCTAAGCTCCGCCCATAACAATAGAAAATTAAAGTGTGGTGAAATTAAGTCAGTTTTTCAATTTTTTCTCGAAAACTATTTTGTCACAAACGATTTTATTGATATATTCAGAAGTCACAAACGATTTCTGATTAATTGAGTATAAAAAAGTTTTTGCTACTACAGTTTTCAAAAATATTATGGCTAACTGATACATTTTTTAAAATTTGTTAATAACTCAATAACTATCGAGTCACAAAACTTTTTAATGCTGTCACAAACAGTCACAAACGAATCACAAACGATTGGCATAGAAAAAAATTCGAAAAGTTAATTTTTGGAAATTTGGAATGGCTATCTGGGATCATCTATGATCAGGGGAACATCGTGGTAGAATCGCAGTCGGTGCTGGGGATGGGGATATGGAAAAATCATTTCTGCAATTTGTAGATATCTATAAGGGCGATGACAAACCGAATTCCGCTACCATGCAGAGTGCACCATTCAACCTGGATGACGTAGGCAAACAATGCCATCCACCCAACATCGACGTACTAAAGATAGCTATATCTTAACTGCATATATCTTATAATTGTGATCATCGTATAACGAGTGCAGTCGTGTTTCAGTTTTTGTGAAGTTTATATGTAATTTTCTTCGGTGAGTTTTTAGGTGATAACTTTTTCTAATTTTAAAGTTTTAAAGAGATGTAGTATTAAAAATTGAATAAACCAATCATTGGTTGTTTGATAATTGTGATTGTTTTTAAGTAATATATAAGTATAAGGTTTCGACAAGTTTAGCTTAGGAGGTTTAGTCAAACTGCCGAAACCTCCTCTTTTTTTTTTGTTTTAGGTGGATTTTATTTTTTTTTAAATAAATGAGGTAATTTATTCTAAAATTTTTAATCAAAACGCCAAATATTTACCAAAGAAAGTACCCTGAAAAGACTTTTGATGAGAAAGCTATGCAAGAAGCGGTTAAAGCTGTTCTCGAAAAAGAGAGACTGCGTCAAAAGCAGTTGAAATTGAGCCAACCAAGAATATAATAATTTGCAAGGATGTTAAAGCTGAAATTGGTGACTTTTCTAGTCATATTCGGAGAAAAAAAAAAAACATTTTTAATTTGTCGGTAGAGTTGAGGATGTCGATATGAACTCGATAATGTGTTATTTCATTAAAAAGTACCGTCGACAAAACAGGGGAAACCTTTTCTATGAACCTATTGTTGAAGATCTAGGAGTGGCAATGAGATCCGGCTTAGGGCCAGTTTTTGAGTACAGGATTAACTCTGAGTTAAATCAGAGTTGGCTAATCCTGAAAATAAATTTAGCCAAAGTTAACTCTGGAACAGTTTTTCAGTTGAGGATTAACTTTATCTTTGAGTTGTCAAAAATCTAGGACCATCGATGTGCGACACTATGGATATCACCCTTCTACGCCTTTTCACGCATCGGAATAGAGATGGCACCACAACGGAATTGCATATACGATTACTTTCCTAATTGATATCGAGATGGCGCCACAACTGAAAAGGCCCTCAATTTGGTCCCTGAGTTAACTCACCTAATTAGCGGAGTTAACTCGGAGCTAACTTAGGATTTCAATTGACTGAAAAACAAGTTTATGGAGTTAACTCAGGTTTAACCCCGAGACAAGGATGATCTCGCACTGAAAAACTGACCCTTAGTGGCTAAACTAACGGTTTCAAAAAACTTGCCTGGAATATCTTGGTCCAAAAATAAAATCTTGTTTGATCTTAACTTTGGTGACTTGGATGTGCTTTAACTTTCTGACTATACCTATTTTATTTATTTATAATTCATTGATCTCAAGCTAAATTTTCCTTCCTTAATACAAAAATATTATTGAATCACCTACACCTACTTTATGTTGATATCAGTTCCTTACTTATATGTATTTTGCATTGAAGTTAAAGCTTATTTTGTATATATAAGAAAGATGAAGTCCATGTTTTTTTTTATTTTTTGTCAATACAAAAATCAAAAACATTAGTTTTTTTTATTTTCTCTTCACAGTTTTTTGATTGACGTAACCTCCTGTACCATGTTGAAACCTCCTTTTAGAAAGTCGGAACCTCCTACTGAGAAGGAGGTTTTGCCACTTTTTCTTAATTAATAAATTTATAATATACTCTGATATGGTTAGTAATTTAACAGTAAAATGTTATTTTTGTGAGAGCCAAAACCTTAATTAAGTACATTTTATATGAACATACATATGTATCTGATGTGCAAAAGGATATACCTAGATTTTGACAACATTCACTAACGTGTCGAAACTTCCTCGCCCTACCCTATGCACGAGCTCATCTGCAAAATATGGTCGGAGAAAAGCATGCCCGATGAATGGATCTGCACTACGGGAGATCTGGGAAAAAACCCAGGAGTTTAAAATCGATACCAACCACCTCTTCATCGATTTTAAGGCCGCGTATGACAGCATTTATGCAGGCGAGCTATATACAGCAATGTCTAGTTTTAGCATCCCTCCCAAACTCATCCGTTTGTGCACGATGACGATGGAGAATGCATGCTGCTCCATCAAGGTCGGCAAGGACCTCACCGACAACTTTGATGTCAAAAAATGTTTTAGGCAAGGCGACGCGATGCGACTTCTTCAACATCGTTCTTAAAAGAATAGTGCAAGACTCTCACGTCAACACCAGAAGCAAAATCTTTCAAAAGTCCGTCAAATAACTCGCTTCTTACACTGATGACATTGACATAATCGGACGAACTAAGCGAGATGTCAGTCGCGCTTTCATGAGTAGATATTAAGAAAAAAGCCAAGAAGAAGAGTTTACCGGTGAATTAAATCAAAACGAAATATATGCTGTCAACAGGAAAGGACACCCAATATCGACGTCTTGAACAGAACGTCACTATACAAAGCTTTAATTTTGAGGTGATCATAGACTTTGTCTACCTAGGATCCGCTATAAACTCATCAAATGAAACAGTGCTGAGATCAAACGAAGAGTTACCCTTTCCAGTCACTGTTTCCTTATGGGCTAAGAAGGCAATTGAGAAGCAAAGCCTTTTATCGAGCAACTAAACTGTCCCTGGTATAAGACGCTTATGGCTTATCATCCCAGTCCTGATGTATGGTGCAGAGGCATGGACACTTCTAACGGTGGATGAGAACGCGTTAGGCTGTTTTGAGAGGAAAATTCTCCGGGTGATTTTTGGTCCCGTCTGCATATATGGGGAATGGAGAAGAAGATACAACCACGATCAGTATGGGCTGTATAGCGACACCGACCTAGCCACAAAAATGAAAGCAACGACTAAAATGGCTGCATCACCTAGAGCGAATGGACACCGTGGGACTACGCAGTAACGGTGGACAGCGTAAAAGGTGGCGCACGCAAGTAGAAGAGGACCTCAACCAACTTGGCGTGCGAAACTGGAAACAGCTAGCTAGAAACCGAGCCGGCTGGAAGAAGCTTGTTGGTTGAGGCCTGGTCCACTCCGGACATTAGCGCCACCTTAAGTAAGTAAGTAAGTATTTTCAAAAGTTACAGATGAATTCTAATGGTTTTTTTTAATATGATGCATTGACTATTCTTTATAAGACTCATGGGTTGATTTTACTTATATAACAACTATATCGATCTTTTTAAATTTGATAAACAAAAAAGGTCATTTTGTCCTTTGACTTTACAAGGGGAAAATTTGACAATTGCAGTTTAACCATAAAATCGTATGCGTAAAAAATATCAGCGGGTCTATTCTGCCTGTTGTTTGAATGAAAAGAAAAGTCAAACATTTTTTTAACGATTTATTTTATCAATAAGTACATAAAGAAACATAAATCAATAAATCCTATCCTATTTCTTACAGCCCTATTATTGACACGATTCAAAACTAGTTTCAATGTAAAACTAGTTCTATAGGGGTTTCGAGTTGCAGGTTTTGAACATATTGGTATTATTCAAACAAAAATTGACATCTAAAACTCTGATTTCATGTTTTAGATATCAATTTTTGTTTGAATAATACCAATATGTTCAAAACCTGCAACTCGAAACCCCTATAGAACTAGTTTAACATTGAAACTAGTTTTGAATCGTGTCACTAATAGGGCTGTTATTGTTATAGTAAATATTTTTGACGACAGCGAGAAGTTGAGGCTGAATTTGTGGGATGTGGCAGTTTGAATTTGATTTCACTCCCTTAATGTCAAAAAAATATCTTCAAACGGCTGATTTAGTAAAAAGCCAACCTACTACGGATGCGAGGGAATACATATGCTGGATTAGCGTTGCCAGACGTCCCGGGTTTACCCTGGACGTCCCGGATTTCAAGCATAAATTCAACTGTCCCGCCGGAACAACTTTTTCCCGGGTTGTGACCTAAATTCACCACAAAATTCCAAAAGGTATCTTTTATTAGTTGGCAAACAATTGCTGCATTAAAATTTTTAATCAATCTTACCAAACTTAACGTAGAATGGGAAGGAGGAATAAAAACGTAAATAATAGAACATTTGTGCAATTTAAAGTTCTCGTGACATTTTTGCAATCTGACAGCTGCTATTACTATCATTTAAATTTTCAATTAAATTTATAATAAAAACATTTGCCAATTTGTTTCTGGATTCCGAAAGAATGTTAGTTCTTTTTTAATCAGCTAAGCATAATTACGGCTTTAAGTCTTTGATTAAAAATTGATAAAAGCATTGAATTCATTATACTTAAAATAAAATTGTACTTAATAACGTCAAAGTGAGATTTTGAAACAAATTGGTTTAAAAAAAATATTTTTTCTTTCTCAAAAGTTTTAGTTTGGAAATTATTTAAAAACAGAAATATTTACAAAAAACTACTTTTTCAAGAAATAAAATTAGGGAATAGATTTTCAGCTTTAAAATATTATGGAGAGAATAGATAAGATTTTCTTCTTGTCTCAGTTAAATTTATTCAATCCCGAGATTTTCCTTAATTGTGGCCATATGTCCCGTCGAGCTTCGAGAACAATATGGCAACCCTAAAGCTGGTGGCAAACGATTTACACAGGCATTCACTATACCTACCACTGTCACCAAACAGCCACGCTCGGCTGATACTGCCTGAGCGACAGAACGCTGACCCAGAACGCAGAAATAATAAATATACACTGAGTTACAAAAAAAGTGGCGCACCTTGAAATTTTGCAATATTTTTAAGTGATTTAAAAAATCGTTTTTTTTTTTTAATACAGTTTTGTTTATTTTCATTAAATAAGCAGTTCATTCAAAAAAAAAAAAAATTAAATAAGTCCTTCATTTGAAAAAAAAAACTGAAAAAATAAAGCTCTGCAGAAACATAGCGGCATATTATCAAAATGATTACAACTTATCAAAAACAATGACTGCGCCACTGTTTTTGTAAAAGTGTATATTGAATAATAAATTAATGGTTTCTAGATTTACCTTTGATGAATCCATGACTGTTGTTATTCTCGTCTCATCTAAGTTGTAAATGTCCTTAGAGTTGAATGAATACTGTGCGTAAAGTTGTCGAAGGTTTTGAAAGGAATTATCAACGGCTGATTTTGTAAAACCTTTGAGCCTGGCTAGGCTCATATTTTCGGGCTTACGTAGCGATAGTTCCGGATTTCGTTTCAAAAATCCGTAAAGTCAATCGTCTCCTACTTTTTTTTTAAATTTTCCCAACTTGATGGGCAGCTAATGTTATTAGCCTTGATAAAGTCATACACAAATTTCTTGAAAGTATCGTTTGACAAGTCGTATGCGTGAAATGAGCATTTTTTGACATATTCTACCAATTCTTTTTCTTGCAGCTTCGTAAGGGTTTGTCGCCGCGTATATTTCGATTGAAAAGTGAAACCTTCATCAGAGCTACTTTCATTACCCGACTCTGACCAAACTTTTAAGGGATCCTGCTTTTTCATATGCATTATCAATGTGGTTCTATATTTACCCCATATTTTTAAACTGCTGATGTTTGCGTTTCAAGTTTTTTACGTATGTCTGAAATAGCCCGCTTCACATTTTCCTCGTCGATTGCACTCCTATTTGTTTTTCTCTTGTAGTTTCGAACCACATCTTCAAAATAAACATGAATACAAAATTAAGAACACAAATATTAGCAGAACAGATCAAATGGGGCACATTTAACAAATGTCAAATGTACCCCTACAACAGTCAAATATGCCCACTTTGCAAAAGTCAAAGGTGCCCCAAAAGTTCTTTATAACTTTTTTAATGTTTTTTATATTAATGTTTTACTTTCACATAACTTTCTTTAAAATATTAACATTTTTGAAGAGTATGATAGCACCTAATTTTATTTCACAATAAGAAAAACTCTTTTAATTTATTCACAAAATTCTTACATACCGGTGGTCAGGAATTAAATCAAAAATCCCGAAATTACAAAAACACGTGTTACTTAGAAGAGAGTTGAGGCAAAACTACCAAAGTTCATAACGCTTCTATATATTAAATAAGGCTTCGTTCGCCATCCCAACTTTTCTTTTTAAAGGCCGCGTTCATACCTATATAAAGTCAAATGTGCCCCGGAGTCAAATGTGCCCCAGTTTACCCTACTTGAAATGACCTTAGATCTTATATTAAAGGTCAGCTAGTTTTAGTAATTGGTCTGGTCAGCTATACATTTTTTTAACGAATTTTAAAGTTTTTTTTTCAAAGATTACGAAAGATGGATAGCACCTCATCTGGTGATTTTCTAAAAAAAAATATACTAGGTATATGGTAGGTTACTAGATAGTCATAGAAGGTCAGTCAATGTTAGTAATTGCTCAGACACAGACTTCTTTCTATTGAATTTTTAAAGCTTCTTGAACAGTATTAAGGAATGTTATTACCAGTTTCGGTAAATACCGGATATTTTAAGTGCTTTACACCATCACTACGCACAACCACGTATTTTTTTTTAAATATAACTACTTAAGAGCACTTTACACGATAATAGAAGTCATAATGACCATTTCAAGTCAAGTCATACGATTATCATAAACAAATTAATTTTTTAAGTGCAAAATTACTTTTTTGCAATTATTCATTATTATTTTCATTCAAAATTCTATTTTTTTGTAAGAATATTTTTGTTTTCAATATTCTGAATTCACTATTTGCCATGAAAACAACAAATCCCGTTTGACTTCTCAAATGGAATTAGCTGCAGTTCTGATGTCAACAGAGTCATATGCTTTTTGCTTTTGAGAAGTCATAGGAGACCTATGAGTGCGTTCAGACGATTTGGTCATACGACTTCTATAATCGTGTAAAGTGGCCTTAAGAAAGGACAAACAACCCTCTTTCAATTTTAAAGACAAAAATTCATAAAAACTAGCCTACTTATCAATATCTTACAACTAACTTACTGGCCCCATTCGGGCGCTCTAAGTTAAACTAATAACTTAATGCTAATGCCTTTCGGCTTAAGAACTATCTTAAAACTAGAATTCATTTTGGTTTTATTTTTCACCAAGAAGAATTGAAAAAAACTTGGTATCTTTATTTTTATTTTTGGTTTTATATAAAACTTACAAACTAAATAAAACTAAACTACTTAAAGCTACTTACAAAACTACTTACAGACTACTTGCATTGCATTTTCGCGTTTTTACAATTTTTTTTTTTTTTGTTTTATTGTTTTTTTTTTTTTTTTTTGGTGCCACCCTGACGGTCCCTGCTTAAAACTAACAACCTAAACCTATGTAAGTCGGCCATGGCATAGAAAAAATGCATAGTTAACTTTTATATATCCGAATTAACTTCGTGTTCTGGTTTCAACCTCCAGAACTGGTTCTCCTGGATTACCCTATCTCTTCGGTCCCGATCGGACACAGTCCTACTGAACCAAAGGTGCTCCGCTCCATGTTGT
This sequence comes from Dasysyrphus tricinctus, assembly GCA_963921185.1. Taxonomy (NCBI): domain Eukaryota; kingdom Metazoa; phylum Arthropoda; class Insecta; order Diptera; family Syrphidae; genus Dasysyrphus; species Dasysyrphus tricinctus. The sequence continues at coordinate 138,520,103 of OY992530.1, read as the reverse complement.
GCGAGGACGTCTCGACCATAAAGGAGCCACCGATCCACAATTCTACGGCTGACGTGGTAGATTAGCGGAACCGCCGCTCTATCCTGGATCAGCCCTCGACTGTCTAAGTAGAGGAATGCATCGGGCGGAATAAAGCCGCTTAGACGCACACTCCCAAAAATGAAGATGTTGGTCGAGGACATTGCTCTTGCAATGTGACCTCGAATAAGCTTCAGCAAGAAATTATCTATCCTGTTTATGTTGGCGCCGTTGTATAAGACCAGGTTAGAATAATAATGTTTGTACTCCAACTCTGGTGTTCTGTGTAATCCAAGGCAGCGTCTAAGACACTGCTTCTCAAACACCCGAATCTTTTCCATTTGAGATGGGGCAACGTTGAACCAAACCGGGCACCCATAGGCAATCATCGGCCGTATGAGGGCCATGTAGCAAATCACCTTCACCCTGCTGTCAAGCCAGCTGCTATAAAACAACCGTTTCGTCAGGGCAAAAGCTCCCCTAGCCCTGGACAGAGCAGCATTTATATGTCTGTCGAAATACAAATACTGATCCATCCAGATGCCAAGGTACTTTACTATTCTTTTACTCGCCAGTGGCTGTCCATTTGGCCCTACGATCACCAGCTTACGCCAGTTCTTTCTCGTATCCCTTGTGGCTCCATGCAACGGAGTCCTAAACGAGATAGTTTCTGATTTCTGAAAGTTGATTTTCAACTTCCAGTCATCGCAATATCAGTGAATCTTTTCGATGTCACGCTGCAAGAGAATTCTGATGACCTCGACTTTTGGGGCTGTTCTGTACGCAATTAGATCGTAGGCATACGCAATTGCCTGAGTTAGACTACTTATCAGATCGCTGGTGTAAATACTGAATAAAATCGACGAGTTGACTGCTCCCTGCTGAAGACCATTTTTAATATTAAAGGTTGTGGCAGAAGTCACATTGCCACTCTTGACAACAAACTTTCTACCATTGAGCATATCATATAGCATATACAATAGTGGTTTACTAATGCCAAGTCTGGTCAGCTTTAGATAAAGACCCAGCCATACGGTGTCGAAGGCCTTCTCCAAATCAACCAGACAGGCACCCGTAAACTGCTTTTTAGATTTGTTCCATTGGACATCAGAAACGAGTTTAGACTCGGCGTGAATGGTGTCATGTCCCGCCTTAAAACCGAACTGATTATCCGGTATGATATTATTGTCCTCTGCCCACTTAGACAGAGCTCTATTGATAACTTTTTCGAATACCTTGCTGATACTCGGAAGAAGACTTATCGACAGAAGATTCACCGGATTGGAGTTGTCCTTTCCCTTTTTCGGGAGAGGATGCACCACAGCTGTCTTCCACCGCACTGGATAGTATGCATTATTCAGAGCGTTGTTAAACAGTGTGGTATAAATGTCTACAGCTTCTTGCGGTAAATGTCGAAGTTTAAAGTTTTGATTTGATCAAAATGAAAATTTGATAATTTTTGGGCGATTAGCACTGTGTCTGACCGTTAAACTATTGATTGCCCAGAACTTGGTCTGTGCAGTAGCGCAACAATCAGTCACAGTGAGGTGCTTGTTTTACCTCCTCGCAGTGGTCAATAGGCTAAAATAACAAGTGCGAAAGGCCTAGCTCTCTAGGATAGGTTACGGGGGTTAGCATTATTCGTAATTGAAATCAATTCAGCCAATGATACCGACACTAAGGCTCGGATAAGAAATGAATTATAACACCTATGGTTTTGCAAAAAAAAACCTCTACCGACTGACCTACTATGTAATAAAATAAAGTGAAATAATAAGGGTATTCATGCAACAGCGTAAACTCGTCGTAATCGTTGTAAAGTTTTAAACTTCGTAAATCTGTCAAATTTTCCATACAAATTGTGACAGAATTACGAAGTTTAAAAGTTTACAACGATTACGACGACTTTATGATGTTGTATGAATACCCTTATTATGTTATTAAGGCAGTGCGAGAACAAATGAGTGGGTAGTTCTTCTCCTATAACGTTTGGAACTCTCGAACTGCTTGCTTAGTAATAACCACAGAAGTTTGTCGAGATGCTTTTAAGTGACGATGCCGACGGATATACAGCCAAAAGATGACACAAAGACATTCAAAAAGTTCCTATCCCTAGAAGTTCTAATCTTGTTGCATAATTCTAATTTAATTCTTTTCTTTGCTGATTCATTTCAGTAGTTAGTATACAGAATTTGTATTATAAACATCATCTTATATTTATCATGAAATGAATAAAGGAATGGTAAACAGTCATTAAAATAAATACTCAAATTAAAGCCTTTTTTCTGTCGACTTGTGTTATTTAAAACCACATTTCTTATACAAGCAACTCATCCAAATTGCTCTCATCTTTAAAGCAAAAAATCTAGATTCAGACCTGACATCTTTAAGCTATAATGAAGAAAACAAGTTAGAAATTAATATGAAAAAAAAGTAAATATTCAAAAAGCTTGTTCTGAAAGTTTATGCATTAAACTAATTTAAATTGGATCGACTTATCTTATTGCTAGGTTGCTCTTTATATTAGATCGCCATACATATTTAAACCTAATTTAATATAAAAAACAAGTTAAACAGGGAAATACAAGAAATTAAAAATGTTATTGCTTTAGAAAGACAATCACCCTTTCACAATCTCTAAGATTTTAAATGTCAATTCATAAACGCTAATGATCGTTGACTAATATAAAAATATCTATACCTACACGCATTGAACTCGGTTCGTCAGAGCCTAATAGAGGAAACAATTCTATGAAACATGTTTGAAAATTTTTGAAAATAAAGGCGCGACGAAAGTTTAATCAATTTTTGAATATTTTAAAAAAACCTGTTGGTCTAACAATTAAAAGAAATATATTTATGTGGAACCGGATTAAACTATGAATATCTTCCTGTGGTCAAAAACCCATTGAATAATAAAGTAGATTAAGCTACGCATTTATTGTTTGATAAGCTAGGGGCGGAAACTAACTGTATTACTGAGAAACTGTTTATATACTATGAACATAATTTAAACCAAGTACAGTACATATGAAGAAGTCGAAGATATGGTTTATCTATAAACTGAAACAACTGGGTCTCTAGGCTCCGCTATTATCTGAGCCAAAAATATCATCGCTGAGACAGCAATACCCGCGTTGAAGCTCAAATCAGTAAATTTCAAGTTGAGTTGCTATGTGTTGTTTTTTTTAACCAAGCTATCCAAAATAGAACATCACTCAGCACTTCTGATACACTTCGATTTTGACTGCCCTTAACAAGTTCAAAACACAGTGCTCAAGGGTAAACTGATGTGTTTTCCTGTGGTGTAATGTGGTGGAATTGTTTAAGGGCTAGCGATAAATAAAATAGATGCAAATATTTCTACTTTATCTTCTATTTTCTTCTTATGTAAAAACGAATTCCTAAAACACAGCGGAGCCGAAAATTGTAAATTTTGAACGAAAAATACGGAAAGTCGAGAAAAAAAGAAATTTTATATTCTCCAGGTGGAGATATCAGAAAAATCTATTTTGTTTGGGAAGAAAAAGAATTCAAATTTTGTTCCTCACAAAAATTGTAAGGGTACAATATTTCGAATGACAAAAAATGAAAACCCCGAATGACATAATCCTGAATAGGTACCCAAAACTCCGAATGTCAGATTTCCGAATGGACAAAATCCCGAATACATTTGGGATTGAGTCCCGAATTTTAGGGCTGGCCACGATACCAGAAAAGTTTCGGTATCGGTATCGGAAAACCAAACGATACCAGGAATAAGTCTCGGTATCGTTATCAGAAACCCAAACGATACCGAGACGATACCAGAAAAAGTCTCGGTATCGTTCGGTATCGGTATCGGAAGCACAAACGATACCACCCGAAATGATACCGAACCGACCGAAATCTGTCGGAACTCTCGGTAGTATTGCTTGGTATCGGCAGAAAAAAATGGATCTTTAAATATTATTATTTATTATTACAAGTAAACAATCCTGGAAAAGAAATTTTCAGAGTTTGTTTTTTTTTTTTCAAGCAAAGAGGTCTAGAAAATGATGTTAGTGAAACCCACCTAGTGGCATGCCCATTTTTATCAAGCTTTATTTTTCGGATAAAATTTCAAGACTTTTGCCTGGGTGAAGTAACTTTCGTAAAAGCCAAGCGTGGCTCATGGGTTCCAACCTAATGGCTGATTTACAATGACGCGTTCGCGTTCGCGATGAGTACGTTACATTTAACAAGCGCTACGGCCGCGTCAAGATAAATCGAGCAAAAAAGTCAAAACTTTTTTCAACACAAGATGGCCACATACCTAAATTGAAATCGAAATGTCAAAACGCACGCAAAAGTTGAATAATTTCTACTTTCGCGTTGCAGCCGCTTACGTTACGTTGGTTTGTGTACCTACTAATGGATGCAAAATCGTAACATAATGCTCAACGCGTCATTGTAAACACTAAACAGATATTCCTATGCCTGAACTTTTGCGTTGACAGGCAAATATTTCAACGCAACGCCCAACGCGGCATTGTAAATCAGCCATAACAGTTTTACCCAACCCATTTTTTTAGTAACCAGTACCACCAATAGAACGTTTTTTTTTAATTTGTTCATTAATTGCTTAACTGATATGGATCAAATTGTTTAAACGGCTAATTTAAAAATGGAAGGAATATTTATTTTATGATATCTATATATGTACATATTAATACGCTTAGAAAAATGTATGGAAATTCTTTCGGTACACTTTTTTCCGTTAATACTCAACGCAAAAGCATGAATTAAAAACTGTTGGAAAGGTTTTATCCCACAGATGTGCAGAATCTAAAAATTATTTGTCCATGTAGCCGTTAAGCTTGGTAATGGTTGGTTGAATTTTTTGAGGTTATTGAATTTTATCTTTTTAAGGGTTGTGTTTAGAAGTATGAAATTTTGGGAGATGATGAAGATTATTGATTGGGATTTTTGGTGAAAAAATGGACATTCTAAGTTTTGTTCAAATATAACTCATATAAAAGAAATACGTGTTTACTGTAGAGTATTCTAAGCTTTAAAAGCTATTAAAAACAGATATGTATTTTTGTTTTATTAAAAAAAAAAATAATTCGTTTTTAATTATTTTGGCTGTGACATGAACGACCAAAATGATTAACAAAGGCGGCAGCATGAAGAAGGCTATACAAGAAGAGAATTCAAATTACAACTACGAATGCGAACTTAATGTAGCTGAGGTTGATCCTAACCCTAATCTCGAAGACGAAAAAGATTCGGAAGCTGAAGATGAAATAACTTTAGCACATACTGCCTATGATGGATTTCCAGTGAAGAAGTATAGTCCCTGTACAGTGAACACTCATCCACGAATCCATACTATCATACTGCCCTGCTTTCTCCTCTGTGAAGAGTCGCAAAATCGTGATCCAGCAAGCAAAATAGCTAGCAATCTTTGCGTTGTGGCTTTAATGGATCCTATTTATCACTCTTGAGATGAATGGATGGATCTTATGGAAACTACTATATTCAAACGAAGAAGAAAAGAAGAAGAGCGTTGAAGCTAAACATGAGTTATGTTATGTATGTATGTATATATTTTCGTATTTGTTTTTAAAATGATCAGGAACCAGGATATCGTAGAACACCGTGACATTATGGTCACGCAATCTTCTTGATAAATTGTAGAAGAAATGTTTCAATTTCCTTCATTTGTCAAAAGAGTTTTATTTTGAAAAATAATCTGTGCCTACGTTATGTAACTCTTGCATCGATAAAATTGGTCGAGAATCGAAAAAAATTGAAACAAAATACATGAGTTTTGTAACATTTTTCAACGTTTCTTGACCGATATTATCGATGCGAAAGTTACAGAACGTGGTTACAGGTTTTAATTTGTTTTCAGGATTTTTTCATATAAATCAGATTTTTATTTCTTAATGGGTCGGCTTTTAAATTTTGTTAGGTGGTAACTCTACCCACGCCTATCTACGTATACGTACCTAGATGTTAAAATTGAATTTGTTTTCGTGCAACATAAGTGGTCGAATTTCGACCACTGGGCGGATATACTAGTTTATCTTTAATTTATAAACTTTTTTCCTTATTATGACTATAAATTTGAATAAACATTAATAAATTATAAAAAAAATTTTTCTTAATGTTCGTCAGAAAGTCGAATGATCAGCTTTTCATGGTAGTTTTGGAACGTAAGCTATCAAGGGTTAAGAAATCCAGTGGTACCGACCGACGACGCGATGCGACCCAAAACCAATCGTCCAAGTGTGTGGCCTTGCTTAGGCTACGACTAGGACTAGGACTTGCAATTTTCAGTCGGTGCGATTAAAAAATCGGGATAACAACAAATTATTGCCATGGACTCACTTGTGGTTATCTATCGCGCGATTCTTTAGTCGCAAGAAATACAGCACAAAGCTTTTAATATGAATGCACGAACTTGCGTTTATTTAATTTTGCGACAGAAAAACGCTAAAAAAATTAATGTGGTTCCAATTTTATAAGTATTTAGTATTTAGTATTTTATTAGTTCAGTGTATGCTTACACAGTAAGAATTAAATTCTTTTATGTTTCTGCCTAGCCTTTTGTCTTCTACCAGCCTCTCTTTCACTCACACATTCTCACGCACATACATATGGTTTTCGTGGAACTCTGTTACGGTTCCACTCCGAGGTTGAGTTCCAACGAAACTATCTCTCACTCACACATTCAAAGGATTCCCCAAGTTGTTGGCGTTGTCCCAAAACTTGACGAATCCAAGGCTGGGAGCAAGACATATTCACAATAATCTATACTTTGAGAAAAGAATAAAAAAACTATAAAAAGTTGAAAACATAATTCTGAGCATTCCCTCAGCTACTCTACATTTCTAACTTTTTGAAAATTATTCGAAGAAGGTAAATATTTTCTTTTAACAATTTTCTAAACCTTTTTGAGGAAACGAAGGAGGAAGGCAAAAACTCAAAACAAACTAACTATCACGCAATCTACTATTCGGTGGACCTTTGTGCAGATTTGGGGGAATGAAGGGAGTAGCGTTTAGCGTTCCATTCTTTTTGCGGTCGATGTTTATTTAAAGTTAAAAATTAAAGTTAAACATTTAGGCTGGGCTTGATGCCATGTTTAAAAAAGAAAAGTTAAGTTTATGTTGATGTTGCGTTGCTCGAAATCCACATTAAGTGTGCAATGTACGTTTTTCATTTAAAGTTTTACTAAGCTTCCTAGCTTAGATTAAAGATGGCGTGTGAGTCTCCAGCCCGTCCGCTGGCTCAACACGAAAGAATAAAGATAAATGATGAACCTAGTTTGTCATCCTCCCCGAGCAACGCTCAAGCTCCCAGAGGACAACGGACAAAATTGTGGGTAGAAAAATAGGATTGGTTTGGGGTGGAGGGGAAAACAGACAACGAGAGTTAGACTATGACCAAACAACATAGTCGGAAGCAGCGTTGCCGATGTGGCACGATCGTGCCATTTTTACACGGAAATTTTCTCGTGGCGCGGTGGCACGAAAAGTTTCAATATGGCACGTTTTTTGTATTTTCATTATCTTACATATATTTAAACTCATAGTATAAACACAGTGTCAATATTCATCAAAAGAACTGGACGTGTCTACTTTATCACCTCAACAGAACTGGATGCATCCATTCTAACTCATAGTATGAACACACTTATTTCATTACAATGTAGTAGAGCGTAGATCTTTCAATATTCAGTTGTCATACAAAGCTTTATTACGTCTTTATATTTTTAAATAAAAATAATACTCATAATGTGATGTGAAATAGGTAGTTATGAACTTGCCAAAAACTCCTGTTTCTGGACAATGCCTACACGAATAGAGGAAGTGATTTTTGTTTTTGTAATAGTAATAGTATTGAATTAAAATTTATTTTTAAAGAACAAATTGAGTTTTTTTTCATATGACACGAAAATTTCATAAATGGCACGTTTTTTCAAAAAATGTGGCACGAAATTTTTTTTTTGGCGGCAACGCTGGTCGGAAGAAGGTTTTAAGAACCGATCGAAGAGAGGTTTTTGTTATAACAGTACATAAATGATATAAATTTGGCAGTGAACTATTGTAAATTATGTATGTTTGCGGATGAAGCTCTTCTCTTCATCTCGGGAAAAGATGTAAGAGAATGTTATGAAAAAATAAATATGGACTTACAATCAATTAGTAAATGGCTCATTACAAATAAGTTAAAATTGAATATTAAAAAAAACAAAGTATATGTGCATTAATAACGAAGATCATAATGTTGTGAAAATTGATGGTGAGAATGTGGATCGTGTTGATGAATTTAAATATTTAGGTGTTGTTATTGATAGTAAAATAAACTTGAAAGCTAATACGGATTTTATTTGCAAAAAGGTATCAAAGAAAATATACTTTCTATCACGAATCAGGAAAAAAGTGTCATTCGGTACAGTAATTAAAATAATTTATACTTAACGCAATCATTAACTCATATAAAAGACATGTTGAAAAGGTTAAACTGGTTAAATATATCACAACAAATTAAACTTTACGTTCTATTGTTTATTTTTAAAATGAAAAATGGAACGCTTCCAAAGTATTTGTGTTATAATTTAAAATATGAATGTTAGTGAATCGCAACCATTAGCTCTTAGATATGGTCAAAACTTTAGGTAAGCATAAAAATCAACTGCTCGTGGACAAAATACAATGATGTTCAAAGGAGTTTAACTATATAATAATCTTCCCAGTGAAATAAAATCTATAAATAATCAAAACAAATTTAAAAAAGAAGTCATAACATTTTTAAAATCGGATAACTAACAAATAAATACAAAACAACTTGATTAACTAATTGGCTCCTAAGCCAAATTCTTAGCTCATAATCTCTTGCTACCCAATATTTATTTTGTATAAAAAAAATACATAATAATGATTTTTAAAATAACAGTTAATTAAAAATAATAACTTTTCATTTAATATAACTTAATATAACAAAATAAATAATCAATCAAACATGGATTCTGCAGAAGGAAAAGAATTGTGTTTTTCGATATTGACATCGTATTTTGTATTTTATTCATCTTAGAATAAATCAAAAACTAACAACTCTGAAGCTTATTTTGTGGCACATTTTGGCACCCCTCCAGTTATTGAGTTAAATGAAAACAGCAACTTTCTTACTTTCAACTTTGTTATTGAATAGACAATGCTTGGCACTTTTGACAAAGACTATCGTCGCCGTTCAATCAAAACTCTCTAAAAAAGTAGGTACACATGTCTCATAATAAAATGAAATGGAGCTAGGGAGTTTTCATTGAACGACAACGATATGTTACCCCCACTTTCAATCATTATGTTTCGTCATTGGCGTGGGAAGGCATTTTTTCTAAGGTAGGCAGCCAATCAGTGTTTGAAACCATCAAACAATTTTTATTTAAAAAAAATCACGTTCTCTTCTTCCTTAATAACTTTATATTTGGGCTTGAGCATTTATTTAATTCCCAGCTTTGTTCAAAAGTGATCTAATAAATGAAGCGACGGAATCAATGCAGCAAATTAACTGTCATAAGACGTGCTACCAAACTCAACTCTGCAGCAATGTTTTAAGCTGGCCATATACGACCGAGCCATGCGATCCATTTCAGATTGGCTGAAAATCCAAGTGGATCATCATCCGATTTTGGATCGGTGCGAAACCATTTGGCGCCTTGGCTCTGTCGTGTATGGCCAGCCTTAGGATATATCTTAATTATAAACATTGATGGAAAATGAACATATAATTCCATCCAAATGTCACCCAATTGCCCTACAATCACTTTTTTCCAGAGCAAAACATCTTCAAAAATGTTTGATCTTTAAAAGGTTTTTAATTCTTCGGCATCGGAGCCATCCCTTCAATAGAGTTTGACAGTGTTGTTGATGGCTCAGGAAATGGGGATGAACTATATTTTGACGGAGAAAGTGTAGGTATTCCGATCCGAAAGTCAACCAATTTACCTAAAATCACATTTTTCCGAAGCTGTTAATTTTTAGCTTTTTTTTTGAAGTTTTTTTTAATTCATCCGCATTATAACGGGTGATTTTTTAAGAGGTTTATAACTTTAAAAAAAAAAACACAAAAAATTCGAAAAAATGAATGAAATATTTATTTGAATCGATGGTTTGAACCTTGCAATTTAATGTTTAAAGATAATTTCATGCAAATGTTGACCGCGGCTGCGTCTCAGGTAGCCCATCCGCTGAGTCCAATTTTGGCATACTCTTTCACACATATCGGCCGGTATCTCACGAATGAATGCATGGATGTTGGCTTCCAGTGCGTCAATCGAAGCGGGCTTGTCCCTATAGACATTAGCCTTGACATACCCCCACAAAAAATAATCTAATGGTGTCAAATCGCACGATCTAGGCGGCCAATTGACCGGCCCGAAACGTGAAATTAACTGTTCACCAAACTCGCCTCGCAATTGCGCCATTGTTTCGCGTGCTGTGTGGCATGTGGCACCGTCTTGTTGAAACCACATATCATGCAAGTCTAGAACTTCCATTTCGGGCAAAAAAAAGTTTGTTATCATCGCTCGGTAGCGTTCACCATTGACAGTAACGGCGCCGAATCGACATTTCGCGGTCTTCTGTCACACTAGCTGATACGGCCGCAATATTTTCTTCACTACGCACAGTACGTAAACGTGTTGGTGGTTTAATGTCCAACAAAGTAAATTTGGTGCGAAATTTGGTCACAATCTTCCGAATAGACTGCTCAGAAGGTCGAGAATGCCGACCATAAAATGGAAGCAGCGCGCGATGAACATTTCGAACCGAGCACGAATTTTGATAGTAAAATTCAATAATTTGCAAGCGCTGTTCATTTGTAAGACGATCCATGGTTAAATTGCAAACCAAACTGAAGCTGTTTGAAAGTGACACAAGGTACTAAACACACGTCAGCTGTCAAAACCAGTGTTGCCAAAACCAAACCAGCTAAAAAATCACCCGTTATTAAACCCCATCAAACGCAGGCGTTAGGTGGAGACAACTCGTTTAAGATTTTTACTAGGTTCCAATTATTTGGTTTGGTTCGACTGTTAGAGAACAAACAGCAGGTACTTTTAGCCCGAGCCGATGCCAAATCTAGTTGATACATACTGAAACAGAACCGCAAGCATTCATTTTAAACAAACCGAACTGAATTACCTTCCGGTCCATGTTCCAGGCTTTTCACATGTGGTCGTGGTGACTAATCGGTAAACAGACGGTTTAAAATTGCATTTGGCGACACGAAAAAACGTTCCCCAAAGAAGGCGAGTTTTTTAAATTTAGTTAAGAAACCCTTCGATTTTCTATAGTTTTCACTGAGATTTTACATTTTTTTAATCGATTTTTGGTGAATGGCCTCATCTGAAATCGATTTCTTTCCCATCATTTACTTAAGATTTCTATGATTTTTGAATTCGGTTATTTATGGAGTGGACATTTTTAAATTTTACGTTTGGTGAATCCCTTTAAACCCTGCAATGTTCAACTTGGTTTGAGACAAATCTAAACCGTCCACCTAGGTTTTTTCTTGACTCGGTTTAATAAACCTAGTTGACACACCAATAATGTAAGAAGCTTCATGGACACTGGTGTAATTTGTAAAAACAAACAAAATGAAGGAGGGAAAAAATTGTTTTAATGTGACGACCACCTGTAACTGTAGACAAAATATGAATTTAATGTCGTTTTCCATTGGTTTCACTCAAGAAGACACTCATTCTGAATCCAATGAAACAGTGCTTGTTACTTCTACTCAATTTTGAAGTTTCGTCTCTGTATTAGTGAATCATTAAATAGAAACTTTTTGCTGGCACACAAAAAGTGAAATTAAAAACAATAATGTATCCACCCCTTACTTACAAATAATAATTTTTCTTTTTGTTTTTCTTAATTTGTTTATTAAATTTTATTAAATTCAGTGTTTTCGAGTGCACAATTAATTCGAATGGGATGAACAAAAAATATAAAGTTGCTCTGCAGTTAATTTTGACGTTTGAGTGAATTTTTGTTGAAGTTTCGTGTTGCATGTATTAGTGCTTCTGAGTGTCTTCTGAATTCAAATCAAGAATCAATTTTCTCTCCTCAGAATCGTCAGAAGAGTATTTTTTGTGCCAATGAAACGGTTTCAGAAGCGTTCCGGACGATTCTGGACGCTTCCGGACGTCCAATGGAAAACAGCATAAGTGTCTGAATCTTCCAAAGTTGTTCTATCTTGCTTCTTCGGTGGGCACTTCATTTTCTAAGATAGGCATTGCCCACCTCTGCCCTCCTTCCTACGCCTATAAGTTTCGTTGCATGTTGATGTTGCAAAAAAATGAACAAACAGAAATTATTCTGAGTGCAGGAAGTTTGAAATAATTTTTAGTTCAAATGGTGAAATGGTAGAAAAAAACATCTAAGGGCTGACGGAGAAATACAATTTTAAACTCCATTTCCGCATATCATCATTTCATTAAGTGTCGGCTATTCTTTATACCTATTGTTTTTTAGGCACATGGATTTGGCGCCCCTGGAAACTGCCGCCCGGGGCACAGGGCACAGGCCCCGGTTTGCCCCCCCATAGATCCGGGGTTGATCGTAACTCATAACTATTATTAACAATAGAATATGAAAACAAGCACATAAAATACCCTGATTTGTTTTCATTTCCTAATTTCCTTGTTTACAAAATCTTCCAATACAAATTAAAACATAAGATAAGATCGCGAAAAGCCTTGGTTTTATCAGCTTTGTTGGTATTAACAGAAACGAAAGGTTTTTGTTTTTTAAAGACTTCGTAAGTAGCTATTATAATTTATTTACGACTTTAACGACTCGTTCAATGAATTTATGTTTTTATTGCTTTTTATAATAATTTATTCAAATATTAATAGAATAGCGAAACTCATAGGTAATTCATAACCATATCGATTTTCTTTGATAGGTTAATCAACAACAATATTTGACATCATTTCTTAAACAAAATCCAAATCGTTTTTTTTTTTTAATATTTTATTTTGTTGAATTTTAGTTCCAAGCTAGAATATTCCAGGATTATCAAGAGGTTTTATACTAAATTTCAGACTCTCTGCAAACTGGTAAACTGAAGAAGAATGCAAAAAATTTCAATTAGGTTTAGCATTTTGTAGTTCCCATGCGAAAATAAATCAAAATGATTTTCCACCTATTCTGTGCACAAAATTGAATAATATTCGAGGCGAAAAACTGTTGCTTTGGCCTAAGCAACCCATTGAATCATTAATTTGCCCTTAATTAATAAACTACAGGTCTAAAAATGTAAAATAATTATTTTTGAATGCAAAAACCATTTGCATGCCAATGCCTTGAAGTGAATATGTTTTTTTTTCGCATGCAAAACAAGTGCCGGTCCGTTGTTTTGCATTCCATGACAGTAATGGTTTTTTTTGCATGAAACTGTAAGTTAATCATGCAAACAATAAATTTTGCATTTCATCACCTCAATTATTTTTGACATGCGGAAATATTTGCATAGATTTTTTTTGCGCACGGGAATTGTAAGCCAGGCTTTTAGCACGGACACTTTATTTGAGGAAATTATATCGTTTTGATTTTGAGATTGTGCGTCACGCTTCGAATCACCCACGAGTATTTTGTATTAACTAGGAGAATGCCTAGCCAAGGCTTTTTCTCGGTTTTAATTCTTACGCGCGTAAATACGTCTTTAATCTTGTAAGCAGTGAAAAAGTGCGCTCAGCTGTTGCTGACGCAACTGGGATGGTTGGTTATATTTGCAGCAAAATTGTAATATTCGGAAAAAAATGGTTGTAGGCTTCGGAATTGAGAATTTTCAGTACATCCAGTGCAGTTTGGGCTTTTTTTTAAATCACTTTTTTCGCAGTACTTTTTCCACAGCACGATTTCATGTTTTAGCTCGCTCAAGCTACAGCCATTAGGGTCGTTGTCGTAAATTTGTGCAGCGTTTATAATTTTTTCTTAAGAATGTTTCGTGGAATAACATGGAATCAACCCTCAAGGACCAGAATTTTCAAAAAGTCTCCCTTGAACTTTGCTTTTAGAAATATACACTCCTCGTCAACTGAATACGCACAAACATTTTTTAATATACTTTATCCATTTTTTCCAAACAGTGATGGTTATTATGCCATCTGTTGATGCTAACTATTCCCTTAAGATGTTAAGCAGATAATTCCGAAAGAATTATCCAAAAACAACCGTGAGTTTTTCTTCAACCACTTGCAAAGTGTTTTATATGCAAAGTAGGAGTTTTTTTTTTAGTCAACTGAATAGGTACAACGCCATTTTCTTCGTTGTTTATAAGTTTTTTGGAGTGCTTGACAGTTTAAATTAACGATTTTAGTGTTTTCAGTAAAATTTAATTCTTGATTTCAAATTTTAAGAAAAATGGGTAGATCTACGTGTCTTAACAGTGTTGAAAAAGCTAAAATCGATTTACTTAGAGACCCAAGGCCTAACCGGACGTGCAATAGCTGATAAAGTTGGCCGAAGTTTTAATGTAGTTTATTCTTACTTGAAAAATAAAGATGCATACGGCGAAAACATGAAGGGAGGTAAGAAAACAGCAACAACAGCAGCTGAGAGACGAAGAATTTTAAGATATGCATCAAATTCTTCTGATTCTGTGGCAAAAATAAAACAAAAAGTCGGCGTAAACGCAAGTTGCTCAACAGTATTAAGAGTAATCAACAACTCAAGCCATCTTAAACAAATGAAACTTAAGAAAAAACCACCACTTGACGAGAGACGGAAAATGTTGCGATTAGATTTTTCAAGACTTCACATGAGTTGGAAAAAAGAATGGTATCACGTGGTTTTTTCAGATGAAAAAAAGTTTAATTTCGATGGCCCTGATGGGTTCAACTTCTATTTTCACGACTTAAGAAAAGAAAAAAGATTTTTAAAGCGCCATCATAGTCGTGAAGGAGGTGTTATGATATGGGGAGCAGTCAGTTATTATGGAACAGTTGAGCTCGAGATTGTAACATCAAGAATGACAGCAGCTGGGTATAAAGTAATTTTGGAAAGAAA
This sequence comes from Dasysyrphus tricinctus, assembly GCA_963921185.1. Lineage (NCBI taxonomy): Eukaryota > Metazoa > Arthropoda > Insecta > Diptera > Syrphidae > Dasysyrphus > Dasysyrphus tricinctus. The sequence goes on along the minus strand of OY992530.1, from coordinate 138,505,041 downwards.
TTTTCCTAAATTTTCTAACATCTTTGGACCCATAAACTGGACCTACCAACATGATAATGCGCCTATTCACTCAGCGCGCATAGTAAAAACATGGATAGAGGAGCAACAAGTGCAGTTGCTTCAATGGCCGCCGTACTTACCTGATCTAAACATCATAGAAAATGTCTGGGGATGGTTAGTACGCAAAGTTTATGAGGGTGGTCGTCAGTTCGAAGACAAAGAAACCTTAATTTCTGCAATCAAATTAGCGTGGAGCGAAATTTCGTTAAATTACATTAAAAAGCTATACGATTCCATGCCGGATCGAATTTACGAAGTAATTAAAAATAAAGGTGGAAGTACCCACTACTAAACTTAAACAAAAACTTGTTTCATTCCATTCCAATACCAATTTTAATTTTTGTACCTATTCAGTTGACTCAAAAAAAAACTTCTACTTTGCATAAGTTACACTTTGGAAGTGGTTGAAGGAAAAACTCACGGTTGTTTTTGGATAAAACTTTGAAATTCTGTTATTTATATGTTACGAAAATTTTTACCATCAACAGATGGCATAATAACTATCACTGTTTGGAAAAAATTGATAAAATATATTCAAAAATTTTTGTGCGTATTCAGTTGACGAGGAGTGTATATGTAACTCCAAAAAGGGTAGTAAATAGTAGGGCTGTAGAAGAAAAATGAACCGATGAAAAAAAAAGAAAGTAAAAAATGCAAAATCTTACCGAAAATATCCCAGAATTGAATTATCTTCTGTTTGAATAAAAGTGCGAGTTTCTTGACGACCGTTTAAACGGGGACCTTTTAATTCGAAGCCTACTTCACCCGCAATATTCTCCAAATACTTGAAAATTCCGGTGAGTGAAAGATGATTCATCTCCTCTAGTTTCAAGTAATAGGTCTGTCACAGAAGCCACGTGAACACATGCCAATGCCAACGCAACCTGTTGCCCCGAGTTCTGAAATATTTTACTGAGCATCACAATTGGAGCGGTGACTGCATTGAAAACAAACAGCGATATCAAAAATTCTGCCTTTTCAATGGCGCTCAAAAGTTGGGACGCTTTGGATGATGTATTGCTATCCCTATCACTTTTGAGCTCTTGAATTGCTTCAACTTTAAAAGGCAACATCTCAGAAAATGTGTTGTAAGCATTTGTGTTTTTCTACCCAGCGAGTCAAGCAGAGAGTTCTCAAGCGGGTCTTCTTTGAGCTAGGGGCTTCATTTTTGATTTTTTCTTGAAAATGTTACTTCTTTCGGCAGACTGTGTGAAAAAGTTTATAACAGTTGAAACTCTACCAAGCATGTTTCGAACTTCTTGGACTTGACAAGCCTTGTTGACACATACATTTAAAGAGTGGCTGAATTAATAGGTATGTATAGAAAGCAAAAGGTTGGTCTGTTGATATTAATGCCTGGACTCCATTTTTATCATAGCCCTGTCCACACAAATTAGACATATTCAAATACAGTGCCGCTTATTCTTTCATGATGGCTTTACCTTTACATTGTCTCCTGTGGTAGATTTTAAAGGGATGAATCCTAGGAAATCTTCCCGTAAAACGATTGTATAGTGTGGGCTGCACCATCTTACTTGCATCAATCGTCTCATCCTATATAAGAGCGAAAAACCTGGATTTTTTGATCCGCTCAATAATTTTAGACCGAAGTGTTTGTCCAATGATATCAATCACTTCGTTTTGCAACGTTTTGCTTATCGTCGTGCAGTTAAGAAGTGCAGTATTCAAGTAAGTCCTCAAATCTTCGTTACCTGATTCCATTCGAAAAGCAAAAAGTGCTCGAAAAACTTCCTCTTTGCTAGATTATGCCTAAACACGTTTGTTTTCGGTATTCATGTGGCCATCGTTCTTGTATTGTTTGTATTGTTTTGACAATAGGGCTTAAGCGTTTGCGATTGTTTTCTATAGTTTGCTGCTTTTTTATCTAAAATAATATCTATTGAAAGGGAATTTTGCGTTTCAATATTTTTTTATGAAATCAAGTGCTTTTTTTCTGAGAAACGATGGTATTGTAAAATTAAAGTGGCGATTTATTTCCTTAAGACCTTTTTGGTATATTTTTAATGGAGTGGTTACAAAAGTTTTTCAAATGCTGTAAACAGAAAGAGAATTCGAAAATGAGGGCATTATATTATACGATATTTCAATTTGATCACGTTATGCTAACAATTCTTCATAAACGGTTTCAAATTAGAAAAACTTCAACGTTTTCATCATAATTAACAAATAAAGGGAGACACACGTTATCCCCAAAAAACAATATCTCAATCGCACGAGATCTCCAATAAAATGAAATCCAACTATAGTCTATCCAGCAAAAATTGTCAGTACAGGGCCTATGGGCGAGCTTTTTTCAAAACAGTGGTGCCAGTGTATACCAACACTCAAATAACAAACCTGCCACTGAAAAAGATACTAAACCACTGATAAACATACAGGAATTGTTGTTGCAACTCCTTGAAACATTTCGTACGCTCCAACATGACCATCGTCTTTCAATGCCAAAAGCATTCTGATCGTATACTCGCTTTCGCTTCTACCTTCGCTGTGTGAAATAAAACAAAAAAATCACATTCCAACAGAGTTGCCTTTGCCATGTTGCAACAGTACGACATAGCTTTTTCAGTGGTTTTTATGAAAGAACTTTCAGTTTTGAAGCTTTTGAGAACAATACTTATAAAGGTGAGAGCTAAAAGTGTTGTCGTTTTGATTGTCTCCTTATTATTTGTTTGTTTTTTGAATAAAGCTATAAAATGCACTTAAAATTTGTACGATTTTAGTCTTTAAGAAGAAAAAACTTATTTGCGCTAAGTTTTAAAACATTCACAAAGCGTTACGTGATCAAATTCATTTGAAAAGGTGTGCTGTGGTAAAAAAAGATAAATGGATCTTTTTTTGTAATATGGTTGAAATGGTATCAATGGTAACCATATGCACATTGTTCTTCGATTTGTGGCAATTTATAATTCAAAGTACGGAAACCCTGTGAGAGCTTTAACTTGAGACAGATGTATGCAAGCAAATGCAACCAGACTGAGAGGCAAACGTCCTATCTTCCCTTTACTGACAATTTTTGTTGGATAGAGTATATACAAAATCCCCATGAGGAAGAGGACCCCACGGACAAAATCCCCAAAAAATATTTTTTTTTTTCTTAATCCCAAAATCTCCAAAAATCATCAACGAGTTTTGAAAATAGCATCGATGATACACACCGTGTCTTTGTTGAGTTTGCTGTAGAGCTGTTAGGCTTTAAGTATTATTTGTTTTTTGAAGAGCTAGTCATTTTTATGTTTTGGATGAAATTACTTCATTTTTTGTTTTCTTGATGTTTTAAAATGAAAGGAGCCAAATAATCTAAAACCGACCACTCAAAGCTTCAAAAACATATTTTGTCCCCATTTTTGAACACTTGTTCCCCCTAGAAAACTCTCGATATCCCTTTTTTCATCATTTTGAATCTGGTAACCTTAGACGGGGCCTACGGAGCCTGTCCGGAATACGATGTAAAAGTCGTCCGCAAAGACTTCAATGCTAAAGTCAGGAAGGAAAATATCATTGGCGGATTAGTTGCAAAGCACAGCCTCCACGAAACGACAACAGATAACGGCTTCCAACTAATCGACTTTGCTACAGCTCGTGATAAGTAGCACTAGGTTCCCCAGGTGAAGGATACACACAGCAACCTGTGTTCGATCTCCAGATGATCGAACTGCCAACCAAATTGACCGTGCTTATTGGCGGAAGGCACGCATCGAACATCTCTGACGTGCGAACTATCCGAGGTGCAAACGTGGAAATCCGACGAAGAATTACCCTAGCGAACCGTTGCTACTTCGGTTTGGCCAAACAAATGGGTTCAAAACTCCTTCTTTCTCGAAAGAAAAAGTGCATGCTACACAAATTTTACCATTTCTGCTCTAGGGCGCCGAGTTGGTTGCTGGACGATAAGTAAAAAAAGGGAATTGATACTGGACACTCTCGAGAGAAAAAGGCAAATGGAGGAGAAGACTCAATCGTGAATTGTACGAGCTGTACCAAGATGTGGATGTGGTCTAAAAAGCCAAAACACGTCGACTGCACTGGCTCGGCCAAAGCGAGTGAATGGACAACAACGCTCCGGCCAAGAAAACCCAGCCCCCTGGTTCGGGACGACCAGGAAGACCGCAACTCCTGTACTGCGACCAGGCGGTTACAGATGCAAGAACGCTTGGTCTCGAGGACTGGAGGGAGCATTCCGTTACCGAGGGAAATCCGAAATATCTCAGGCATATACCCTCCATGGACCATGGATCGGGATTCGGATCAGTAAGTAAGTTGCCAATAACAATTAATACACTCAAGGAAATCATCAGAGCTGTCATTGGCGAAATATAGCAACAATTATGCGAAAACGTCGTATAAAATTTCATAAAAAGAATCACCATTTGCAAGCAAAACTGAGGTTATCATTTGATGTATGTATATTGTATTCCATTATTCACCGCAGAGTTGCTTCTTTACTTACTTACTTACTTAAGGTAGCACTACAGTCCGGGGTGGACCAGGGCTTCTTCCAGCCGGCTCAGCTTCTAACTAGCTGTCTCCAGTTTCGCACGCCAAGTTGGTTGAGGTCCTCTTCCACTACGCGACCTTTACGCTGTCCACCTGTACTGCACTGTCTCACGGGGTTGAATTCCGGGCCGGAGCATTGATGTCCATTCGCTCTAGTTGGCCCAGCCGTCTCAGTCGTTGGCTTTTACTTTTATGGCTAGGTCAGTGCAGCTGTACAGCCCGTACAGTTTATTGTTGTATCTTCTTCTCCATTCCCCATCTAAGCAGGTGGGACCAAAAAACAGCCGGAGAATTTTCCTCTCAAAACAGCCTAGCTCGTTCTTATCCACCATACATAAGAACCGCCCAACTAACAATTTAAGTTGTTTAAGTGTCAATACAAGCTATTTTCTGACTTGTCTAGAAACTAATATTAGCCTTATGCAAATCATTTTGGCGCACATTGAAGAAGCTATTTGATTCCCTTAAAACCTTTCGTCACAAGTCCTATGCAATTAAACAGCTTTCCAACAACATTGTAAAAAGGTCTTAAAAAGACAAAATATTGCTCAACTAAACAAGTTATAATAAGGCTTGTATAATAAGTCCTTGAAAAGGCCATACAAAATTTTTACATTTAGGCCTTATAAAAGCCACTCAATGCAGTTGTGTAATAAAAGAAATTTGCTTGCTTGGAATTATTTTATTTAATTTTTATTATTTTTATGTTGTCACTTTATTTTCCTTGCGGGAGCTTGGATTACGTTTTTCTATATTCTGAAATGATAAGAATATTATTTAATTTATAAAAATGTTACTTACTTAGATGACTCTTCCGAGGATTGAACTCGCATCCCTCCAATCACTTATCCAGCACGCTACCCACTACGCCAATTCGCAATTCAGAAGGTGCATGTTAAAATTCTAATGAGTTGATACTTGTGCCTGTACAATTTTACCAGCAATATACATGTAGTTAAGGTCACGTTTTGGATTTAAAAAAATTTCACTCCAGATTTTAATCCTAATAATACGATGACAGAGAACCAGGGCCGGCCCGAGCTAAATAAGCACTCTACGCAAGCTTCATCATTAGCGCCTCTCAATTGCGGTTTTTGGTGGAAGGAGTCATGTTCTCATTACCCATGGTGTAGACTCTGATATACGTTTTTTTTAACGAAGAGACGAACGAGGTATCCCCAAGAGGTGAACAAAATCGTGCACTCAGCAAAGATTTTGTGATTTAGTTTTTTTACTGTGGGTGTGAATAGGAAGCTAGACATCGACTTATTTTTGGAATAGTTGATATCTGTCTTTAAATTCAGTATATGAATGGATATCTTTATTGCTGTTAGCTATTAAAAAGAATTGAAAAGTAAAAAAGTATTTCTTGATACTTGCTCAAGACGCCTTTTGGGCTCAGCGCCCTGCGCATTTGCACAGCTTGCACGTATAGCTTGTCCGGCCCTGCAGAGAACATCTACAACTATATATTTGTAGATGAATCATCTAGCCAAAATCATACTGATATGATACGATTTTCTTGATATTTGTTACTTTTTTTAAGTTTAAAAAGTGCGAATCAATTAATTCTTGAAGGGTTTTAAAGAAGAAATATACAAGAACATACGAGTTTATATAATTATGTATGTATGTAGATATAAATCTTGAACAATTGTTTCTCTATACATTCTTATGAAAGAAACTTCCTTTTAAGCAATTTTAAGTTATTATGTGAAGCTACATAACCATTTGAGTGTAAAACGAGTGAATTATTTTTAAAAGATCACACTTAATACTTCTATTTCTATAAAATCACAATTTGAAAAATAAATTTTCTCGTTAAGGAAAAAACTTAATTATAACAGCAAGTAGGTACGTGCGACTCGTTGGTGTATTTATGTGTACGCTGGTAGGATAGCTTACTGAAGAAGGTAATCATTTCAATAAGTTTGCTACTAACATTTTATAAAAACTATATATTTCGTCATAGATGTGCACAGCTGGCCTAACCCATACGAAATAGCTCACGAAATGAGACAATAATTTCATTAAGTTAGTCACAAACGTTTTATAAAAACTATACATTTCCTTAAGGAGGTACACAGCAACACAGCTGTCACAAGCCAAACTAAATAGCTCACCAAAGAAGACAATCATTTGATTAAGTTTGTTACTAACATTTTATAAAAACTATATATTTCCTCACGGAGGGATACAGCTGTCACAAACCAAACTAAATAGCTCACCAAAAAAGGCAATAATTTCAATAAGTTTGCTTTAAAAATTTTATTTTATCTTTCCAAACAAAAACATAATAACGTATAACAAATTTCTTGTTGATTGATAATCAGAAAAACTAAGCATAGAAGTTTAAGTGATTTAATACTGGAATCCTTACAACCATTTAAGAACGATTTTTTGGTTGGATGGAATTTGTAAAAATTAAATGTTTTTTTTTTGGGATTGTGTTTGCCATTTGTCACTAGATTTGAGGCAAACAAACCAATGCGCATATAAATTCAGAACAAGCATTCAAAAGTGCATTCATTTTTTTGTTAGATTAAAAACAAATATATTTACGAGAAAAATTGCAAAAATAAACAAAAATATTTATGCATTAGTTAAAGTTAAGAAAAAAAAAACAAATTCTATCAAGAAACACATCAATCGAGGAACACATCGGCGAGCGCGCGCTTCATAGTGTTGAACACTTTGGGCACTTGAAATTCATTGATATTTTGATAACTTCTTATTAATTATTCACTATTTTTTGACAATTAGATTTTTAATAATATATTTGTTTTTAATCTTTTCAAATGAATGACGAACACTTTAGAATATTAGACCAGACACGCTGCAAAATATTTTCAACTCCAGAGAAATGTCAAATCTTGCTGCTGTGTGTTGTATAGCAAGCTTATTTAAGAAAGCCGTATACGAATTGTTTTGATAACTTAGGGCAAAACAACTTGGGCAGGCCTTAAACAAGGCTTTTATACTTAAGCATACAAGCCCTATGTATAACTTGCCAATTTCATTTTAAAAGGCATTAAACAGGCTATTAACAAAAATAAATATTGGAAAATGGGTGAATTGTATAACAAAGCCTTATATTAGTTCTATGTGAGCTATAGCTTTTTAAAAATCGGACCTAATACAAGTTAAATTGTTAGTTGGGCGGGATGATAAGCGTCTTATAAAGGAGCAATCTAGTTGCTCAAGAGAGGGCTTTGCTTCTCAATTGCCTTCTTAGCCCAAAGAAACAGCGATTGGCAAGAGTAATTCTTCGTTTGATCTCAGCACTGGTATCGTTTGCTGAGTTTATAGCGGATCCTAGGTAGACAAAGTCTCTGACCACTTCAAAATTATAGCTTTGTATAGTGACGTTCTGCCCAAGACGTCGTTGTTGGGTGCCCTTTCTTGTTGACAGCATATATTTCGTTTTGCTTTTATTCACCGTTAGAACCATCACCACTGACATCACGCTTTTTTCGTCCGATTGTGTCAATGTCGTCAGCGTGCGCGAGTAATTTGACGGACTTTTGAAAGGTGGTGCATCTAGTGTTGACGTGAGAGTTTTGCACTATTCTTTTAAGAAAGATGTTGACGAAGTCGCATGCCAGCGCTTCGCCTTGCCTAAAACCTTTTTTGACATCAAAGGTGTCGGTGAGGTCTTTGCCGACCTTGATGGAGCAGCGTGCATTCTCCATCTTCATCCTGCACAAATGGACGAGTTTGGCAGGGATGCAAAAACTAGACATTGCTCTATATAGCTCGTCTCTAAAGATGCTGTCATACGCGGCCTTGAAATCGAAGAGTTGTTTTTTTAGATATAAATGAATACAAAAAATATCAACACTTTCCAAACAAAAACCAGTTTTCTGAGTGATTTAAATTGAAACCTCTTGTTAGAACACCATACGATGGTAGAAAAAGCTCATAAATATTGAAATCATATCAACTTTAGATTTTAACCAAAAAATAAAAGCAATAAACAACACTTGCTAATGACATTTAAAAAAAAATATTTTTTATTAATTCTAAATAGTTTTTAACAACAATTTCATTTAAGTTACTAAATGGCAGTGTATAAATAACTTTTCATGTCATATCACACCAGACATTATTAAGAAGATTAATGTAACCAGTCGATTAAAAAACAGCCATGATGGTTCATCCTTTCCTTTAGTCATGTTCAACACAATTACAAAATAAACTAGCACCGTTTTGACCTTAACCTCATCTTATTTTGTTTTCTGATATGGTGGCAAGTATGAACTTCCAGGAACTACATCGACACCATTTGGCACGTAGGGGGGGAAATTTTCTGAATACGAGTCATCTTCATTATTCGTTGGTGCCGCCGTTGACAACGACGACGATGTCTCACTTGCTGCACCACTGGAATAATTTATAGATCCAGTTTCAGATTCACTTTCAGTTTGAGTTCCAGTTCCTATTTCAGTTCCAAGTGGTGTTCCGATTGTATTCGAAGTTCCGGGTAGACCTTCATACTGAGCCTTAATAGCCTGCTGAGCTTGAACAGCCTCATCATCTGTCTTATATTTAATGAATCGCACTTCTGGCATCTTGCTGCCAGTAGCTTGAATTTCCTTGAATCTCCTTGTGAGTTCAGCAATATCTGGTTCCTTGCTAAGAACATATACAATTGTCTGGGATTGGGATTGAATTGCTTCCTTGGCCATCTTGAGTAAAGCTTCGGTATAGGCTTCATATCCTGGCGTCCTCACGAATACGACTTGTAGATTCTGTCTTAAAGGAGCAGTCGGGTAATTGGAGTAATATAGTTGTTGTTGCAGCGGAGCTACCTGAGTGTAGGTTATGGGCAGTTGTTGAGGAAGAATTTGGTTATAGAGAATAGGCTGTTGTTGAAGAGCTACCTGGTTATAACTTAATGGGCTTTGTTGAGAGAATGTTTGACTTGTAAGGAAGGGAAGTTGTTGCGAAGCTATTTGATTGGAGCCGAACGAAATTTGTTGCTGAAGCTGCTGAGGAGCTATCTGGCTGTATGTTATTGGTTTCTGTTGAGAAGCTGCCTGATTGTATGTGATTGTGCTTTGTTGAGGAGCGAAGTAAGATTGTTGAGGAGCTACGTAGGATTTTTGGGAAGTTACGTAAGATTGTTGAGGAGCTACGTAGGTTTTTTGAGAAGCTGCATAAGATTGTTGAGGAGCTACGTAAGATTGTTGAGGTGCTACCCGGTTATAGACTATGCGGCTTGGTTGGGGAGTAGGCTGGCTGTAGGTGGTTGTGGGCCGGCTATATGGAACTGATTTCGCATAAGAGATGGGGCGTTGTTGTTGAACTCTTTGATGATCATCAGAATCAGCAAAGAAATGCACTGATTTGGTGGATCCATCACTGTTAACAACTGGCCCTATATTCGCAACGTTGTTTGCAGGCTTGATATAGTTGTATCCATTTCCAGCACTACAAGCTCCAATTAGAACCACCAACACCTAAAAAAAAAAATTAAATTTAGCAAATTAAGAATATTTTTTTTTTATTCACGAACTTACCAAAAGCCAAATAGTTCTATCCATGATGACTGATCGATTGCAAATGACAGTCTCACCACTAAATCCATCTGAACGAAGTCTCCTTATTTTCTACGAGTTCAAGGTCAACCTCTACCCGAGCGTCTAGTATATAAGCTGATGGGACTGGCATTTTGTGATAAAATGTTTACCCCCAAATTCACGCTTATTCAGCGAGGGTGCATTAGAAATAGAATTGTGATTGGTTGTGTAACAGCGAAGCTTGTTTTTCACTCAGCAAAGACATTATTTAAAGCCACAATTATGATGGCTTGTATCTTTCGGGTATTTCTGGTATTTAAATTGTTGATGAGGGGAGCTGATGGGGGAATTTATCAATAAAATATTGAATGCTAATGATTTCGTCAGAATGGAATTCCCTCGTTAATGCTGATAACCTGATTTATGATGCCGGTAAGCTGTTTGTTTTTTATGTTTTTACATATCATCACACTGTTTGTGTCCGGCGGAATGTAAATTAACATTAACATGGTCAAGATTATTCTCTCTGAATAATTATTATCGAAAACATGTTCGATGAAAATTCGATTGGTAGTTGCTAGCAGTGGGTATGGGACTTTACCTGATTGAGTGATGAACACAAATAGCTTATCGTGATGCATCGCACTGTAATTTTGTTTCTTTTAAAAAATGCTAAAGCAGTTTGATGTTGATAACCGCACCGTGGAGGAATGCATTCATTAATTCGTGATGAGCTTTGATGTATGGTCAATAGTCACCATCATCATAATACGTGAATATGTATCTTTTGGCGTCTTTTAGTTCATTGTGCTTTTAGATTTTATTGATTTTTTTTTTCGATTTTTATAGGTGCGATTATTTTTTGTTTTTTTTTGTTTTTATCCGGGATGTGGTCACTTAATGATGTTTGAATGTAGATTAACTTATTTGTCATACAGATTTAATTTTCTGAATATACTTAAAGTCTATTTTTGGAATAGGGTTACTATCCCCTTGAACTTGAAAACCGGAATTTTATTGAATAAACATGGTACGATTAATCATGTTATTAAAGCGAAAAAAAAAATGTTTGGTACCTAAGTGATTAAGAGATACTAGTTCATTACGTACAACGTAGAAGAATAGGTACTTTCTCTGGCAGCTTAATTTGCTTACAATTTTGATATTAATTCAAGAAAAACGAATCTTAGCGCTTGATTAAATTGACATTTTTACTTGTGATACACAGGGTGTCCCTTAATTCGTTAATTATGTGATATAGCTTTTTTCAAAGCTAATTCTCTATTCTCTTAGTTATATTTTAAATCAAAATAGTTTTTGACGAATCAAATTTCAAAGACAACATTTTTGACAAAAAATTGAGATTTATTTTTTTTTTAAATTTATTTTTCAAAAATTTGCGTAGTTAGTTAAGAAATTAAGATTTTTACATTTGGTTTTCGGTATTTAGGCCTAGTACGCAGATCGAGACAAAATTTATCTCACATATAAAATTTTTCGTAGGACAAATTTTATCTCGGACTTTTTTCCAATCAGTACGCGCACAGTGGTTCAAGATGTTTGGAGAGGTGGTCTTAAATCTATAAGATCTGAAGCAGCCACCCGATTAAGATGAAATTTTCAGGAATGATAAATAGTATCATAAAACATCATCAGAGAAAATTTCGGCCCACTGACACCCCCACTTTTTAAAACAGGTCGCCAAAACGTGAATAGTTGATGTAAATGTGGGGTGTGATCTTTAGAAAAGTTGTAGATAATGGGCCTTACTAATAATCAAATTTAGTGTTAAGCTTAGAACAAAATCTCCGAATTTTAGAAAATCCACATACCAATAACGAATTTAATCTCCAGTTTAGTCGTTAGCAATATGTCAAAATTTAATACATGGAAATCCATGTTTAAAGTCGAACACTAAATAGAAAGTGTTGCCTTAGTGCTGTTTTATGGTATTTAAATTTGTATTCAATACTTAAATCTATTCCCAAGTTATCAGGTAGATTTCAATAGGTACATACCTATTTTCATGGGCTGGTTTCAATCTTCAGATCCTTGTTTTACAGTGAAAAAGGAGAACTTTATATAGAAGTACTTTATTTATTGTTCTTATGTTTATGTATTACAACAGGAACAGATTATTTATTTTTTTCATAAATATTTAGTACGTCTGGATCTACGTTGAATACCTATGTGCATAATTTTTTGATTCCGTTGTATACATTTGCATACCAATATCTAAAAAGTTATTTTTTGTGTTGAATGGGAAAGGATTTATTTTGAGTTTTTAGAATTCGTTTCATAGTTTTCTATTTATTTAACATTATATAAGTTAATCAAATCTATTTGAATATTTTTAAAGTATATTTATACTTTCACAAACGTCTAGTCAAAAACGTAACGAGAAAAACTTCAAAATGGTCGTCAATCATGTGGGTTTTCTTTGGTCACTCTTAGTAGTCCTTTTTAACTCCTTCTGTATTGCAATAGTCTTCCAGTGGCTTCGTTCATTACAATCATGTTTTAAGAGTGTTTTTTTACTTCCCGCTGTCATTAAGGAGTGTCAGAGAGCACAACTTTACACGTAAACATACGTAGTCATTCTTCGGATTACTTGTCAGAGAAATTAATGTTTGAAAAAACGTTTCTCATAAAATAGCGTAATTTGTCATTTGAAAGTCGGTCGTTTCATATTTTATTGGAATTAAAAAGGATAACATTTCTAAGAAAACCAATGGAAACAACAGTACTCTGATAACCAAAAAAAATATCTACTAAATTGGCAGGAACAGAAATATCACTGTAGGAATCCCAACAGAAAATAATTTATTTCCGTAGCAATTTCATACTGGTATATTCATATATCATAAAACTATTAAGTTTACTCAAAATATGCATGTTCTTGCATTATGGTTATCAACTATGTACATAAAATAAAATTAAAATCGTCCAAACCCTTTGAACAAATTACATACTATAGTACTGAAAAAGTTGCTGTTAAAAAAGAATACGGCAATACTTATCTTCACTCTTTGAATAATAAAAACAAATTAAAATTCATCTGTCATTTTGTCGAGCTACGGAAAGTGTATTGAGATTTCAATTCGGTAAACAAGTGAAAAAAACCTAATTAAACTAAATAAAAAAGTGTAATATAATTAGTGTAATGAACATTCGCAATACTTTATTAAACAAAATATAAAAAAGCACGCGGTGCTACGTTAAATCCTGTAAAAACGCCTATAATAAAGAGTGTACAAATATTTCATTTCAAAAGTGAGTTTTGTCTGATATTTCCCCATAAAGTAATGTGAAGTGATGTTTTTTAGGTTATTAAACTATCGTAGAATACTTTTCAATTCATATTTCATGATATTTTGCTTTAATAAATCTTATTTGTTGTAAATAAAAATATACTTCAATCGAGTGATTTAGTTGAGATTGATCTGTCAAATGAGAAATTCTCTTCCCGGAGGGACGGACTCATTTTTGTTGGTGATGGCAAGGCGCTTTAGTGTCTGAAGTGCAGAGTTATTTTTAACGTTTGGAATGATTATATTCTTAAAGGTCTTTTTGCTGTCGGCCCTAACTATGATCACAGTTTGGTATTTTCGCAAGAAGTCTTATGTCATTTTAAAAGTATTCTAGGATAATGTATTTACCTAAAGAACTCCACTTCACATAACTCTATGTAGAATATGAGACAAAACTTACTGTGAAATGAAAAATTTGTTCACTACGTATTATCGGTGTTCTTACATATTTAATTTATTAATAAATTTGTCTTATACATGTATTTTTTTTTAAATAAGTATTGCTTTATTTAGTTTGATTAGCTTTTTTTTTAATTTTTCAACGTTTTAAAATCTCTATACACTTTCGTATAGCTCGGCAAAAATGACAGAAGCACCTCAATGATTTTTTTTTTATAATCTTGCTTTCCTTAGGCGCCCTAGAGTCTAGCCGTGTAACTGCACGCCGACCCTGTGTCAATGCATTTGTGTTTGTGTATTTCTTCTTATCCCAGCAAACATTTTTGTGAACGTTCATTGAACATTCAGTGAAAATGAAGAATATATTTTCGAGAAACACTCACTTCAGTGTGAATATACTCAAATATTCCATCACTTTTACCTCATACGCGGGGAAGGGGGAATTTGTGTTGATTTTTTTCATAATAAAAAAATATCGAGATTCTTATTTCCTTCACATAATATGAATAAAAGTGAACGCGCACAAGCGATCCTCCAAAGAGGTAGTTATATCTTGGGGGCGTCCATTTTTATTCACATAAACTGAATGTCCCTTTCATTTTGTTTAGAAAAGCCTTAACGGGACCTAGTCACGCCAAAACTGATAAAAAAAGTTATGCAAAGAGAAAACTCGTTCAATTTTGCGTATTGTTAACGTACGGATGGAACTATATCCATTGTGGCAGTGAAAAAAATATAAAAAAAGATAAATTGAATAAATTAACAAATAAACATACTTTAGCTAAATTTATCATAAGTTTCATTCGATAAATCTAGGGAAATCAAACTGTTTATGCAGATAATTTTACCATTTTAAAATAGCATTTTGTATAACCAAACTGAAATAATATTTACATTCAGTTCTTTGGTATACATTCGGATTATTAAAGAATCATTATAATGAATTAAATATAATTCAATTTATATTCACTAAACTGAATGAGCAAACCCAATTTACATTCATATTAATGAATCAAATCTGTCTCATTTAAATGATTAAAAAAAGATTCATGAATTGTTCAGTGAAATGAATATATAAGCGTCCTATTGACATTCACTAAAGTGAAGAATTACTCTATTATTAATGAAACATAAAAACGATTCGAATTCGAAGTAATGCTACCCAGTAAATTTGATCCAAACCGGTTTATAAATGAGTTCATAAATGAGGGTTTCTTTCACTTCTGTGAATTATTTATAAATCATTTCTGAAGGGAAATGTTTGCTGGGTATGTTTTCACTCTTGTTAATGTAGTGTGCGGTTTTGTTTGATGGAATTTGACGCAAATTGTAGTAGATTCAAGTAAAGTCTGAGGATTTTGTTAACAAAAGGGTAAAATTCTTTATTGGTAGCATTCCGTTTAAGCTCCACATTTTATTTTAACCTTTCAGTTAGCTAATAGTCGACATTAGTGTTTGATTATTAGTAAGGCCCAATGTCTTTTATATTAACTCCTCCATACAAAATTTTTTCCACGCCCACTTTTGGGGACGTTTTGACAAAATATTTTGGCCAAATAAAATAAAAAATTGAAACAGATAACCGATTAAGATGAAATTTTCAGGAATGATAAAGGATATCATAAAACATCATCATAGATTATTTCCACCTACTGACACGCCCGCTTTTTAAAATAGGTCATCTAATTGTCGAAAGTTGATATAAATGAGGGTGTATTCTTTAGAAAAGTTGTAGATAATGTAATATATAATAACTCGCCCATACAAACATTTTGGCCACGCCCACTTTTGGGGGTGTTTTTGACACAGTATTTCTTTTTTGGGTAATTGAAAACAAATCGAATTGCCTTAATAACATGTTAAGAACAAAAAATGATGCAAAATGTTTGCCCCGTCCACTTTTAAAGGCGTTTTTGACAAAATTTCTTTTTTTTTATTTAAAAATAAGATCATACAAAGTTTTTACCACGCCCACTTTTAAGAGGTGTATTGTAGAGAAGCAATGTCACTCAAACTTAAAAAAATTAAACACTCTTTTTCATAAATTTTTCGTAAGAAGGTGAATTGAAAATGGTATTAATGCAAAGATTTAGCTCCACAAATAACATATATAATGATTTTTCCATAATATAGGCCAAGGATTATATTATTAGCGGATAACTTTTGTATTCGGTTCATCATGGTCCAGTGTATAATATGTACTATAAGTCCGACCGGGGAAGGCCAGGGTACATTAACTTTATCTTTGTTGAATTTTGAATTTGACTTAAAAATAGGTACCAATTTTTAAATTCGCGCAATCAAAAATTTATAGCTATCCAATTTTTTTTAACTAAATTTGTTTTATATGCCCAATAGAGGAAAATTAACAAAAAAAAAGTCAAAAGAATCATACAAATCAAAAAAGAAATCGTCTTTTAAGTATGCTCATAACTATGTACAGTGTGTCCGCCGGGAAGGTACATATGTATACTACTTTGTTTTGCCGCCATTTTGGTAAACATTAGTCTTGATAGTTCATATTTGGCAGGCGTGTAGACACGTGGCGAATTTATTATGGACAAATATTCGATAAACCAACGTGTTTTAATCGTTAAAACATTTTATCAAAATCAATCAACGATTACTGTGACGATGAGAAAGTTATACGTGAAATTTTTGGGAGAAACAACGTGCCAAACAAAACGCACTATTTATCGTGTAGTGAATGATTTCGAAGAAAGAGGTTCTGTAGGTGATAGGTACAAGCACCTTTGCATCCATTAAAAGTTACAGTCTGGTGTGCAATTTGGTCAGGAGGAATCATTGGACCTTACTTCTTTGAAAATGAAAACGGCGTAATGGTAACTGTGAATGGGCAGCGATATCGTGATATGATTGAAAACTTTTTAACGCCACAACTGCATGCTTTGGGCTTGATTAACATGTGGTATCAATAAGACGGTGCCACATCGCATACAGCCAGGATTACAATGGAATTACTGCGAGGCCTCTTTCCACAACAAGTTATTTCAAGAAATAATGGGTAATGTTGATTGGCCTCCACGATCGCCTGATTTGACTGCTCCGGACTTCTTTTTGTGGGGATATCTGAAAAGCAAGGTTTTATGCAAACAAACCAAAATCGCTTGAGCAACTCAAACAAAATATTCGTGATGAAATATTGAAATTAATGAAATACCGCGTGAAATGTGTGAGAATGTAATGAAAAATGTGCTCAAAAGGGTTCGCGTTTGTGAGACTAACAGAGGCGGACATTTACATACCTGATATTGTATTCCATACATAATTGCCGACATTAAATAAAACATTTATCAATATAAGATCCATTCTCTTTCATTTAATCAAAAATTATAAACAAACAAAGTAGTATACCTTCCCGGTGGACACCATGTATTTTCATAAAAAAAATCCTGATCATAATGCTGCAACTATTACTCAATCAAACTGCAATGTCAAAAATCTAAATATTTAACAGTCGACAAAAGTATTTTTGTCCGCCCCTGAACCACAGTGGGCCGTAGGCAGACAATTATTTCGGGGGGATATTATTTTTCGAAAAAATATTTCAGCATTTAAGCTAAGTTCACAGATCTTTTGAGTAAAGAGCAGCTTGGTTGCGAAAAAAAATTGTACTCAGAAAAAAAATTTTCGTGCTCTAAGCGTTTTTTTTTACACTAAAGCAAAATAAAAATTCCAAGGGCATTTTTTTTTTTGGCAAAAAATGTCAGTAAAATAAATTCGTCGTTATAAAGCCTCGTTTACAGTTCTATGCAAATATTTTGCATGTCAAAAATTATTGAGGTGAAATACAAAATTACTTTTTTCCATGATTGGTTTACAGTTTCATGGAAAAACTATTGCTGTTATTGAACTACAAAACAATTGGGCAATTGTTTCGCGTGAGATAATATGTGGTGAATACAAAATATTAACTCTTCCAAACAAACAAATTTAATACACCTCACAGCATTATTTTCATTCAAATTGTATTGCATCCAAAATTTTTTTTTTTTTTAGGCTTATATATTATACATAAGGGGTTAATTAATAACTCAAAGAGTGGCTTAGGCAAATAAAATATTATACAAAATTAAAAAAAAATAAATTTAAAATTGATTTTTCTTTTGCATGGGAACGGTAAACTATGCTTAAACTTCAAACATTTATTTTTTTGCGCAAAACTCACTCCTATAAGAAAAAGATTCTTTCCATATGATAACTTTCTCAGTGTTAGTCCCAATTTGTCGATGAACTCACATTAACTCCAACCTTAAAAGTTTACTTACTTACTTACTTAAGGTGGCGCTACAGTCCGGGGTGGACCAGGGCCTCAACCAACAAGCTTCTTCCAGCCGGCTCGGTTTCTAGCTAGCTGTCTCCAGTTTCGCACGCCAAGTTGGTTGAGGTCCTCTTCCACTTGCGTGCGCCACCTTTTACGCTGTCCACCTCTACTGCGTTGTCCCACGGGGTTGGATTCAAAGACTTTCCGGGCCGGAGCATTGGTGTCCATTCGCTCTAGATGACCCAGCCATCTCAGTCGTTGGCTTTTCACTTTTGTGGCTAGGTTGGTGTCGCTGTACAGCCCATACAGTTCGTTGTTGTATCTTCTTCTCCATTCCCCATCTATGCAGACGGGACCAAAAATCACCCGGAGAATTTTCCTCTCGAAACAGCCTAACGCGTTCTCATCCACCGTTAGCAGTGTCCATGCCTCTGCACCATACATCAGGACCGGGATAATAAGCGTCTTATACAGGGACAGTTTAGTTGCTCGAGAGAGAGCTTTGCTTCTCAATTGCCTTCTTAGCCGGAAGAAACAGCGATTGGCAAGAGTAATTCTTCGTTTGATCTCAGCGCTGGTGTCGTTCGCTGAGTTTATAGCGGATCCTAGGTAGACAAAGTCTCTGACTACCTCAAAATTATAGCTGTCTATAGTGACGTTCTGTCCGAGACGTCGGTGTTGGGTGTCCTTTCTTGTGGACAGCATATATTTTGTTTTGCTTTCATTCACCGTTAAACCCATCTTCTTGGCTTCCTTCTCAATGCTCACAAAAGCACCACTGACATCACGCTTTGTTCGTCCGATTATGTCAATGTCGTCAGCGTAAGCGAGTAATTGGACGGACTTTTGAAAGATTGTGCCTCTGGTGTTGACGTGAGAGTTTTGCACTATTCTTTCAAGAACGATGTTGAAGAAGTCGCATGACAGCGCGTCGCCTTGCCTAAAAACTTTTTTGACATCAAAGGTGTCGGTGAGGTCTTTGCCGACCTTGATGGAGCAGCGTGCATTCTCCATCGTCATCCTGCACAAACGGACGAGTTTGGCAGGGATGCCAAAACTAGACATTGCTCTATATAGCTCGTCTCTATAGATGCTGTCATACGCGGCCTTGAAATCGATAAAAAGGTGGTGGGTATCGATTTGAAACTCCTGGGTTTTCTCCAAGATCTGCCGTAGTGCGAATATTTGGTCGATGGTGGACTTCCCTGGCCTAAAGCCACACTGATATGAACCTATCAGGTTGTTGACGAATGGCTTCAGGCGTTCACAAAGTACGGCAGAGAAGATATTGTAGGCGATATTAAGAAGACTGATGCCTCTGTAGTTGGTGCAGTCCAGAGGATCGCCTTTCTTGAGGATCGGGCAAACAATACTGAGGTTCCATTCATCGGGCATGCTTTCTTCCGACCATATTTTACAGATGAGCTGGTGCATACTCCTAACCAATTCATCGCCAGCCGCTTTGAATAGCTCAGCCGCAAGGCCATCAGCTCCAGCAGCTTTATTGGACTTAAGTTTAGATATGGCTATCCTCACTTCGTCAAGATCGGGTGGACGGAATTGTTGGCCTACGTCGTCCAGGTTGAATGGTGCAATTTGCATGGTAGCGGAATTCGGTTCGTCATCGCCGTTATACAATTTGCAGAAATGATTTTTCCATATCCTCAGCACCGACTGCGTTTCCACCACGATGTTCCCCTGATCGTCCTTGCAGGTTTCGGTTCGGGGTTTGTAACCTTGGGAGGTTCTTTTTACTTTTTGGTAAAACTTCCGAACTTCATTCCTGCAGTGGCATCCCTCTAATTCCTCGATCGCGCGCTTCTCATGCTCTTTCTTTTTCTTTCTGAGAAGCTTGTGTTCCTCTTTCCTCTTCTGCTCGTAGAGCTTGCGAGCAGCTCTGGTCCTTCTATGCAGCGCCGCTTTGTATGCCTGTTGTTTGGCTGCATGTACTTGTCGGCATTCCTCGTCGAACCAGGGGTTTCGCTGTGGTGGTCGTGCGAAGCCCAGCACGTCAGAGGCGGCATCTCTGATGGCTTCCTGGCAGTTTTTCCACTGGTTCTCGATGTTTGCAGTTGGCGGCAAAGGACTAGTTAAGAGGGCGCGAGAGACTCGATCGGAAAAGGACCTGGCGATTTCTTGCGATGTAGCCGTCCGACGTTGAACTTCCTGACAGTATTTCCCTGTTTTGGCTTTGGTCTGGATATCCGTAGCATTACCTTTGCTACAACGAGGTAGTGGTCCGAGTCAACGTTGGCTCCTCGGAACGTTCGGACATCCTTGATACTGGAGGAGTGCCTTGCGTCGATCGCAATGTGGTCAATTTGGTTGGCGGTTGATTGACCAGGAATTCGCCATGTCCCCTTATGAATATCGAGATGCGGGAACTGCGTACTAGCTACCACAACGTTTCGCCCCGCAGCAAAGTCGATTAGCCTGAGTCCGTTATCGGAGGTGGTGTCATGCAGGCTGTATCTTCCGATTGTGCCACCAAAGACGTCTTCTCTTCCTAGTTTGGCATTAAAATCACCCAAGAAAATTTTAATGTCATAGCTAGGGTATTGCTCATATGTCTTGTCCAGGAGCTCGTAGAACTCGTCCTTGGTGTCGTCATCTTTTTCCTCTGTGGGGGCATGCGCGCATATCAGGCTGATGTTGGCGAATTTAGCCTTGATGCGAATTGTCGTGAGGCGCTCGTTCACATAATTGAAACTCAAGACCTCTTGCCTCAGTCTGCCTCTAACAACAAATCCACATCTTGGATGGCGGTGATGTCTGCTTTGTAGCAGTCTAGGGCCTCCGCTAAATGTTCGGCTGCACGTGGTCTATAGAGAGACAGAACATTCCACGTGCAGATCCGAAGTTCGTTGTCCTTATTTCGTTTGCTAGGTTCATCAACAGTAAATCCGTCCGTATCCGAGGCTTGTTGATGCTTCGCAACTAAAATAGCTTTACGTGGCCGGGAAGTCACCCCGACGGCACGACCCCCAACCTGGAGGACCAGACCCTATATATATAACTCCAAGGGCGGGGAGCCGGATTAACCGCTCCTTATAGGCCTGAGCTCCTAATATGTCGTAGTAGCCCGTATAAGGTGTTCACTAAGTAGTTCAGCCTAACTGGAACTGTAGACGCCACCGTTGATTCCATCTTGAGAATTCTTCCGCTGCCGCCTGGATGAAGGAGAAGTGCCTTAGTGGGAACACTCCTCCCCCCCTCTCTCGTTTGCTGCCCCCTAAAACCGTCCACAGGGATTGGAACCCCATCTTCAGTTAAAGGTACTAGGCACCCGATGTTCACCGCGGGGAGGTGAGAGTAGGAGTTGATAAGCAGAGGTTCGCTTTGAAACAAAGCTTGTGGACGCTTGTGTCCTCTTGAATGCACATGTCTACCCTTTGAACATCAACCTTAAAAGTTTATCTTCGTCTGTAAAATCTCTTAGGTTAGTTTTTAGAGGTTTCACTATCGAAAAAGTTCTTTCCGGTTTGCATGTTAAAACCGTTGAAGTCGCCAACATATTAAGAAGCTTGTGTATGTTAATCATGTTGTGTGTGGCATTTTGTCTACCATATCATGCATTCAGAATTTAAACTTTAAATTGTCAGGATCCAAAGTTTAAAAAAAAAATTGAAGTTTTCTTCTTTAAATTTCTGTTCATTTCTGCCAAAGAAATGAGGGAATCAGAATACACCAGTGGCGGATCCAGAGGGGGGGCTATAGGGGCTGAAGCCCCCCCCCCCCCACGGCTGATTCAGAACAGAGTTAGACAAACAAAATTAAGATTGTGGCTACAAAATTTACATTTGAGCTGTGTTTTTTCAAACCCTAGGGAAATTGAACGAATTATTGGGCTGAACCATATTATATGCAACTGTGTTTTTTTTTTTGGGCCCCAAGAGAATTGGATGAAAAAAGGCGATTATATAAAAATCAAATGGCTCTATTTATTTCAAGCCCTAAGGTTATTAGACGAAAAATTGAAGCTTCAGGTGGGAAAAATGGAGGTTGGGGCTTAACAAATTGTATTCGAGCTTTGTTTTTTCCAAGCCCTTAGGGAATCGGACTAAAGAAATAACAAGTTTGGGGTTAGTAAGTATGCATACCTAAATGCTGAGTTTTTTTCCAAGTCCTTATATTGAAACTAGTGAGGTTGACCTTCATGCTATTATTGTTCCCTAGATTTTCTTGGGTATCGATATTTCTTAAAGATCAAATGAATTTTGACAAAATAAATCAATGTTACCTTGTTCTTCAACTCCTCTTGGTATTTTTCGACTTAGCTGAGCCCAGGTAACTTTTCGGGCATTAGTTTAAAAACTCAGCTTCTGGTGTAAAAAATCACCCTGATAATCCGACGAATGAGTCAGGCTCAATTTTGACATTTGGCTCATAGTAAAAATGTCAAAATTCAGTCTGATTCACTCCACAGCTCATTCGACGGATGCTATAGGTAATCTTTGATAAGAATAGTTTGCATGATAACATCAAAGTATTGTTTAAGAAATTGAAACTTATGTTTTTATATCAGATCTTTTTCGTGTGCCGAAGGATATTTTGACGATTTCAAAGACTGCTTTAAGATGAAGTGATTTTCGATCTTAGTTTCTCTGGTGATTAGATTAGATTAGAGAGCTCTTCCCGCGAGCTATATACATTAAATGAAATGAAATGTTGAACACAAATTTTTATGTTCGAAATACCAATCCACATGGACTAAAGTCATTTTAGATGGAATAGATACAGAACATCCAAATTCATTTTTCTTAATTGAAAAACATGATTTAGCTAATTTCTTGGAACAGCTACTTGTACACAAAATTTGCAATTATTTTTTTTGTAGGGGGCTTAATTACCTTTCTTTTTTGACACAGCATTGAGCATTCTGATTCTCTTCTTTAAGAATTAAATATTAAGATTTGGATAGGTGAGATACAAGGGCGTACGCCGGATTTCGATTAGGTGGGGGCAAACTTATTCAAAAAATAGTTTTATTACAGAAATCTTGCTTTAAAATGTCTTCAAAAGAATAAATATTGAATAATATATAAAATATATTCTGATCAGGGGGGAGGGGGGGGGGACAAGCGCATCTAGCTGCCCCCCTTAGCGTTACGCCCTTTTGTTTCAATTTTGTCCATATATTTTTCGCACGGATCTTACGTTAATATCAAAAACAGACAGTCTAGTTCATCAAATATTGGACAATCAATTCCGTTGTCCAAGTTAAAAAATTTTAGGACAACAGAAACCTACAAAGTTTGTCAATAACTTTTCGGAGGTAGACGGCTGTCTAAAGTTAGACAAAGTACTGTAGGATGAGTATTTATAAATCTTACTAAAAATATTCAAATTAAAGAAAGGTAGCTACTTATTTAAAGTTCCTATAAACATATCCTAACAACTTTCTTATACGATGTGTCTTTGTGGAGAAACTGGTTAAAGCGTCTTTTTAAAATAGCAGCTGAAGCTCAATAATTCTAGATGCTCCATTTCCAATCATAAAATTTTGCAGAATTTTCCTATTTACATATATTTTTGCATTATACAAAATCTTTTTAATTCAGCTGCCGACTATACTACTTTCTGAGAAAAAAAAATTTGGGTTGGAAGGGCATTCGTTTATGATTAAGAATATTTGTAAAAAGATGTGTCAAAGGGAACTCTAAGCCCCCCCCACAGCCAAATCCTGGATCCGCTACTGGAATACACGAATCCCATTTTAAGCTGACTTTAGAAATCATCAAGGTATTTTCATATTCATTAAAAATTAAAATTAAATTAAATTAAAATTAATAACTAACGCAGAAATTTGAGAACAAATTTCATACTTAAATGGAAAAGTATGGTCTACAAATGCCTTTGTCAAACATTTGGGGGGGGGGTGCTTCGGCCTTGCGCAGCTCCATTGCAAAATTTGACATTTGTAACCGCTGTACGTAAAATTGTAAAAGAAAGTCTCCACTTAATTTTGGTTGGAAAAAGAATGTTCGAAGCATTATTTTTCCGGACAAATAAAAATCTCCCTGTTTCATTCTTTCCATTATTAAGACCTTGTGAGGACGCACGACTGAAATAAAATATAAAATGAGCAACGAAAATGATGACATCAAAATGAGAATAGAACAGCTGTTTTCAATCAGTCAGTGGCGTAGCTAATAAGAAAGGGTACAAAAAGGCCACATACAGATACGGACAATATTTTCTTCAATAAAAAACTTTAATTGATTTCCGAATCAAGTTAGCCGAGTGAGAATCAGCAACCCGAGTTGATAAATTTATTTGGATTTCTGGAGCAGTAGAAAACTGTGAACATTTCTGATTTTGGCAGGGAGGTTTTTTTAATTCAGCGCCATCACATTCACATCCATCCTTCAATGGATTTTTATAGTTGTTGATAGTTTGATAGATAGGGAATGAATTGTATTTTGACGGAAAAACATTATTTTGATCACAATGTCAACCAATTGCCCTAAAATAACTTTTTTCCGGAGAAGTAAAAAATTCCAAAAAATTCGGAATTTTTTGAAGTTCTTAGGTCCCACGAAATCGTTGCCATCCTTCAATAATTCGACAGTTGATGGTTTGGCAGATGGGGGAGTATAAGTGGACGGAAAGAGTATATTTTGATTCAAATGTTACCAAATTGCCCTAAGATCACCTTTATCCGGAGAGGTAAAAAAAACTGAAATTTGCAGACTTTTAAGAGGTATTTTCATCCATCCACATATTATTGTTCCTCATCAAGCGTGGGCGATCAATTTTTCTTGCACTGCAAATGCTTGGAATAATCATACAATAGTCGGAAAAAGTATTTTGACAAAAAAAAAAAAAAAAAAAATCGCGATTTTCTATATGGGTCAATATTTCAAAATATCAATATTTCAGTCTCCTTCATTTTTGAACCGAAATACAAAATTTTATTATAAGTTTGTAAATTGGATGGCTTGAAACAAACGAGTTCTAATATTCGCTCTAGAAAAAATAAAGTTAAAAAAAATATCATACCCGCAATCTCCATTTAAACACCCAAAATGTCATTCCCCTGACGTGTCCCCAGGCCTACTTACCACACTGTCTGAATTTTAGAAATGAAACTAAAGACGATACAAAAAATCTAATGATGCAGTCCTTTTAATAATAGGTATATACCTCCTAACTAAAAAATAGTTTAATAATTTTTAGTTGCTGTATTTTTTTAAATAGGAGCTATTTAGTAAGTGTCCCCTATAAATTGATCATTTCTATCTCAATTAAAATTAAAAAAAAAATATATATAGACTCAAAAAAGAAAACTGATTTTTTTGTTTTTTAACGGTACAGAATTGCTCTTTATGAAAATTGAAGCTAGGGTTTCAAAAAAACTTTGTTGTCTTTTTTATTTCAAGTTAAGGCAATGATTTTGTTTTTCGTCAAGCGAAATTGTCATTCCTCTAACGCGTGTTTTTTTATTAAACCGTGTGGTATAAAAATAAAAAGTTTTACTCGTCTGTGTCTTTTACAAGGGCCTACGTGAAAAATAATTTAAAATATCTAATTTTCTAATAACCTCCATTTAATTCTCATAAAACACCCTTCGGAGTCATTCCCCTAACATCATTTTTTGTGTCATTCCCCTGACTTTCAAGTTTTCATTATAATGATTGGTTGCGTTTTGGTAACTCTAGAAGAATCAACAATATTAAAAGTATTTTTAGTAGTTTTGAATTTTTTCACATTTTCTCGGTCAAAATATCATACAAAAATACGATTATTACTATAAAATGTTTAGTCTCACAAAATCCTTGAATCATGAGAGAAAGTTCGTGCAACATAGTCGCGGATGCTATTTTGCATGTTTGTATTTGTTCTCTTCTTTATTTACACTCCTGAACCCATTCGCAAAATTAAATATCCATCTAATCAACGGAGTAAATATAAATTTTTGTCATTCCCCTCATACAAGTATCATTTCCCTGACTTAAAAAACCGTTAGATTTGATCAAATGTTATGACTCCTTGTTTTAAAGTGGTTATTATAGAGTTGTTAATAGACATAATTGTTCGTCTACCAAAATAGGTTCTTTTGAGCGAGGGCCCACTTTGGAGTGAAAAATATTAATGTTTTGAAATATTGACCCATATATCTTATTTGTATTTATAGAAAAAATCTGAAAAAATATATTTTAATGGTATCAAGATGAGCTTCCAAAAAAACATTCAAAAATTAGATTCATAATTAAAGTTTTGAAAATAAAAATTGTATTTCAAAAACGAATAGGTAAAAAACATATAAACTGATATTTGGAGAAGGTTAGAGCTTCAGATTTTTCTATTAAAAGCTCTAAAAAAGCTTGAGTCCTGAAAGCTCCATAGCAAAAACCGAAGTAAAAGTCCTAAGAATTCCCATCAACTGGGCAATAGGAACTCTGATTCAAAGTGTTTTTTTTGTTTGTAATAACACAATGTTAACAAAAGGGCCCACAGACACCACACTTGTGTGCACACATGTGTATCGACACCGGTGTGCGATTCCGCCACACACGCCACACCAAATTGTACACACTTCAGTTGTGCAAGAGATCTCATAGAAAAAAAGATCAATCACGAATTGGAATTTTAAATCGCAAAACTTCCGACGCTCATCATTCATACGCGATTCCGATCTGATGCAACAGAATAATCAATTAAAATTACACAAACAGTAATTTCAATGTAACTTAGTAATTCTGTTTTTATTTCAGTGTTAATTTCTTAAGTTAAGTGCCGTGCAAGCAGCAACAGGCACCAGTGTTTTCTAAAAAGCTCCACCACAAGGCCTGTACTGCAAATATAAATTGGACAGAGTATAGTGTGATGTGTGAGTCACACCAAGCCTCTTTTTATTTTTTTACAGAATCATCCCACACCGCACCATCACAGTAACGGATTATTTCGAGACAGAACGGATATAACAGTCAGTGGCGTAGGTATTTCGGTTTTGTGTCGTTTTCCTGTATTTTTGTACCAGATCTTCCTGTATCGTGTTATGTGCCATGTGCCCACACAACCGCGAAGGTAGATTTCTATTCTATGAAGTTACGCAAATGCTCTCCCCCATCCGCATAGTCAGTCTAAGCTAAACCTGATCTTGGGGACAATAACCTATAAGCTATTTGATTGTCTTTTTATATTTTAAGGTTCTGAATCGAATAGTTCTTTCTGTTCAATGACTAAAGACAAATCAATGGGTATAGGTTAGAGCAGTGGTTCCCAAACTTTTTGGGCTGTGGCACCCTTAACACGGTCAGCATATATTTTGGAGCCCCATTACTTAACGATAGCCAAATTGAAAGACGAAACATTTAGAAATCTGTTTATTTTGTATTAAAGATATTCCACCAAAGATAGTGCGAAGAATGAAACAGTTTCATTGTTTGATTAGTAAATTATTCTGATGTTAAATTCTATGCCCGAAAGCTGTTTTCGAAGATATGGGGAGCAATCAATCTCGATCTTAAGTTAAGAGAATAAAAAACGTATTTTAATGAAAAAGAACTTTGCAGATCTATCAGAGATTCTCTGGAGATTTCTGCAAGACAAGCTAAGTTTATAGATTATTGCTCAATACATCGAAAAGGTTTGCAGATGAAGATATATTTTTCAACAGTTTGAAAACCTTTAAAGTTCCAATAACCTGGATAAATCTTTTCTTCAGGAAAGGCATCGGATTTCATTATAGCGCAGACAAAATTCATACTAACTTAGGTACGAAAACACTTTTTGAACAAATTTACATTTCATGTAATTTCCAATCTTTACAGCTCGTCAAGAACAAATGCATAATAGAAGATCAAAATGCTGTAACTTCTATTATGTTTTTCAATTATACAAAGAAGAAACTAGGAATTTTCATCAAAATCACTTTGAAAGTTTTACTTTTTTTTAATTACGTAGCTATTTATTAAAATTATTTTCTGATTTTACTTCAAGAAAATCGCGGAGCCTTGAAGATTGTTTTGCGGAACCCAGGATTCCGCGGAACACAGTTTGGGAACCGAGGGGTTAGAGCTTTAGAGCATAATTTATATTAAACGCTTTTCCAATAGGAACTGGTAGATGTTAAAATTATTGAATAAAACAAGCTGGGTGTGTGAGATACAGACTCCGAAAAGCAAACAAACGGACATAATAAAGCTTACGGTCGCGTTGCAAACATACCCTTATTAGCTATAATTAAAGCAACTCTCAAACGAAAGAAGCGCCATCTGCCGGATTATAGCAGATATACCAGATGTCAAATAAAAGCTTTTGGAAGGGAAATTATTATTCTACTTATATCCAGAGTTTGTCAAACAAGTATAAAAGGCACATGTTTGACCGGCAGCGACACAGTTTGTTTTTAATCGTGAATGAATAAAGTTGGTTGTAATAAAAGTGAAAAGTAAAGTTTGTAAATTAATTTCAGTGGTGAATAATAAATCGTTTTGCTGGTAGTAAGAAAAATAAAGTGTTTTATTTTGTGAAATAAATAAGTGGAAATTTTAAATAAAGTAAATAAGTTTTACTTACGAACTTGAGAAAATATTACAATATTTTATTCTCCTGCTCTGTCAAAGAACGGAGGACAATTACTGAAGGCTCAAATGTCATCCAAAAGTCCCATAACTGCCCTCTTTCAGAGCAAGGAATAAAATTCCACCTTCCTCTTTGATGTTGGATCTGGCAGTCGTATGCCTGCAATCTCTCAATCCATCTTGCCACTTGACCTTCTGGATTTTTGAAGTTCAACAGCCAATTAAGTGCGCCATGATCTGTTCGAAGAAGGAACTTCTGTCCATAGATGTACTTATGGAAGTGTTTTGTTGCTGATACTGGAGCTAGAAGTTTTCTTCTGGTCACACAGTAATTTCTTTCTGGCTTTGAGAGCACCTTGCTGTAATAGGCAACGACCTTCTCTTCTCCTTCGTGGACTTGTGATAGTACGGCACCAGAGTTGTAAGAATTTCAATGCAAAAAAAATGCATTTTTTATTAAAAATAAAATTCTAATGCAATGTGAACATATTTTGCATAAAAAAAAAAAATGTTAATGCAAACTCAAAAATTTGTAGCATTAAAAAAAAATGAGGACCGTTTTTTCAAAACTCAACAAACGCCAAAAATCCGAAAATGAGTTATGGGTATCAAAATTTTTGGCTTCAAGAGGCGCACAAGATGGTGAAATAAAAAAATAAGAAAACTGTACAGATTTAATTCCAAAAATTTTTGAAAGCTGAGCGTTTTCGCAAAACTCAACAAACGCCACTGAGTTCTTGCAAAACTCAACAAAAGACACTGAGTTTTTGCAAAACTAAACAAAAGCTTTTTGTCTTAAACGAACGGTTTGTGGCTACTAGTTCAGTTAAGATAAGAATGCATTGATGGGTTATTGAAGAACCATAATATTTATGTAATTATTATATTCATCGTTCAAATATAAGTTGATCGTGCGTTTCGAAACTTATAAACGCTGTTTATGTATCTATGTATGTATGTATAGGACTGCGCCTATTTTTTTTATTATTTAAATTTCTTTTGTCCTTGCACCTTAAAGTTAAAGCTAATAAAGAAAATCTATTTAAAATTTTAGTATTCGGATAACGTTTACATGTGTTGGGCAACACTTGACATTTACCATACAAAATAAATAGAGTTTTAAGTCTTTATTCGAAATGTTGGCCAAAGTGTAAAAAATGATGGAAAATCATTAAACCTCATTGTTTTGCTTCTTTTTTCTACTTCCATCACCCGTTGCGTAGTTTATGTATGTCTGTTCCACAAGAACGTACAACTTTCAACACCTGACAGACAATCCAATAAGGACTAAACGAAGTTTAGTTTTTTTTCGTTAAGGGCACTATTAGCCAAACTTGGAAAAAAACCTTCATCCGTCTTCGAAGGTATTGTAACAAAACTTTGTCTCTTTTGGATTCTGGTGCTTTTCTGAACAAAAACACAATCACGATGGTTGTCTTGTGTTTTTGAAAAAGTCAACCTTTTTACATAATAATCAATCGAAGTTGAAGTTAAAGATAAGTTCGAAGAGATATATTCGACAATCAGTAAAGGAAAGCTACATAAAGTGTAGGTTATACATTAACCGGATTTTCTATTGAGAAAAAGGTGCATGGAGGAGGGAGGGGGGTAGGGGGGAGCAAGGGGGGGATATTTGGCTCGTGAGCCCTGGAGAGTACCACGCTAGCATTTTTTGTTTAATGTTGCTATGGACTTTTCGCAGACTCGTCTTTTTGTGTCTGTATCCATGATCTCTCCACCTCCATTCTGGGAAATTATGCTCTCCTTGGAAGTTACCCCCCCCCCCCCCCCCTCCCCGGGAATAGTTCTATGAGTGCATATGAACAACCAAGAACAGTTTTCTAAGCGTTTTTGAAATCTGTAAGTTTGAAGAAATCCCGAAAAAATAAAGTCCCGAGCTAATAGGTGGATGATATCGTGAAACTGATAAATTTTTCGGTTATTTTAGATAATACTTACAAGTTCTACAAAAAAATATAATCAGCCAACACAACCGAGTCTCCAGAAAATATCGAAAAACACTTTGACGTTTCAAAAGATTTTTGTATTTAAGTTATCTACCTATTATTTTGAAATTGCTTTTCACTTTTATATAATTTATTTATTTTCCTTATATTTATTTTAACGTTAATATAAATTTATTTTATTTTTTTTTGTTAAATTTATAGATTTTATATTAATTTTTGTATTTATTTATTTTATATGAAAATTAAACGTTTTTGCGAAACTCAACAAAAGCATGACTTTGTTTCGTTTTGAAAAAACGCACGATTTTTGGGTTCAAAATTTTGGTGAATGCTTTGAAGAAATTCTAACGGAAATGAACCTGCTGCTGAGATATGCAACGAAGAAAAGTTCTGCATTAATACTTTTCTAGTATTGTCATTTTTCTTCAAATAGGAAAGAAAAAACCTTCTCCTGAAAAATTTGCAAAATGGATTTGTTGAGTTTTGCAAAAACGGTCCTCAAATGTTAATGCAAAATAAAAATGTTTTGCATTAAAAAAAATGTTAATGCAATGTGAACATTTTTTCAATTAAAAACAAAATTTTAATGCAGGCCAAAAATTGTTTGCATTAAAAAACAAATGTTAATGCTAAATCGAAAATTTGTTGCATACAAAAAAAATGTTAGTACGAATCAAAAATTGTCTGCATTAAAAAAAATTTCACTGCAATATGAACATTTTTTGGATTGAAAAAAAAAAAATGTTAATGCAAACACCAATATTTGTTGCATTAAAAAAAAAAAAATTCAATAAAATTTGAAAACTTCTTGCATTAAAAAAAAATGTTAGTGCGGATCAAAAATTTTCTGCATTTAAAAAAAATTTGAATGCAATATGAAAAATTTCTTGCATTGAAAAATAAATGCCAATGAAATTTGAACATTTCTTGCATTAAAAAAAATGTCAATAGATTTTGAAAGTTTCTTGCATTAAAAAAAAATGTCAATATAACTTGAAATTTTCATGCATTAAAAACAAATTTATGAAAATATGTTGCATCAAAAACAAAATGTAAGAAAATTTTTTGTTAAAATCGTCTACGTCAATAATAGGTTTGTTTGGTTACTTTTGTAGCACGATGTTCAAAAACTGTCAAATTATTGAAAGAAGGGGAAAATTCATTCATAGAGGGGAAAACTTGCTACAAAGTTAACAAACGCGAAAAACCAATTTTGTATCACTTTTGTGTACGAAACTTCAAACGTGACACACACCATCAAACACTACAGGCAAATCTTAAGACACACACAAACAAAAATACACACAGACGTGGATTTGACAGTTTTTTACCTCCTGCACACAGAAATTTGTGTAGCAGAAATTTACAAGATTTTTCATGGAGGGGAAATTTCTTGCTCTCTCATTTTGCTCTCTCGTTGCTACACTTTGGAGTTAACAAACAGGAATTTGTGAAATGTAGTGCGACGTCGTACGAATTCGTACGAAATTTCAGTAACCAAACAGACCTAATATTTAAGGGCATGATTCGTGGTAGTGATGGGTAGGACACGAGTTTCAAATCAGTTTGTATGAAGTACTCATTTTGTGATAGGACGTAGATTCACATGAACACGATTTTTGACAAGTGTCAAAATGTCAACATCAAAATTTTGAAAAACCGAGTATGCCAATCGATTTAGAAAGGGGTATTACCTAGTGTTTCCGCCAACGCTGTGGGACCACTAGAACACCTTTTTTTTACACAGTCTAAAAAAAGGTGTTCGGTGATATTTTAACACCTGTCAAAAAAAGGTGTTCTAGTGGTCCCACTGCGATGGCGGAAACACCAGGTAATACCCCCCTTCTAAATCGATTGGCATACTCGGTTTTTTCAAAACTTTGATGTTGATATTTTAACACCTGTCAGAAAAAAAGGTGTTCTAGTGGTCCCAAAGCGTTGGCGGAAACCTTCCAAATCGATTGGCATACTCGATTTTTCAAAATTTTGATGTTGATATTTTAATACCTGTCAAAAAAGGTGTTCTAGGGGTCCCACAGCGTTGGCGGAAACAGTAGGTAATACCCCCCTTCTAAATCGATTGGCATACTCGGTTTTTCATAATTTTCATGTTGACATTTTAACACTTGTCAAAAATCGTGTTCATGTGAATCTACGTCCTATCACAAAATGAGTACTTCATACAAACTGATTTGAAATTCGTGTCCTACCCATCACTACCACGAGACATGCCCTTAAATATTATTGACGTAGACGATTTTAACAAAAAATTTTCTTACATTTTTTTTTAATGCAACATATTTTCATATATTTTTTTTTTAATGCAAGAAATTTTCAAGTTATATTAACATTTTTTTTTAATGCTACAAATTTTTGAGTTTGTATTAACATTTTTTTTTAATGCAAAATATTTTCACATTGCATTTAAATTTAAATTTTAATAATTAATGCAAACAAAAATGCATTAAAAAAAAAATGCATTTTTACAAGTCTGAGCGGCACCATTTCCCACGTTACTTGCATCAGCGTCGATGATGAAAGGTTTCCCTGGCCAAAACTGGTGTATTGCATAGGCGCTGCTTAAATTCCTGGAAGCTTTTCTCGCACTCGCTTTACCATTTGAACGGTTTGCCTTTCTCTGTAAGCTGGTGCAAACTTTTCGCGATCCCAGCAAAATCCTTCACAAATCGTCGATAGTACGTGGCTAGACCAAGAAAGCTCCGGAGTTTATGTATATCCTGTGGTGTTGGCCAATTCTTTAAGTCATCAACTTTTTCAGGATCAGTCTTCTCTCCTTGGGAAGAGATGATGTGTCCCAAGTATTTTACCTCAGAATTGAAAAATTCGCACTTGTCTGGATTCAATTTCAAGTTTGCTTCTCGAAGCCTCTGGAAGACGGCCTTAAGGTTTGCACAATGTTCATCAAATGTCTTACCATAAACGATGACATCGTCCAAATAGACTAGGCAAGATTTCCAAGTAAGTCCTTGTAATACGCACTCCATCAAACGCTCAAATATTGCCGGACGTTGCATAGTCCGAAAGGCATCACTTTAAATTGCCACAGACCATTTCCTGTGGAAAAAGTCGTCTTTTCTCGATCTTCTGGATGGATTTCTACCTGCCAGTAGCCACTCTTCAAGTCCAATGTTGGGAACCATTCAGCTCCTTCCATCGCATCCAGAGTATCGCTGATTCTTGGAAGAGGGTAGCTGTCTTTCTCTATCACATCTTTCAGCCTCCGATAGTCCACACAAAATCGAGTTCTTTCGTCCTTCTTTTTGACAAGAACAACTGGGGATGCCCAAGGACTTTTTGAGTTTTCGATAAGCCCATCTCTCTTCATTGTCGATATCATCTCTTCAACTTCGGCTTGTTTGGCTAATGGGAGACGTCTTGCTGGTTGTCGAATAGGTCATGCGTCTCCTGTATCGATTCGATGCTGCACCAGTTGTGTTCGACCAAACTGCCCACTGGGTGAAGAGAGTATATCACCGTACTCGTGAAGGAGGCTTCCAGCAACACTAAGCTGACGTCCAGTTAATTTGGATGATTTCAGAATTTTTGCCTTCATAGAGTTCACTTTCCCGGGGTCCACAGATTTGTGTGCTTCAGCTTCTGTGATCGTAGTTATAGCGGACACGGATTCACACTTTCCAACAATTTCTCCTTTTCTTAGCTTTACTTCGTACGGTTTGATGTTAAGTATCCGTACGGGCACCATGTTGTTCTTTGGTGCCACAAGAGTTTTCCCTAGGATGATGTTTTGGGAAGATTGTTCAAAGTCTGGCTCCACCATTAGGTATCGATGGCCACCCAAATCTCCCTTTATTTTTGTCCAAAGGAACACTTCTGAAGAAGGTGGCAGGCAAATATCTTCCTTTATGACAGTCCTCAAAGTAAATGAATTTTCATTGCCATAGACCATAGGAATCTCCACATTTCGGTATTTGAGAACTTGCTTTCCGATGTCGAGAATTACTCCATGCTCTTTCATAAAGTCGATTCCAACGATGCACTCGTCACATATATCTGCTACCAGAAGCAGATGTGAAAACTCCAGTTCTGCCAAACGGATCGTTAAATGAACCTCCCCGTGTTATGCAGCCTGTCATCTTCATCAAGTCCCTTCGAATAATGGAGGCAGTGGCACCGGTGTCTATCGTAGCCACTTGCTTATTGCCGTTTAATGTTGCCTCCAGTCAGACTTTTGTTGTTTCTTTTCGTCTGTGAGACCTGGATGGTGGAAACGGGGCGAGCAGGAATATTAACATTATTGTTGTTACTGTTTCTGCTTCCACAATGTTGACATGCAGAGGTTTTCTCGGTGGCAATCTGCACTGGCGTTAAAGATGTCCGGTCTTGTTACAGTTCAAGCATCTCGCAAGTCCATCTCGCTGGTTCCTTTGGAATGCAGTTCTCTGGCAAGAACACTCCTCAATTTCTAGTTCTCTTACCCGATGAAGTCCTTGAGAAGCCTGTTCTGCTGCTTCCATAGTCAGGGCGAACGCTAATGCTTCAGGGAGTGTGCGTTTTCCAGCCATTCGAATTACTCGCTGGAGGTTGATGTTCGAAACAGCACGAACAAAGGCTTCTGTTGCGAATTGGTTGATGATTTCTTCTTCTGCAGCTGGATATGCCAGATGTGCCAACCGTTCAATGTCTGCTTGGAGTAACTGCAGAGTTTTTTCCCCTTTTCTGGACTATAGTATTGAGTTGGACGCGGAAAACTTCTTGCATATGGCCATCTCCAAAGCGTTTGTCAATGGCCTGAACGAGAGCACTGAAGTTGCCATTCTTATCTGCTGTATTGTTTGTAGCAGCTCAGCAGTAGTTTCTCTGAGGGCAAGCGCCAGATAGCTATGTATATAATTGTCTTCCTCGTCCCAGCCATTTGTTGCTGCAGCTGCTTCAAACTGCTTCTTGTAGATTGACCAAGAAGTTTGTCCATTGAAAGTTGGTGGAGGTATCTCTTTTCTCCTAGGACAGTCACCAGAACTTTATCAAACCTTCATTTTCTTTACTTTATCCAATTCCTTAGCAATGCATTCAATTTTATAGTCGAACTTTGCTTCTATTGTCGATAATTGTTTATCTTCAGTCGAAAATTGGTTATCGACACGCTCGTCAAGAGCAATAATTCTGTTGTCAAAAGCATCCAACTTACTTTCCAGCAGATTTGTATGTTCTTGGAATTGTCGAAGAAGATTCATTTCTTGTTTTTCTAGAAGATTCTTTTGTTCTTGGCTTTGTTGCTCGAATCGTTCGAGAAGATTTTTTTGTTCACTACATTGTTCTTGGTTTTGCTGTTCAAGAAAATTCTTTTGCTCCTGGCTTTGTTGTTCGAATCGTTCGAGAAGATTCTTTTCCTGGCTATAAAATTATGCGAGCAGCTGAGACAGCATATTGGTCATGCCCGATGTACTTACTTGTTCTTGCTCTTCTTCCTCCAATCGTTCGAGAAGATTCTTTTGTTCACTGTGTTGTTCTTGGCTCTGTTGTTCGAATCGTTCGAGAAGATTCTTTTCCTGGCTATCAAATTTTGTGAGCAGGTGAGACAGCATATTGGTCATGCCTGATGTACTTACTTGTTCTCGCTCTTCCTCCATTTTAATGTCAAATATCAACGTGTCCGGGTTTTCTCCACGTCTTCTTATACCTTCCTGCAGACGAACTATGAGATCATTCTTTGTTCCAGCAGTAGGAAGACCTCGCTTGTTCAGTTCTGCCTCAAGTTCGACTAAATTTAAATCATTCAGGGTTTTACCCATTGTCCTTTTTTTCACTTTTCACCGTCAACTATCAATTTTTCGTGATTATTTTCTTTTAACACACAATAAATTAACTGAGTGCACAGATAAAATAAGTTTTATCCCACTTCTGACACCAAGGTAATATTTTCTCAGGTTCTTCAATAAAACTTATTTACTTTATTTAAAACGTTTACTTATTTATTTCACAAAATAAAACACTCTACTTTTCTTACTACAAACAAAAACAATTTATTATTCACCACTGAAATTAATTCAGCGACTTTACTTTTCACTTTTATTATAACCAACTTTATTCATTCACTATTAAAAACAAACTGTCGCTGCCGTTCAAACATGTGCCTTTTATACTTGTTTGACAAACTCTGGAAATAAGTAGAAGATTCTAGTCTCTGCTTCCAGAGCTTTCCGTAGGGGAAATTTCCCAATAATTTTCCTTCCAAAAGCTTTTATTTGACAGCTGGTATATCTGCTATAATCCAGCAGATGGCACTTCTTTCGTTTGAGAGGCGCTATAATTATAGCTAAGGGGTATGTTTGCACTGTTCCTAAAAAAAAACTTAATTTGAAAATAAACCACAGGAATTTACTTGTGGTTTTCCAAAAAGCTACAAAACAATAAATACTGTAAGTGTTGCCGTTGTTTTTTAATAATTTTTTTTTCTATTTTATGCTTTTTTTATATAAAATTGCCCCTTTTTTAAAAACAACGTTAACACTTATAATGCCATGTTATACCTTTTTGAAAAAATCTCTTCTCATTTTAGTTTTATATAAAGTTGTCTGTCATTGCTACATTTCATTCGTTAAAGTTTTCGGTATTTCCTCTCATGGGTAGGATTTCTAGGATCCAAAATGTATTGAATATCTAACTCACATAATATGATCAGCGACGAAGTAATTTTTTGAATATTTAGCTTTAAAAATAATACCCCCAGATTTCCTCGCAGGATGAAAAAAACACTTAAATGTGAGGGAAAACCCCCAAACTATTATTATCGAAAGTTTTTACACTCAAACAGGCAATGAATAACCTAGTGAATCAAGACAACGGAAGCATTGAGTGATGTTAATTTCAAATATATAATCAAAGAGCAAT
The DNA here is from genome assembly GCA_963921185.1 of Dasysyrphus tricinctus. Lineage (NCBI taxonomy): Eukaryota > Metazoa > Arthropoda > Insecta > Diptera > Syrphidae > Dasysyrphus > Dasysyrphus tricinctus. The sequence goes on along the minus strand of OY992530.1, from coordinate 138,467,583 downwards.
AGTAAATTGTCCGTTTAAAAGAATCCATTCCCAATATAAATACCCTAAATTTAAATCAAATATAAAAATAGATAGGTATCCCACTTTATATTATTTTTCCCACCTCCGCATTTTGGTTGTGAATGTAAATCAAAGATATGGACCTAATGGATTGAATGTATAAATGAAAGTGTTATACTATTGTAGTTTTATATTAGGTTAACACTACTCAACAATCAATTTCTCTCCATATTATACCCACAGAAAGCGCGATTATGCTTGCTAAACGTTCCATATTGTTG
>OY992530.1:136818951-137151233 GCA_963921185.1 Dasysyrphus tricinctus | reverse complement strand
TACTTTTGTCAATGCATTTGGTGCTGTGCAGAATCTGCAAAAGTAGTTAGAAGAGAAAGATTTACTAAATTCGAGAATCTGGTTCAGTCCCAAATTATCTCCTAGGATTATGCCCAATATTAAACAAACTGTTGTTTTTTGCCCATTAAGAGTCAGTTCAATTCCTTCAACTTCTAGAGAAATAATATCTTGAACAAGCTTATACATTGTCAAACCATTTCCGTATGTTTTGATATCATGAGCCTTAATCAAGCCAGCTAGATAGATATCACTGACTTTAAAATAATGTTCGAATATGGGAATGGAAAAATATATTCCTGTTAATTTATGGACACCACTATGAGCTCCTAGTGGATTATTCACTTCGAAATCGTCTGCGAACAGGAAATACGGTACCAAGTTCTTATTTTTGTACATGACTTTCTTTTGTTTCCATAATTCTCCGTTTAAAAAATTCCTTATATTAGATGGCTTGCTACGTTCGTCTAAAAATGTTGTTAGTACTTCTTGATTTTCTGCTTTTTCAAAAAATTTTCGGAATGCAAATTTTAAATCCATAAGAATACCCTTATCCACTTTTTCATCTAAATTGCTTTGCCCGTTCACCATCACATAAGAAATTTCTCTGTTGATGTCAAATTCTTTCGCTTTCTTAAGTAAATCTCGGTTTTCTAGGAATTTTTCAAGCTTATACTCAGTATTCAATTCATTAAAAACTTTTTTATATTCTCTTACAACATGCTCAATCTTTTTTTTATCTTCATCTACTACTACTTCATGCTACTTTCAATAACGTTTTTTTGTAATGGCGTTCGAATTTTTTCTTCACCTTTATTAAATACAGGTTGTTCTTGTTCATTTTTGAATGAATCAAGAATATATTGTAGCTCGTTTAATAAAATACTAGAAGAATTTACAGCTTTTGTGTTCAAATTATCTAGCGGAAGGTTCATATTTTGTGTTTCAACTTCTATGTTATCTAATAGCCCGGGAGGTAACGACAGAAATTTCACACCCATTTTCTCAAGCTTCATTTTTCTTGTATGTGAAGTACCCTTAATCTATATCAATAATTAGGTGGTCTTACAACGCACCCTTACAACGGGGGGTTACAGCAGGGGTGCAAAGTCCGCAAAAAAATGACAAAATTAACTCATTTTCTCAAGCTTCAAACTTTCTGTACGCATTATTTGGGACATAAGAAGCAAAAATTATGAGGTCTTACAACTTCATTCTACAACGAAGGTCGTCTTAAAACCACCTAAAACCCGCAAAAAAAACTAAAAATCAACTCATTTTCTCAAGGATGGAACCAATTTTAATTTATGGTTGGCATCTTCACAAATAAAAATTAGTAGGTCTTACACCCATAACTTACAACGAAGGCCGTCTTTAAAATTCATGAAAGTGAGGGAACAGTGTATTTTTCTATTGAAATGCATATCATCAAAGCTAATTATCTCAGAAAGTATTGATCCTACGTCAAAAATTATAACACACAAATTGTTGGCGACAAATTTTTCAACAACTTTTGCCCGAAACTTTTTTCAAAGTTTTGAATATATAAAAAGTTATAAAAGTTGTAGGTGTTTGAAAACTAGATTTGCTGTCACAATGGTTTTTTCGACATTATGAATAAACCATACATTTTTTGTAAAAAAAAGTCATAGCAACATTGTAGCCCATTAAATTTTCCATCATTTTCATATGACTATTATTTTCGTGGCACGGCTCTGTAGCCCTCTATATAGGGCTGAAATTGCTTACAATGCAACTCACCGCATTGAATCAAAATGCGATCTGACTTGCTAAATCATTCAAATTTTGTAAACAAATATTAAGATTCAAACTTAATTTAAGACACTTATACCAAACAACTAGTGTACATTATCTACCTATATATTTGCTTCTTTATATGAAAAAAGGGCGTCCCAAAAGTAATAACCACAATTGAAGCTGATGACAGACTAGGTTATTGCCCTTATGAAAAATATTTAAGCATAAATACTAAATAAGAAGAGTCTGTAAAAATATCTGGTTTAAAGCGTGTTTTTTTGATAATTACCTTAAAACCTGTGACAAAAATGGTACCCTCAGAAACTTTACAAAAATGTCCTATGAACTACCAGAATGAAGAATCAAAAGAGTCTTTAAAAATATCTATATGGTAGAAGGATGTTTTTAATATGGGTGAAGGAAAGTAGAATACTTTTTCCAAAAACAAAAATTGTTTCCAAAAACAAATAACAGCCTTTACCAAACCCACAAAAACACCCTTTCTCTCTTAATATTTTTATAAACTCCTTTTTTTCTTCATTCTCATAGTAAATGAAACACATTTCATGAGTTTAATGATGGTACTATTTTGTCACAGGTTTTATGGTAGGATAATCTCACCATAGCCCCAAACTTAAAAAAAAAACACCCTTTAACCACAGATGTTTTTATAAACTCTTCTTATTATTGCTTTTCATGACAAATGAACCATTGATGCCAAGTTTTATCGACGAACCAGTATTTTCTACTGGTTTCCGGTAATATTTTACTTTTATACTGAAAATAAAGTCTTCTTAACATAAAAATTACAATAACTTTTTTCTTTTTTCTCGGAGGCCGTATCATCTTGGTTATTATGTCATTTGATTCAGCACTCAAAACTTCCTTAGAAACATGTGTCATATGAGGTTGCACAAAAGTTAATTTTCTGTTTGATACAACACAATTTCCCCCCTCTCCCCCTCAAAAAACACCCTTCCATGTGAAATACTTGTATAGACTCTTTTGATTTTCCATTCTTATAGTACATGAAAAGTTTTCACCAAGTTTCATGATGGAAGTAATTTTGTCTTATTCAAAAGCCTTTTCGTAGGGGAGAGGGGGCACCCTAGGACACTTTTTACAAAAAACCAACCTGGAACACTCGTACATCACAATATAAAATTTGTTCTTGAATGACGTTGTTCTTTGTTATTATTCCTTGGAAATAGATGCCCTTTCATACCTTAGTTTGTATTTTATGCATATATATTTTTCTATTTAAAAAACTGTTATAAGTGTCCAAATCTGTCCCCCTAGGAGGGGTTGTTATGGACAGCCCTGGGGCAGTTTTGACATACCTTTAAACACGCATTATTAGACAATAATAAATTATTTCAATACATAAGATTAGTTAAAATAAGTCGTAGGAGATTGTCTTTCTCTAATGCCTTAGCGTACTGGAAAGGAAGATTATTTGCTTGAAGATAAACCAGGCCATAATTCACTTTCGAAGATTTGTTGAAATAAACGTCTATATCTTCTTCCGAGGTTCTAAGCACTTGGTCGCCAGTATGTTTTAAACTGTATCCACTGTTCACTTTTTGAAAAGCTACTTTTTATATGTATTAGATCTTAGTCTAGTTTAGACATGTCCAAATATGCCCCTCATCTACTGTCCAAAAGTACCCCAAGTAGCATACAAACCATTTTTTTTTAAACAATTCTAAGCAATAAAAATATTGTTTAATAAATCATCACAAAATAACTAAATATGATGATAAAGAACTTTTTCAGTGTTTATTCCAGGTACTTTTTTCTAAATGCTTACGTCTTAGATCGACAAAAAATACAACGTGTACCGGAAAACAAATATTTATTTATAATTATTTTTGAAAGCTGATATCGTCCTAAATGCCATCAGATATCTATTTGAGGAAGAATTGCCACTGTAAAATTGTGATTAAGTAGGTATTAAAAACTATTTGTTTTGATACTTTTTTGGCCTAAGCTGCCCCTGTCCCAAACTACCCCCCTCTCTTCTATTTTACCTGTACATTGATAAAAGAAGTTCTAAGTCAAAAACAGAAATTAAAATTTAGTATTTATGATCAAATATTTTTCATAAGGGAAAATAATCTAGTCTGTCATTAGCTTCCATTTTGACTATTACTTTTGGGACGCCCTTTTTGCATAAACACTAGTTGGTTGGTATAAATGTCTTAAATGAAGTTTGAATCTTAATTTTTGTTTCGGGCAAAAGTTGTTGAAAAATTTGTCGCCAACAATTTGTGTGTTATAATTTTTGACGTACACTCAAAAAAATTCGTGTGTAAATACTACTAATTTCTGCGTCCATTCTACGAATTTTATTCGTGGTTTTCAGTCACGAATAGGATTCGTAGAATGGACGTAGTGTGGTACATATTACAAATATTTTATTCGTATTTACAAAAGGAAACGTATATTTTACGAATACTATTGATACATTTACGAATGGTTGTTATACCCATTCGTACATAGTACAGTGCTATTCGTATACTGTACGAATATTATTGTAATATTTACCAATGCTCTTGTTATTCATTCGTACATAGAACAATGCTATTCATACATTGTACGAATACTATTTTAGTATTAACCAATGCTCTTGTTATTCATTCGTACATAGTACAGTGCTATTCGTACATTGTACGAATATTATTGTAATATTTACCAATGCCCTTTTTATTCATTCGTACATAGTACAGTGCTATTTGTAAATAGTACGAATATTATTGTAATATTTACCAATGCTGTTTTCATTCATTCGTACATAGTACAGTGCTATTCGTACATTATATCTACGAATATTATTGTAATACTTACCAATGCTCTTGTTATTCATTCGTTTATAGAACAATGCTATTCGAGCATTGTAAGAAATTTTTGTAGAACCCCATTGAATTTGATTTCCGAGCTTCCCCTTAACTTCAACTGTTAAATTAATAACAAAAGTTATATAATATTAAAAGTATCATAATACGTTTATATTTCATGTAGTTTTTAAAATAAATAAATTACTTAAAGGTATGTTTCTATGTATAGGTATATAATAAATATATAAAAAATATATAATAAATATATAATAAACAAACTATAATTTTATAATTCATGCTCTTAGCTTTTAAAATAAATTAAGTACTTAATAATTAGGTATACATTAAATAGATATGATTTTCTTCAAAAATTATTATTCTGCAGTTTGTGTCTCGAAGGCCGCTATAAAAAAAAGAAAAATTTAGAACTTAAAATCTTTCGTTCAAAATGTCTACCTACATTTAATTTTATGAAGTAAAATGTCGGTTGTTCAACCCCTGCCTGTCTTCATTTTGTAAAAATAACAAATTTAATAAATTTTTTTTGTTGGTGTGCTGAACTCAAATCTGAAGTCAAAATTATTCTCGAACGTCAGAAAAAAAGTCGTATTTTCACCGTTTTCGAGGAAATTTAGACCGAATTTTGAAAGAATTACTTTTCTTCTTTTTATCTCTGTTCAAATTTCTTATGTAGGTAATGTATTAATTATTGTGGAAAGTATAGTTACCTTGTTCCAAATTATTTTTTTCTGTGGTTAGTTTGCTAAAAGTATCAATCCCATCAGAGGTTTTAAATTTATTGAAGTGCTTGGGAAAGACTTCATTTATAACAATGTCGAAAAACTCATTGATATTGTCCAGGGCTCCATCCTTTGACGATCCGAAAAGAAACGTAAGGCCAGAATCGATCTTAAAAAACGTATTTCAATATTTTCAAGCATTTTTTTCGAATTCATTTATTTAGCTTACCAAACGAAAACCATCAGGTGATTTTATAGGGGCCAAATGTCTATTATTTGCTTGGATGATTTTTCAATTTTCTTAATCGTATTCATGCGTGTACCAACGCATCCAGCCCAATGCTCGTCTTTTTGATTATGGAAGATATTCAACCGATCCCTTATCCTGTATCTACCTTTTGTATCTATCGTTGCAAATAAAAAAAAAATCAATGAGACCACTGTTAATAGTGTTAATTAATATGCAAACATTTAATCAAAAAGACAAATTTGATCTACCGGCAGCACACTACACTAAAACACGTTCAAGTTCTTTGAGGGAATGCAAAACTATGACCAGAATAAATAACGGGTATTACGGTTGAGATTTTTTGAAAATGATCTAAGCTTCGTACATTGTACGAATAATGCGTACGTTCACCTACTAAAACTGGTTTCTTTACTAATCATTAGTAAAAAGAACTAATGTAGTTTTTAAACAGAACAAATTACTCGTACATTCTACGAATAATGCGTACGGTCATCCACGAATCTTTTTCTTTTTACTAATGATTAGTAAATAACATTAATGCTCTGGATGAAAGTATTAAGTAATTCGTAGGGGAAATTAAATAAATATCACTTTCACTATAAAAATACTTCTGTTAGTAACTTTCATGTTTAACTAGCAGTTAACTCAATAAATATTTTATTCAAAAATTTTTAAATAATATTTACCTTAATTTATACTTACCACAAATAAAAATTGTTATTGCACTTCACTTAAACACGTTTGAAACAGTGGATTAATGAAACACCTTGACGAAAAAAAATAACGGATATTTTTGTTGTAAAATTTTAAACTCAACTAATACTTCGTTCATTGTACGTATAATGCGAACGGTCGACCTACGAATGAATTTTGTCTACTAATATTAGTTTTACTTCGTTAATAGTACAAAACCATTAGTAGATACTACGAATGCAATGCAAAAAATTACAAAGTTATTCGTACGTGAAATTAACGAATATTTGTATTTATATGTACACAATAATTCGTAGAATGCACTCATACCAACTGTTAAGTTTTTGTTTACAAATATAATTAGTATATAAAACGAATTAATTCGTAAATACTACCATAGGTATTAGCATCACTTCACGAATGAATTTGTAAAAATATAACGATACAAATACTTCGTATATTTCACAAATATTCGTACATTGCACGAATATTTTTGCCACGAATGTCATTCGTAGCCATTTTACTAATATTTTTTTTGGGTGTAGGATCAATACTTTCTGAGATAATTAGCTTTGATGATATGCATTTCAATAGAAAAATACACTGTTCCCTCACTTTCATGAATTTTTAAGACGGCCTTAGTTGTAAGTTATGGGTGTAAGACCTACTAATTTTTATTTGTTAAGATGCCAACCATAAATTAAAATTGGTTCCATCCTTGAGAAAATGAGTTGATTTTTAGTTTTTTTTTGCGGGTTTTAGGTGGTTTTAAGACGACCTTCGTTGTAGAATGAAGTTGTAAGACCTCATAATTTTTGCTTCTTATGTCCCAAATAATGCGTACAGAAAGTTTGAAGCTTGAGAAAATGAGTTAATTTTGTCATTTTTTTGCGGACTTTGCACCCCTCTTGTATCCCCCTGTTGTACAACTGTGTTGTAAGACCTTGAAAATATTTTTGTATTTCACTCAAATAATTGATACACAAAAAATGAAGCTTGAGAAAATGGGTTGATGAAATCTGTCGTTACCTCCCGGGCTATAAGTTCTTTAAATGAGCACCTAAATGTCTTTTGTATGAAGATAATCCACTGAATATTTGCTGACATGATTTCTCAGAGCATTTCATTTTGCTGTTTTTATCACAACCATGTAGAATTTTTAGATGCATGAACAATGTTTTCAAGCAATGAAATTCTTTTGAACAGATAACGCAATGCATTTCACCTTGTTGACTAAAATGACTAAGAATCAAAATATATGCCAAAATTATACAACATTTTTTGAAAAATAAGTGTAATTTGTTTATGATAAGCAAATTCTTTCGTTTGTGTTAGGGCTCGTTGCTGATTCGGAACTTAGCTGCCTTAAATTGAACTTAAGAACTTTCGATTTACTTTTTGTATGGCGAAAACTGTCACTTAAGAATTTATGTTCAACTCAAATGCTTAAGTTCCGAATCAGCAACCGGGCCTTAGAGAATAGAAAATTTCTGTCCGTCGGTTTAAGAATCAAATAAGTATACTATCCAAGTAACTGACAGATTATTTATCTGGAAATTGAGAAATTGTTTCTTAGAGAAAAAAAAAGTATTTTGTTTTTAACGAACATAATTTTAGTCATTTAAAAGATAGAGCAATTGTTTCTTAGAGAAAAAGAAGTATTTTGTTTTTAACGAACATAATTTTAGTCATTTAATAGATAGAGCAATGCATTTGAAAAAAAAATCGCTCACAGAAAAAAAGAAGAATAGTTTCCTGCTCACTAGACCAAGTCGTCACCACGTATTTATTTGTTTTTTTTTTTTTAATTTTGTTCTTTTTGGTATTAAAGTTTCTTTTCTAAGCTAATCGCTCACGTTTTACTTTTTTCATCTACAATTTTAACAGTGCTTTTACATTTGAAGACGAGAAAAAGATACGTATTGGAAGGAATAGTGCATGGGGCACGTGGTTCCTTGGAAAATGCCATAACGCACGTATCACTTCATCATCTTGCAAAAAATTAAGGTGATTCGCGATCATTTGGTACAAGATTTGCACTTTTTGACCACAGTACGCATGATAAAAAATTCATTCAATGGAATGGCAGTACTTATGTTTTTTTGAATGCAACAAGGAAATTATTTCTTACAGTTACAGAATATATCTTGGTTGTTGTTTTACTTTGCAAAGGCTGAATCGAATTTTAAATTTAATTTCAATCTGACTGCTGAATTATTCTGTTGGTAATAAAAAAGATAATTAGTACGTAGGTGTGTACCTAAAGATAACAATAAATTATATAAAATCAGGTGAGAACAGGTGAAGGATACTAATTTTTGGCACTAATGTAGAATGCAACATTAAATAACCTACATATCTAATTCATACAGGTAAGAAATATTTAAATTATTAAGTTCAATGGTCCTGGCGGATGTGATTTGTGTGCATACATGGAACTATTAGTCTTAAGAAAAGTGCCGACAACAAATTTTGGGATTGAATATACAGGGTGGTTCACCTGAAATATGACAAAAAGATAAAGCGTGTAGGTTGGATAGCGTGACATAAAAAATTGTACTATGTAAAATCGTATAGTTTAGACCGTAAGGGCAATTTTCTAAAAAAAAATGTACTTAAAACAGAAAAAAAGTTATTTAAAAACAACAGTAACATTTACAACAACAGGTTACCTACACATTATAATTTTATAAACCGAACCTAGAACCATCTGGTTTTGAGTATTCGACTAAGACTTGAAAAGACCGTTACATTTTATAAACAAAAATAGTGCATTATTTTTTTTCATTTTGTTTTAATTTTTCAAAAACCGGTCATTAAACTTTATTTAATAAAAAAGATAAAAGGGGATTTCAGAGTATGCATTATAGTGTAAAATGGTGTTGTATTGTCACTATAGGTGTAATCGTTGATTTTAAACATTTTCTCTTAAGAATTTTTTTAAGAAAATTGGACCATGTAACTAAACGGGGGGAATAGACCCATACGATTTTATTAATGTTTCGACCAAAATTACACGCGCTGGCTTTTTGTCACACCTTTGGTGAATCAAACAGGGATTATAGGTATGTGCATACAAAAACAAAAGTCTGGCGGGTTAAAGTCCGTTAATTTTAAGAAACCATATCCTGGTGCTCCGTCTTTTTCGCTAATCCCAACCACCTTATCATTGCAATCCGATTAATATAACAGAACACTGAAGATAGTATAATATTTTTGAGCTAATCATATTTGGCTTTTCTTGGAGGCTTTAGTTTGTGACTATGCAAATAAGTGGGGAGCAATATCTTACAGGAAGTCTAATAATTATATATAACAAAATGCTTACCCAAATATACCAAAACAAGATTTGCAATGACGTAACACTTCACTATAAGGCACTGGAAGTAGGAATTGCTATAAAGCAAGGTATAGCTAAAAGGTTTGTAAATGTTGAATGCAGTGGAACCTCTGGAGTTTGTACGTTCCTAGACCCAAGATTCAAATCGCACCTTTTTGAAAGCCGTTCAGCCGCTGATGCTGCAAAGAGAAAGGTAATAGACTTTGCAATTAACGAAATCGAGTCAACAAGGAGGAACAATCATACGGAAATTAATGCTTAAATACAACCAACACCTGGCCCTTCGTCAACCGTGCCATTAAACGAAGGATATGTTTCGCTCTGGGATGATATTCAACCAGTTAGGTCTTCAAGAGTAGAAGCTCTTGATGAAGTAAAGCTTTATTTAAATCACACAATGGCTAAACGGAATGATAGTCCGAGTGAATGGTGGCGGAAACTGCGGAATGCCTTTCCAAACCTTTCTAAAGTATATCAAAAGCACTGTTGCGTAATAGCAACTTCGGTTCCATGTGAACGAATTTTCTCAAAGTCAGGTGAGCTTATATCTGACCGACCGACGCACGGTCGAGACTTGAGCCTGAAAAGGTAAAAAAACTGATGTTTCTAAATGTAAATAAAAATATCTGATTTAGTAGCTACTGACATCGATAGTATTTTATTTATAATAATCACTTAACAACAAAAAGCGTAAGTAGAGGTAAATGGCTTAAAAGTTATTAAACTTTGGATATGTACAAAGTGATCACCTTTTGGTATATAATTGTACAAAAAACGGTTTTGTAAAAGTGAAAGTACCAACTAATTTATTGAACTTTAAAACTTACACTTATTTTCTTTCAAGAAATGACTTTTTGAAATGTAAGTATTGATTGGTAAAATAATTATAAAATAATTAAGTCTTAACGTTTAAATCGTCAATTCTATGATCTATTGAAATTTTTTTTTTTTTTTTTACTCCTGAACAAAACACTTTTTAATCACGAAAATATTAGTGATATTTTTGTATCGCTTTAAATATTATAATATTTGTTAACTAATATATTAGTATTAGGTAATATCACTAACTAACTAACCTAACTCTTTTTACATTTCGATTTGGCATGGATTTTAAAACTGTAAATTTTAGCAAAATGAAAAGTTCAACTCCTAAAAAATGAGTTCATACAGCTACTCGTTGGTTTGTCTGTAACTCGTTACTTCAATGGAGACTAAGACACTGTTCACATGAACGAAAAAATACATAAGAAGTTCTGATAATTTGAAATAGCTAAATGAAATTTAAAATTTCACAAGTAAAAATAAAAATTCGTAATAATCCCTAAAAAAGAGTTCTGATGAGAGTTCTGAATAGAAGCACAAGAGTTCTAAACAGTTTGGTTAAGAAAATGTTTTTCTAAACTTTATATTTAAAAAGTTATTAACAAAATTTTGTTGATAGCTTTTTAAATATTTAGTTAACAAATTGTTTAGAACTATTGTGCTTCTATTCGAATTACGAATTTTTATTTTTACTTGTGAAATTTTAAATTTCATTCATCTATTGGCGTTTTTCTTTTTTACCTCTGAGCAGATTAGATCAGATCACAGATGTGTCAAAGCGAAGCTCTGAGCAGATCATATTCAATGTCCTCCGATTTAATAAAGAAACAAACCTGAGCACTGAAATGTAATTTTTTACTTATTATTATTTTAACAATTTTTTTTTCACCTACAATAGATGCGGGACTGGCTTGGGAATCCATTTTTAATTGTATGTTTGTTTCTGTCTGTAAAATCCGAAAAAGCAAGTGAAGTTGTCTTCGCTCAGCTATCTGCTCTATTTGCTCGGTCGATTTAGGCACCAGTTATAGCTATCATTGAAATCGATCCGGAAAAATTTTTGAATCGATATTTGACTGTGTTTCCCTTTGATTAGATATGAAAATTATAAACCAATCCATCGGAAATTACACAAAGAATTTTTTTTGAGAAAAAAAAGTTTAGTTGCACATTTATTTTTTTCTAAAAATGTATTTTTCTATTTTCCGGACGGAAATTCATTTTCCTGAACAGCTGATTCTTTTATGTCCAAAATTGAAACGAATTGTTCCACTGATTTGTGTTCCAATTTCACACAACTCCAATGACAGATTTCTGTCAGTAAAAGTTTTTCGGTGGTTTTCAATCAGGAATTTTTTTTTAAAGACAGAAATTTTCAATGATGGCTATAAACGACCTGTCAAAAAAATTCCAATGTTCCTTTTCAATGATTAAAACCAATGATAGCTATAACTGGCGCCTTATCCTGAGCAAATAAATTTAGCTCAGAGCATGAAAATTCTTAGCTCCGATATATCGGAGGTAAAAAGGAAACACAGATTTTTTTTTTGACACATCCGTGATCTGATCTAATCTGCTCGGAGGTAAAAATGAAAAACGACATATTTTAAATTATCAGAACTTCTTATGCATTTTTTCGTTCATGTGAACATTGAAGTAACGAGTTACAGACAAACCAACGAGTGAAGTGATGTTCAACCAAAAAAGTGACGTTTAACGTTTGTCTTCGTGGAGTGCAAGCAACTTCACTTTTGATATAAATTGATCAAACAAGAAATATAAAACATATCTTTTCCCGTAAAATAAATGAAAAATTGTTAAAAATTAAAGTTAATAGTTATTTTTTGTATCCTACTTCTTTGTTTTTGCATCCAATCCCTTGCGTTCACTTAAATCTTCATTTCTTGATACATTAATTATTGAAATATTTAGAAAAATAAAAAAAAATTAAATTGTATGAAAACCCGCCTTTGTTTGCCCTCCACGACCTAATAATTGATCGAAGTTTATGCGCTGTCAAAAGGGAAAAATCCCTATTATTTACGTTCTGTTGTAGAGATCAGTGAAGCAGAAGCATACCAAAAAAAAAGAAGACCACAAACAAGATTTGTTTTTAAATTTAACAAAAAATCATTTATCTCCGGGTTGTGCGAAGCATTATGGCCACTATTGGCCAACTGGTAAGTCTTCAGTAAGCTTCGAAAAGTCCCAGAGCGTCAGGTAGCAATCTAAACCCCCAACTGCAAGAATATTACCGTGCGTCGCGACTGAAAGACATCGTAAGAATAGCACTTGTGTGCTTAGTCAACGAGGCAACCAACTGGCCGTTTGTTATGTCCCAAATGAGATTGGTCCTTTGTGGAAGGTCATTAGTCGCACCAATTGGCCATTGAGTACGTCCCACAATCGAACAGTCCGGTCGCTGACCCAGTTGCAATATAGTTCGAGTTTGGATGGAATTGAACACAATCGACGTCTGCTAAGTGACCAAAAAAGATACGCAACGGCTGATTGCTATCGGTGGCCCAGAGGCGTCCTCGGCACGTCGATGTCTTTCAGCTGTTCGGCGGTTTTCATCTCACGCAACTTGGACACAGCCTTTTCATCTCAATACATTAGTTAAGTTTTTTTTTCTTTTTCGCATTTGTTTATGTCGTTTTCAATTGGAAAATCTGGAAGCAAAAAAAGCATTCTGTCTTTAAATTCAGAAGGAAAATTCTCTTCTTTTCAGAATCAGAAACGTCACTTTTGCCCAATTGCACGCATTTAGAATGCTTTTTTTTGCTTCCAGATTTTGCAATTGAAAACGACATAAACAAATGCGAAAAAGAAAAAAAAACTTAACTAATGTATTGAGATGAAAAGGCTGTGTCCAAGTTGCGTGAGATGAAAACCGCCGAACAGCTGAAAGACATTGACGTGCCGAGGACGCCTCTGGGCCACCGATAGCAATCAGCCGTTGCGTATCTTTTGTGGTCACTTAGCAGACGTCGATTGTGTTCAATTCCATCCAAACTCGAACTATATTGCAACTTTTGACTGTCCAGAGTTGAAGAGCTCTGACAAAATATGGTGGATGAAGTTTTCTGTTGGAAAGCTATTTGTAATTAATATATTATACATAAATTGAGGCCATAAGAGCAGTAGTGTTCTATCTGTTTTTGCAACTTTTTTTCGCAGGGTATTAGAAAAATGTATTGACTTGTCAATATAAAAAATGTGTATGCCAAAGTGTTCCTAAACGGCGTTTTCAGTGGGCTGGGCGTTAATTTAGATTATTGTTGTGCGTAATGGTAAAGAAAGGAAAAAGGTGGCTAGAAAAGCCAAATGCACAATGGGTTGAAGAGCCCCGTTGCCGCGCCGCGCCGCCGGCATCATTGTTTTAACGCAAACCTCAAAAGTAATGTTTTTAATTCATAGAAACCTACATATTAGTTAATGAAAAGGTGAAACGTGTCCCAAAAATAACTTAATTGTAAGATAGATACAATTAAAAGCAGGATTGAACACGTTTTCTATAATTAAAATACTCAAAATGAAGAGTTTTATACTTTTTTTCTACGAGCGAAATAAAAACGCAAATATATTGTAAAATATTGTAGGTAAAAATACTTACTTTGATATAATATTTGTACTGCTTGTTTTTATATTTTCTTTTATATTCACTTTTAAAACTTTTAACACATATAAGTATAACATTTAATTGAAGAGATGAACTGCACGCTGCACGCCACGAAGTTTTGGAAGTAAATGATGAAAAGCACGTTTCCAAAGCAACCAGACAACGAGTTTACCTTAGGACTAAGGCAATTTTAAGGAACTAACATAAAATCACCTTAAGAATAAGGTGATTTTATGGCGTCACCTAGAAATTAGCTTAGGCCTAAGGCAAATTTATGTTAGCTCCTAAGGTAAATTTATGTTAGCTCCTTAGGTAAATGGCGTCACCTAGAAATTAGCTTAGGCCTAAGGTGATTTTACCTTAGGAGTTAACATAAATTTGCCTTAGGTCTAAGCTAATTTCTAGGTGACGCCATAAAATCACCTTATTCCTAAGGTGATTTTATGTTAGGTAGTTCTTTTAAATTGCCTTAGTCCTAAGGTAAAAAAGAATAATTTTGGATGGAAAACATCACATGAGCGTATCCTTTAAGGGTATTTTGTTCGTTTTCTATTGGAAAGAGTAAGAAAACAGCGTCAAATAGTCATCCAAAAATGAGGATTCCTTTTAATAACATTTATTAGATCTTGGTAAAATTAGATATAGCGTAGGTAAAATTAGCTAAGGCCATGGTCAAATTTTATTTGGTTAAAGTTACAATGAAATAATGTGGGTGATGCAAAATCAAACATGAGCGTATCCTTAAAGGGGCATTTGAAAGGAAAATTGAAGTAAAATTCAATCATTTTAATGATTTTACGTTCTTATTACATTTTTCACATCATTATCTCTTTTAAAATCAGTTTTTTTTTAAGGGATTGTTTCTAATTACAAGTTTCCCTATTACATGTTGGAAAAAGAAAACATCTGACTTGTTTAATTGAAATTTTGGAACATAATATCATTATTTTCATATTGATTTTACATGCTAAACATGCTAAAAAAATCCATTTAAACAATCCAATTATGCTTTTTCAATGATGGCTATAATTTTCCCTCCAAAACTCGAATCAGGGTTGATTTATTTTATGAAATAGAATCTTATATTAAGAAAAACAAATCAAAGTGTGTTTTGTTTTATACTTAATTTGCATTTGGCTGAAGTTAAAGGCTTTATTCATTATAAGGCGCATATTATATATATGCAGCTATCGCATAGAAAAAGCAAAATTGAAATGATTGAATGGATTTCTTAGCATGTTATCTTTTGCCAAGAAATGCGAATTTTGTACCAATCGATCTGAAATTAACAAAATAATTGTTTGCCATTAAAAAAAGTTCAGACGGAATTTTTTTTCGGAAAGAAAAAATAGAAAATCCCAATTTAAACAAGGAATAAATGCGGAAGTGAAATTTTTTTTTCTTAAACAAAATTATTTGACTAATTTTCCATCAATTGGAATAACATTTTCATTCCTGGCCAAAAGGAAACATGCTAAAAAATCCATTTAAACAATCCAATTATGCTTTTTCAATGATAGCTATAATTTTCCCTCCAAAACTCGAATCAGGGTTGATTTATTTTATGAAATAGAATCTTATATTAAGAAAAACAAATCAAAGTGTGTTTTGTTTTATACTTAATTTGCATTTGGCTGAAGTCAAAGGCTTTATTCAGTAAGGCGCATATTATATATAGCTATCGCATTGAAAAAGCAAAATTGAAATGTTTGAATGGATTTCTTAGCATGTTATCTTTTGCCAAGAAATGCGAATTTTGTACCAATCGATCTGAAATCAACAAAATAATTGTTTGCCATTAAAAAAAGTTCAGACGGAATTTTTTTTCCGGAAAGATGATTCTGTCACTGAAATAGAAAATCCCAATTTAAACAAGGAATAAATGCGGAAGTGAAATTTTTTTTCTCAAACAAAATTATTTGACTAATTTCGCATCAATTGGAATAACATTTGCATTCCTGGCCAAAAGAAAACATGCTAAAAAATCCATTTAAACATTCCAATTATGCTTTTTCAATGTAGCTATAATTTTCCCTCCAAAGCTCGAATCATTGCTTTTGCGTGGGAAAATCACCTTAGGCCCTAGGTAAAATCACCTTAGGCCCTAGGTAAAATTTATTTCAGCAAAAAAAAAAAAAAAAAATTTTACCTAGGGCCTAAGGTTATTTTACCTAGGGCCTAAGGTGATTTTACCTAGGGCCTAAGGTGATTTTCCCTCCAAAACTCGAATCATTGCTTTTTGCGCTTTTAGTGGGAAAATCACCTTAGGCCCTAGGTAAAATCACCTTAGGCCCTAGGTAAAATTTATTTCAGCAAAAAAAAAAAAAAAATTTTACCTAGGGCCTAAGGTGATTTTACCTAGGGCCTAAGGTGATTTTCCCTCCAAAACTCGAATCATTACTTTTTGCGCTTTTGGTGGGAAAATCACCTTAGGCCCTAGGTAAAATCACCTTAGGCCCTAGGTAAAGTTTATTTATTATTTTTTTCTTTGCGGAAATAAACCTGTGTAATTAACAACAACAATACAAAATTTCTTGAAGGTAAAAAAAAAAAAAAACATTTGTATATTTTTTAAAACTATAATAAATGTTTTTTTTTCCTTTATAATGACATTTGAATCGCTAAGTTATTGAAGCATATTTCCTTTTTTTTTAGGAAGAATTCAAAACTTTTTGCCGAACAAAAAAAAAAACGTTAAATTAACTTAGGCAAAATTATGTTATAGCAAAATAACATTTCACAGAAAAAATTCCCCAGGAAAAAATTAGCTTAGGCCATAGGTAAAATTGCCTTAGTTCTAGGCAAAATTATGTTAGGAAAATAACATTCTAAGTAAAAAAAATTCCTAGGTAAAATTTAGCTTAGGCTTAGGTGAAATTACCTTATTTCTAGGCTAAAATTTTACAATTAATTGCCTTAGTCCTAAGGTAAATTTATGTTAGGAAATATTTTCCATACAAAAATATTTACCTTATCCATCTAAGGCACGGTAGCCTATTCTAGGTAAATTTAGCTTAGGATTTTCGAGCATAAATTGCCTTAGAACTAAGGCAAAATTATGTTAGAAAATAACTTCCATACAAAAAAAATTCACCTTAGGCAAATAAGGCAATTTAACACAGTCTTTTTCTCTGGATGTGCACAAACGGACGAATTTGGGAGAGATACTAAAACTAGACATTGCTCTATATAGCTCGTCGCTTTAGATACTGTCATGCGCGACCTTAAGATCGATGAAGAAGTGGTGGATATTGTTTTGAAACTCCTGGGTTTTTTTCCAAGATCTGCCGCAGTGCGAATATTTGGTCGATGGTGGACTTCCGTGGTCTAAGGCGACACTGATATAAACCTATCAGGCTGTTGACGAATGGCTTTAGGCGTTCACAAAGTACGGCAGAGAAGATCTTGTAGGCGATATTGAGAAAACTGATGCATCTGTAGTTGGTGCTGTTTAGAGGATCGCTTTTTTTGAGGATCGGGCAAACAATACTGAGGCTCCATTCATCGGACATGCTTTCCTGTGACCATATTTTGCAGATGAGCTGGTACATACTCCTAACCAACTCATCGCCAGTCGCTTTGAATAGCTCAGCCACAAGGCCTATTAGCCCCTACAGCTTTATTGGAATAAAGTTTAGATATACATAGCTAACTTAACTTCGTTGAGAATTGTTGGCCTACGTATCATCCAGTTTGAATGGTGCAAACTGCATGGTAGTGGAATTCGGCTCGTAATACACTTCTGCAGAAATGATTTTGTCATATCCTCTCAGCACGATCTGCGATTCTACCACGATATTGCCCCGATCATTTTAACAGGCTTCGGTTCGGGCCCTGTAACCCTGGGAGGTTCATTTCACTTTTTGGTTAAACTTCCAAACTGCATTCCTGCAATGGTATCCCTGTATTTCCTCGATCACACGCTTTCTTATGTTCTTTCTTTTTACTGCTTAGAAGCTTGTATTCCTCGCACCTCTTCTGCTCATAGAGCTCGCATGCAGTAGCGGATCCAGGATTTGGCTGTGGGGGGGGCTTGGAGTTCCCTTAGGCACATCTTTTTAATAAAATTCTTAATCATACTATAATATACGAATACCCTACCGACCCAAATGTTCTGTTCTCAGAAAGTACGCTAGTCGGTAGCTGAATTAAAAAGATTTTGTATAATGCAAAAATATATGTACTTAATAGGAAAACTCTGCAAAATTTTATGATTGGATATGGAGCATCTAGAATTAGTGAGCTTCAGCTGCTTTTTTAAAAAGACGCTTTAACCAGTTTCTAAACAAAGACACATCGTATAAGAAAGTTGTTAGGATATGTTTATAGGAACTTTAAATAAGTAAGGTACCTTTCTTTAATTTGAATATTTCTTGTAGGATTTTCCTAAAATTTTTTTACTTGGACAACGGAATTGGTTTCCAAGATTTGATTAACAAGAATCTGTTTTTGACACTAACGTAAGATCCATGCGAAAAGTATATAGACAAAATTTAAACAAAAGGGCGTAACGCCAAGATGGGCAGCTTGATGCGCTGTATCTATTCCATCTAAATGACTTTAGTCTATTTGGATTGGTGTTTCGAACTTCGTGTTCAACATTCCGATCATTAACTATTTTCAATGAATTCCCTTCATATTTTTTGGCAATTGAAATCTTACAGTATGTCGAAGATTTGAAAAAAATTTGAGTTAACATTTTTAAAATTTTGTCTGCCCTTCAATTTCTATTTATTTATAGTTATACGAGTATTTGTTTCATATTAAAACAAAAATGTACATACACTTTTTAAATAAAAAAACATTTACCGTTACAGCTGATTTTTGCATTTCGAAAACGAGTTCGAAGTGAATTGAAATTCTTTTTCATTTCATTTAATGAATATTGCTCGCAGGAAGAGCTCTCTAATCTTTCGTTAGAGCACAAAGAATATCACAAGAGAAACTAAGATCAAAAACCACTTCGTCTTAAAGTAGTCTTTGAAATCGTCAAAATATCCTTCGGCACACGAAAACAATCTAATATACACACTCAGAGAAAACGTCAGGTAAATAATTAACCTGGGCCTTGTTGAATTCACGAGGTGCACAATCCCATACAAAGTTACTGACATTTCAGAAATTTACCTGATTTTAGTAACCTTTTATTCAGTGCAAAATCAACCTGGTGGACTTTCTTGCCATATTCAGGTTGATTTAAGAAGATGACCTGTAATTTTAACACTAAATTCTTGTAAATAAGAAATTTTAACAAGAATATAGTGTCAATTTTAACCAAGGTCGTGTTTTTCTAACACTGTATGATATGAATTTCTGTTTTACTACAAATCAGGTTGAACTAACATTTAATGTGTTTTTTTTTACCTGTTGTATTTTACCTGACCTCATGTTAAAAAAGCACTCTGCCAGTTCATTCCAGCGTGACACAAGTGGTGAAACGCACACACACCGACAATTTAAGTAAAACGATTTGAATTTAACCCTCCTGTTAAAAAAGCAATCTGCCAGTTCATTTAAACGTGACATTAGCTTTGAAACACACACACACATGCCATTCAAATAAAATTATTTGAATCTTACCTGGCCTCCTGTTAAAGTAGCACTCTGTCAGTTCATTTAAACGTGACACTAGTGCTTAAACACACACACAAGCCATCCAATGAGTTTCAACTAAGGTATTGATATTTGGCACCAGTTTTTTGTGTAGTGAATTGGCCCAGTGGATGAGTGCTATCTCCGTGTGTGAAAGGTTCCCTGTTCAAAACTGAAGTAAGTATCACAAATAATTTTTAAATTAAAATAAATAAATAATAAATTTCTATATGTACTTTCAGAATAATGCTTACGAGTTGAGCGATAGACAGCGCAAGAGACGGCTCTTAGACGTATAAATTCATGAATTATGCCGGAATTACTCGATTAGTTTTCCAATATAATGACAAAAGCAACAATAAAAGAATGGACAAATTAATTCTTTTTGTCATTATAGTGGCAGCGTTCAAGTCGTGTAAATCCGGCATTAGATACAGGGTTGATATAACATTGAAACCTGTTAAATTAACTATAGGTTTTCAGGTTAAACTAACCAGATTTTCATGTTAAAATTACAGGGCATTGAATATTTTGTCAGGTTAAATTAACTATATTTGCAGGTAAAATTTACAGGATTACAATGTTAAATTTTCAAATCAGGTATCAGGTTAAACAGTTAACCTGATCTACCGAGTTGAAAAATAACAACCTGAAAGTCAGGTATGATTGACCAGAAATTGGTTGATAATACCTGCTTTTTTCTCTGAGTGCAAACATAAGTTTCAATTTCAAAAACAATAAGGGTATTCATGCAATCGCGTAAAGTCGTCGTAAACGTTGTAAACTTTTAAACTTCGTAAAAGTTTTGACAGAATTACGAAGTTTTAAACTTTACAACGTTTACGATGGCTTTACGCAGTTGTATGAATACCCTTAATATTTTGATATTATCATGCAAACTATCCATATCAAAGTTATTCAGCCCGATTACCTATAGCATCCGTCGAATGAGCTGTGGAGTGAATCAGACTGAATTTTTACATATTTACTATGAGCCAAATGTCAAAATTGAACCTGACTCATTCGTCGGATTCTGTTATCAGGTTGATTTTTTACACCGGGAGCTGAGTTTTTAAACTAAAGCCCCAAAAGCTATACGGGCTCACCTAAGTCCGAAAAATATCAAGAGGAGTTGAAGAAAAAGGTAACATTGATTTATTTTGTCAAACTTAATTTGATCCTTAAGAAATACCGATACCCAAGGAAATCTAGGTAACAATAATAGCATGAAAGTCAACCTCACTAGTTTCAATATCAGGACTTGGAAAAAAACACAGTATTTAGGTATGCATACATACTAGCCCCAAACTAGTTATTTGTTTAGTCCGATTCCCTACGGGCTTGGAAAAACAAAAGTCACATACAAATTGTTAAGCCCCAAGCTCCATTTTGCCCTGTACTTCGCCTATTATTTTCGTCGGATTTCTTTATTACCTGGAAAAAACACAGCTCTATTATGGAAATTTGGTAGCCCTATCCAGTGTTATAGTTCTCATCAGATTCCCTTGCAGGCTTAGGAAAACGCTTCGTAAAGGTTTAGTCCCAAGCCTCAATTTTTCGTCTAATACCTTTAGGGCTTGAAATAAATAGAGCCATCTGATTTTTTTATATAATCGCCTTTTTTCATCCAATTCTCTTGGGGCTTCGAAAAAGAAAAGTTGCATATAATATGGTTCAGCCCAGCAAATCGTTCAATTTCCCTAGGGCTTGGAAAAACACAGCTCATATGTAAATTTTGTAGCCACAATCTTAGTTTTTTTAACTCTCTTTTGAATCAGCCGTGGGGGGGGCTTCAGCCCCTATAGCCCCCCCTCTGGATCCACCACTGCTCGCATGCCTGTTGTTTGGCTGCTTGTGCTTGGCCGGCCATTCTTCATTGAACCAAGGGTCTTGCTGCGGTGGTCGTGCGAGGCATAGCAATTCCGAGGCGAGATTTCTGATGGCTTCCTGGCAATTATTCCACTGGTTCTCGATATTGAAGTTGGTGGCATGGGAGTACTTAAGAGGGTGCGAAAGACTCGTTCGGAAAAGGACTTGACAATTTTTGCCGACTGTAGCCGTCCGACGTCGAACTTCCTCACAGTATTTTACTGTTTTGGCGATGTATCTCGTGGCATAATGGTTAATGCATTGGACTCTCGTATCGATGGTCTGGGTTCGATTTCGAGCCGCTGCTGTGACCTAAAAATAGAGATGTTTTTCCAAGGTACTGCCTGCTGCCTCTTTTAAAAGGAACTGACAAATCCTCCAAGGGTATACTCGTCATGAATAAGTGTTTATCATCCAGCCGTTTGGACTGGGCAAAAAATTGTAGGTCCCCTCCATTTCTGCTTACAATACGCACAAAGGCATTTTTGAGAGTTTAAAGTCACTAGGCCTTGGTTCTCCACGAGCTGTTGTGCAACCAAATGTATTTATTTTAATCCCTTGGTCTGAATATCCATAGCATTTCCTTGGCTTCAACGAGCGTTTGCTCTTCGAAACGTTCAGACTTCCTTGATACTGGAGGAGTGCCTTGCATCGATCACAATGTGGTCAATCTGGTTGGTTGATTGACCAGAAGTTTGTCATGTGCCTTTGTGTATATCGTGATGCGGGAACTGTGTACTAGCTACCACAACGTTTCGCCCTGCAGCAAAGTCGATTAACCTGAGTCCGTTATCGCAGGTGGTGTCGTGCAGTGGCTATATCCTCCAATTGTGCCACCAAAGACGTCTTCTCTTCCTAGCTTGGCATTGAAATCACCCAAGACAATTTTAGTGTCATAGCTGAGACATGGCTTATATGTTTTGTCCAAGAGGTCGTTGAATTCAACATCTCTCTAATCTGTGGGGCATGTGCGCGTATGAGGCTAATTTTGCCTTGATGCTAATTGTCGTGCGGCACTTGTTCACATAGTAGAAACTCAAGACTTCTTGCCTAAGTCTGCCCCTATAGACGAATCCACATACAAAAAGACGCTGCCATTGTGATTTGTAACAATCACCGTTGTAGATGTTGCAGTCTTTCAGTTTTCTTCCCGGTCCATCCCATCGCACTTCTTCAACGACAATGATGTCTGCTTTGTAGCAGTCTAGGGCCTCCGCTAAATGTTCTGTTGCATGCGGTCTATAAAGAGAGACATAACATTCGGACCTATAACCTCTCAATGGGAAATCAATGAATCGATGTAAAAATTTACTTGAAATTTTACACCTCTTCGCCATGATGTGCTTAGATACAGACAAACAAGCTACTCGTATTCTTAGTTCAAGACCTCAAGGGTTATTTATGATATGACTTACAAAGTTTTACGCAAATTACTTGACGTTTTATGTCGTTGGCACTTAGACTATTTGGTGTCTCACAAATAACAAGTGATTAATAGTTTGCGTTAGTACTCAATATGCGGTAAAATTCGGAAATTGTTTTGCGATATCTTCTAAATCATCCGCAAATCGTTTGCGAGCTTCATTTAAGCCCAACGTCGCTTATCCAAAATTTATGAACAAAAAAAGTAATATTAAAACTTTTTGTATTGATATTTTGGGAAAGCAACGAAAAAGTCAATTGCCTTCGGCCATAAGAGATATAAGGGCTTCCCGAAGATAAGATAATAGTTTCAAAGTTCCTATCAAGAACACATGTGAATATAGAATTATTGTAAGGGCGACCAGGACAAGTTGGTCCCAGGAGCAATTTGACTAACTGACAATAACTTCAAATTGACATTAAATGCAAATGTCTTCTAATCTGTGTGTTAACCAGGTAAGTTAGTTTCACTTTATCTTCTGTCGTAAATGTACATCACTCAAGTCAAGAGTCTAGAGGTATTTAGAAAGAGGCTAGTTGGTTAACTTGAGGTGCTTCTTAAAAATAATAAAAATAGGGCCTCAATCTTAGACTATTTTGATGATGTTCATTGTTCAAGCAAATTACAGTGTTTTTTTGATACATGCCCAGTTTTTGTTCCATAAACAAAAATATGAATTCAGGTGTACATACCCTGGTCTCCCTTACCTCAATACATGCTTTCACCCATATCGTATACTAAATTCAATTGCTTATTTCCAGGATTTTGATTCAGCATGAGTAGGTTCTTAACTCAGAATAATTGCTTATTCCCTTTTCCTTCAGCTTATTCTTCTTCAATACTTCTCAATAAGAAACAATCAATGAAGAAATAATTAACAAAATTTGTTTGTCAGTGTATAAATCAAGTATCCTTTTGTTTGAGGCTCGCTTTATCCTAATGGGAAAACTTATAAACACCCTCACAAACACACAAAGGCACAGACAGATACAATGAAAATGAAAATGAAACTAGAAAAGTTATACGAACTCATTTGGATGTTCAAAGAGGATATTTACGGTCGTGTAATTCACCCTTTCGAAGTCCATCTCAACCGTAAACTCATCCTTTTAGCAAACTTGCGACGATACCTACATGGTAAAGGACTATTCTATATAGTGTAAAGGACTATAACTATATACATTGGTACATACCTTTGCATGTTGCTTTGTTGTAGAAAGGTAGATATATGGGTATAAGTCCTCATACCTGGCCACATAATAGGTTTTAGCCCTAAAAGGTTTTCCTAGTTTTGCAACAACTAAAGGTATAATCAGAAGTATTATAGCAAGCATATAATTTTGTTTTCGTAATGAAGGTTGCTGCTCATAGTTCAGCTCAATTTTGGGCCTCTCACTCATTGATTTAATGAAACTAAACATATAGAACCTAAGCCCATAGGAGGGAAGGCCTACATATTTGCGGTCTACTCTCAGAGGCCATTTCAGAACTCAGCTTGAGTTGTAATTATTGAATATACTTGGACTTGTAAATGAGAAAAGTTATAATTTTGCTGTCCAAGAATAAATGATTATTTTGCTACATAACTAAGTTTAGTATAGGGATTCAGAAACATTGACATGGTTTTTCGTTTATCTCTTAAACACTACTGTTTTTGAAGGATTTCACATTTTTTTTTATTATATATTCTTTTGGAATGTGGGTACATATGTACGAGTATATGTAGATTTAATTATGATGAATAAATAACTTTGCAGTGTTTTTCGATAGATTAATTGAAATAAATGTTTTTGTCAGCAAACTTTCACCAAGCAGATGATGTGGGTGTGGGAATAATTAAATAGTTGAAAATAGCACTAAAAGAGACAGGCAAAAAAATCGTATGGGTGGGGGGTTAACTTCCTACTGTTTATGCAGGACGCATTAGGAGGGGTAATGTTCAATTTGATCGTGGTTTGCTCAAAGAGCCAAATATCTATTCTAAAAATATCCATTTATAAATGAAGTTGTTTTTTAATGTTTTTGAATATTTTTGAATAAACAATAGCAACCTGTGTGCGTGCGTTACCACCAAGTTTATAGGCTGGAGTCATGGCTCGGAACCTAAAAGAAAAGAAAAATCAAGTTTTTCAAAATAATTTTCCACCTATTCTCTGCCTAATTTTGTATAATATTTTTTGCGCAAAATGTTTGCCTTTGCCTAAGCCACCCATTGAGTCCCTTTGAACCCCTTATTAATAAATTATAGGCCTAAAATTGGAAAACAATAAATTTTGGATACAAAAACAATTTGCGTGCAAATAATGCCGTGAGGTGAATATATTTTTTTTTTTGGAAGTTGGAAGTTTTTTACTCACCACACTTTATCTCACGCGAAAAAAATGCTCAATTGTTTTGTAGTTCGATCTTTGTATACCTACAAAGAACCATTTTTTTTAATTTGTGATTTTCTTCAAAACGGTACGATCGATTTCAACTGTCTTTATTATGCAGAAGCTTCCAAAAAATATAAATAGTTTTGTGTACCAACATTTTTGAAAAAATATTTTTTGGATTTTTAAAAAAATTTTCAAATTTTTTTTTTTAATTTGATTTTTAAGAGTTTTTTAGTACCCTCTAAAATATTTTTGGAAAAAATTTATATAATATGAAAAAATAATGGTACCTTCCATACAAAAGTTAAAGAACCGCAAAACAAAATATTTGTTTACTTAAAAACGACTCTTACGATTTTGATTAAACTTTTTTCATATAGTAAAATTAGTATTAGTAAATTATAAAATTTTACACTTAGCAACTATTAATTGTACCTGTCATAGAACGTATTTTTTTTATTTTGACTTTTCTCGTTATCGGCTTAAGGGACTTAAATGAATTTTTTTATACAAAAACTTCAGATAAAATTAAATAATATTGCATATCAGAATTTTCAAAAATTTTTTTTTGGATTTTTAAAAAAAGTTTCAATTTTATTTTAAAAATTCGATATCTCAAAAACTGGTTGACAATTTTATTTTTTTAAATTTCCTATGAGGTGCCTTAAGTCCAGAGCGTGCACTGAACCAAATTTGGTAGTCAGAATGACGAAAACGCTAGTAGATTTGAAAAAAGAGTGATCAATATAAGGTCAACACCTCCTATCCGTTGTTTCGACGAATATATTGTTTTATCTAAGAAGTATTGTCATTTTGAAAATATATATAAATTTTTTCGTTGTGGTGTTAAATCTACAAAATTTTGTCAAATTGATTAATAATCATCATTGTTTCATGAAATAAAGTGAATAATAATTCTTCGATATAACTCAGAATGTTATTCATTTTATACTTAAATTCTTCAAATTGAAAACAAAACAATAAATTTAACTTACCCATTTATTTATAACAAAGAAATATTCTTCCATTTGACACTTCAAGCTTTTTAAATTAATAAATATTTCTTCATTTCAACGTTTTGATTTCATTGAATTGAAGAACAATCTTTATTTGAACAAGCTTGCTTCTTCGAATTAAAAACAAAAATCTTCAATATGATGCATAATATTCTTCATATTAATGACTTTGTTCTTCAGTTTAACTCTAATTTTCTTTCAAATAGAAAATATTTGTTTCCTTTAAACAAATTTATTTTCTGAAATTAATAAAATATTTTTCAAATGGATGCATACTTTTCTTGATATAAATTATTAATTCGTCATTGTAATTTAATATTTTCTTCAACTTGACGCATAAATATATTCGAATTGAGAAATATTCCTCCAATTTTGGGCATAGAACTCTTCAAATTAACTTAGTAAGAACCTTATAATTGCTTGAAATAGAATTGAAATATAATTAACTTTCAAATCAATATTATCAGTTCTATTTTGGAAAGAACAGCTAGATTTTGATTCGAAACTTTATTATTTTTCAAAATATTTACATTTAAAGCAATATAAAGCTTTCTTATCATGTATATAAACTTAAAGAACTCAAGTTGTGAAATCAAAAAGATTTAAATTTAGATAATTCGGATACGTTAAATTAAGAAAATTATCCTATAAAATGTATGTATGTACGTTAGAAGCCCCAAAATGTAGATAAACCAAAATAAACAGACACTATTATTTTGAAATACAAGAACATTTGGTTTTATTAATTTTTAAAGTTTTAAAGTTTTTTAAACATATTTATGAGCGAGTTAATGAACAATAAATATTTTTGAAACACAAGATAAGATACATTTTTGGTAATATTTTAAGGTTTTAAAGTTTTTTTAGCTTATTTATAAGAGAGTTAACTTTAGGATGGTTCTTATCGTAGTCTGTTTCTATTTTATAAAAAAAGTTTGGATAAAGGACCACACCAAATAAGAAGCAACAGGGTATTCCAAATTAAATAAATTAAAAATTTTGAAACACAGATCTATTGCGGAAATAATTGAATTTTGTTTGAACTTTATACCGTCGAAAAATACAACAATGTCCTTAGGGTCCAAAATTGTTCCTGTTACAATCACTAGTGGCTGAATGTTTTTTTTCTCTTTCTGTCGCCTGAGAATCTCTTCCTCGCATGCTGCTACTGTTGACCCAACAAGGAGAAAGCAAGCCTGGGAGTCCCTTATGGAAAACCGGGTAGTGGTTTTTTCTGCTCCGCTGCCAGTGATCAGCTTAGCCGTTGGTCCAAGAATACTGTGAATTAAATAAAAAATTCCACAGGCACGTCCATCTGAAAAAATAATCATTAATTTTACTTCAAAAAATTCTTCTTTTATATACATACATATCTCTTTATATAAGGGTTGCCCTTATTTTACCAATGTTCGAATTTCTTTAACATCAGTTTCAGTGATGAAAAAATTAAAAAAACATGGTAAAATTCAAACATCGATAAAAAAGTGCCATCTAAATTTACATGTAATAAAATTTATGTTAAATTACTCGATAGCAAAATGTAAACTTACTTTCGGTTAAGCTTTGTTCCTTTTCTATAATTTCACTTAAGATCTGGCGACTAGTTGGATCCTTTACTTCGTCTTCAAAAAGAGGTATGATTTTTGCTGCGAAGTCGTTGTATTTTAAAATTAAGCTCTCAGCTTTGGCATACAAATGCTTGAAGTCCATATCGATCTGAGTGAAATAACATACATTATCAGCCATATTCATAAACACAGCGTAAAGTTACAATGCCTCATTTAAATAAACTTACCAATTTGAAGCCCATTGGATTCTTGTATTGCTTCCACTTGGCCAGAATTTCCTCTGTCGACTGAGCTTTTGTGACCTCAACTAGTCTGAGGTTCCTTGACGCAGCCCAATGGTTCTCCATCTCCATCCAGGTACAATTATCTCTTATTATTTCTTCAACATGTTCGGCAACATCCGACTCTGGCTCTGGTGGATCTGAATTGAACGGATTAGAAAAAAATATTGTTTAAAATGTAATCGTTCTTACCAAGGTTAAATATTCTTTTGCCTACAGGAACTGCAGATAAGGCGGTATAAGGCCTTTTCTGTAAAATGCCACTCTTCTTGAGAAGTCGTGTGGAGTTATAATATTTATCGTAAATCTTCCCCTGTGGCTTTTTACCGCTCTGTTGAGTGTAATAATATCCCTAAAAAATGTATTAGAATATTTAAACATTTAAAGCGAAAGTGAATATTTAATGTTTATCTTACCAAATATTCAGTCTTGAAAAGGTTTACAATATTTTCTGCTATTAGTTTAGCAATTCCTACCGTTATTTCATTTTGCAGCATGTATTTTATAATGAGGTCAATAATGATTGTTCTTGAACCTTCATTAAGATTTTGACTGCTTTCGTAGAGACTTAAAATTGTTTTCCCTTGACTTGAAGCTTTTAAGATTTGTTTTACGTTAATTTGAACATTGGATGTCGAGGGGTCAAAGCGTTCAGTATCATGTGTCATTGAATTGCTAACAGTTGGCTCAGAACGTACTGATGCGGAATTACTTTTTTCCGACTCATTCCATTCTTTTACTTTGTGTTCAAATCTTATCTGAGTTCCAAGTTTTAAGTTATATTTTTTCGAAAATTGTCTTATATGCTGGGATGTAATTATTTTCAATGTATCGACGTCTATGCCTTCAGCTATATAAAAAAATATTTTCAAAATATTAACCAATAAATACATTTGTTTAAATAGAAATTTACCGCAAAGAATTTTGAAAAGGGTTTCAAATTTCCACTCACGCAATAATTCTTGGAGCCCCTGAATAGAACTTTGTGGAATCCAGTATTCATCAAAACAAATGCCAATAGGTTGGATGGTTGACTGTTCTACAGATGCAGTTGCTGTTTGAATTTCAGCTCCATTTACATCGCTGAATATTTCAGTTACTATTTCTTGAAATGCAAGCCTCGGGTTTGGGTTTTCTGAACCAGCAGTCGTGTTCAAGAATTCATTTTGGGTAAACTCCATTTTTAAGTTTAACTTTTTTAAGCCTTATTAATATAGTACAAATATTTCTTATATCTAAACTTATTTATTACTTTGACGGAATTATGTAGGCTTATTCCTCAAAATTTATTCAGTTTATATTTTAAGATTAAACTTAATTATGGTTTTTAAGGCTTAGGTTTATAAGTCTAACTAATAAAATAAAAAAATTAAAATTTAACTTTTTTTTCCGTAAAACTAGAAATTTCATAAAATGCTTTTTTATTTCTATTTGTTTTCAAATTAATAAAAATACAGAACACTTATACATAATTGCTTTTTTTAAAAATATTCCTTTAATCGTATCATTAGCTTTCCAGTGACCAAGTGATGAATGTTAATAGGTTTTACATTAAACTCCTCAATATTCACGGCAAAATTTTCTGATATAATAGTTTTTAGCGAATGAATCTCATACGCGTCATAATGAGAAGAAAAGGATTCTATTAAAAGTTCGTCAAGCAGTAATATGACTTTTGAAGTTTTTGGGAATATAAAAATTTCATCTATTTCGAAAACGCATAATTCTGCTTTAAACCAAGTTAATATGAGACCTTTTTTGTAAATGCTACCCTTATATTCAAACTGTGTTAAAGCAATACACTCCTGCGGGGTAAAATTAAGTTTTGAAAAAATTTTGCTCTCATTTTTACTTAAAATTTTATACTTTTCCTCAAAACAAAATGTTTTTTTTTCGGGGGTCATCAAAAAATAAGAGAATTTTAGTTGGCATTTCTTAGCTAAAGTTAGCAAAATGTTTTTTCTAGAAGTTGTAACATTAGCGTACGCTTTTATTTCTTTATGTTTAGCCTCAAAGCGAAAACACCAGAAGTGTTTCGGGGGACCGGAGTATTCTATAACAGTTGGGTAATGAATCAATAAATGATGTTTCGGCTTAAGAGTATCATTGAAAAGAAGAACATATTTTTCATTATGTTCAGAGATCAGCTGGCGGAAGAGAGAAATATCATTCTCACAAAAAATTGATTTCAGCAGCAGCTCAATTATTTTTAAAAGACAGAGGAAAAATTGCCAGACACTATCATCTTCTGGAATGAGATCCCCCAAAAGTAAGGGAAATAAACGAATAAATGTTTTCATTTCACTTGCAGTCATTTTCAATCGGTTCTGAGTTAAATGATTTTCCCGAATGGGTTTAGAAAAATTTCCTATTTCTAATGAACCATAGTTAAAATTTTGCTTCCTTACATTTATATCTTCCAAAGAAATAATTTTCATTGACTGTGTATAGTGTCTGATGATATGACAAATATCATAATGACAAATTCCTTCGAACAAGTCATGCATCATATCAACACAATAATTTTCAACTACATGAAAAGATTTAATTTCATTTAAAGGCGATTTTTGAACAATACCAGTTTCAGAAAAACAGTTCTGATCAACATCTGTATTGTAGTTTTCAATATTGCGCATATATTTAGGTTCTTCTTTAGTCATTTTTTGAGTAACTTTTTTTGGAGCTTTGCAGAAACGGCAAAAAAATGAGCTAGAAAACGATTTACTGAAATCGCAAACTGAATTTATACCTAAATTATCTCCTAAGACTAACGCCAAAATAAATCGAACTTTCACAATTTTACCTGAGCAGTTTAAATACATTCCATCACTTTCCAACTCATTTATTTCACTGATCAGATGTTTGAAAGATGCGTCGTTACCAAATTCCTTTAAATCTCGTGACTTTATAAAGCCTGCAACAAAAATATGATCAAGCTGGGAATATTTTTCACAAAGTGGAAAACTGTAATAAATCCCACATATAGGTTGACAATGAGTGCCTAAGGGATTATTTATTTCAAAATCGTCTAGATAGAGAAAAAATGGTATACAAATTTCCCCCTCATTATATTTTGCAATTTTTTGCTGCCATAGCTTTCCGTTTATAACGCTTGAGTATTCATTGTAATTAAGTGGCAAGTTTGGGATTCTTTTAGTAAAATTGATTAGGTTATTATCTTTCTCAAAATACTTTTTAAATTGAAATTTCAGTGATAGAAGTAATCCTTTGGTATTTTCTTCATCAAAAACTGCTTCGCCATTATGCATTACTGAAGCTACTCTTTCGTTTATTGAAAATTGAATTAAATCATCGAGATAATTATTGTTCTTGAGCCACTTGTACATTAAAAAATCAGACTTGCAACAATCGAAAGGATTTGAAAAGTTATCAATAAAAATTTTTAGTCGAAACCTAGCTTCAACGTCAGAAATATTAACATCACTAAACCATCTTAAATGGTTGGCAATAGGCGATAAAAAAGTCTCTGTTACTAATTTTTGGATGTCCTCAACATTTTTCCTAGTAAAATTATTATTATTATGCAGCGTAATACTAAATTTAACAGCTAAATTACGAAATGTCTCTATTAAAAAATCACTGTGGCTTTCACTTTGTACATTTTCTTCTTCTGGGATGTTTGAATTAACTAAAACAAGTTGGCTATTACTTGAGTCACAAGCTGTTGATGTA
Organism: Dasysyrphus tricinctus; assembly: GCA_963921185.1. Classification (NCBI taxonomy): domain Eukaryota; kingdom Metazoa; phylum Arthropoda; class Insecta; order Diptera; family Syrphidae; genus Dasysyrphus; species Dasysyrphus tricinctus. The sequence goes on along the minus strand of OY992530.1, from coordinate 137,119,336 downwards.
GATGGGCTATTTTCATTCGGAACTAGAAGCTTGCATTGGTTTTTGGTAGTGCCACCAAAGTGTTTTCTCTTCAAATGCCGCCTAAAGGTACCAAGGTTATTAAACAATTGCAAGCACGAACCTTCAATACACTCATATGTACTGAATGCTGAAAGTGAATGATATATTTGCAAATGTGTTATTAAAGACTTTGGAGAGTCAAAGTTTTGTTTACACTGAAAACATATCATTTTTGCTATCATAGAAATTAAATACTGAACTCTTTTATGTAACAAACCTAATAAATTAATTTCTTGTTCACTTAATCTCACGCGTTTGTTTATAAGTCAAAATTTTGACAAAGTTTTTTTTAAGCAATCATTTATATCTTAAAGATACTATGAATTATAATTATATTTCACTTGATTAAAAAAGGATTGACACTTTTTAACTTTAATTTCACATTTGTATCAATTTTTTCTGTTAATATTTATGTGTGCATTAAATAAAATCAAAGCTTGAATTATTGTTTACTATTTAAGCAAAATGAATTAATAACTTCTTATGTTATTGAATTACCTACTTGTATTTATAAAAATTTTTGTTTAAAAGACACAGGCAGCAACCAGTTATTTTCTGTAAGAAATGATACACAAAAACGATGAACAAAATCTATTATTTTGTGTATGAATAAAAATATATGTTTTAGTTGGTTTCTCTGTTGTTGAATTCTTATTATTATTTAAAATAAAGGTATTTATTTACTTACATTTATATTAAAGGTATGGATCCTTCCAAAATTTTGTATTTTTTCCTTTTTTATTTGTTTTATTTTGCTTTTTCTATGACGTCGTGGCGCGATCACACTATACAACAAGACTTCACTTACAAGAATAAAATTATGTATCACTTTAAAAACTGGTTAAAAGTTAATAACTGGAGAAACTTCTTCAAATTGATTAATTTCATCAATCTGAAGAAAAACATTTTAAGAAAATGAAAAAATTTTTCAGTTTGAAGAAAATTTCTTTAATTTGAATAAAACACACTCCAAGTTTGAATAAATTTTTTCAATTAGAAGAAAATTCGATAAAGATCCGTTAGTTTTCAGTAAATCTTTGGTTTGTAAAAGAATAAAGGTGTAGTTAACTCTAACATATTGAAGGATATTTTTCGAATAGATGAATTTCGTCAATATGAAGAAATCATAGTAAATAATCTCATACACAATTTAACGCAGACACAGTTGTCCTTCGAATGAAACCTTTTTTTCTCATCGTCGCGTTGGCGTCGCACAGTGGGATATTCAAACCCAAAACATGGCATAAACCCAATTTTTTTTGCCAAGTTTGAGAAATCAAACAATGCTGAATATATTGAACTCAGATATCATAGCTAATAGAATAGGTGCACGACTGGGTCGCACGAACTTGCCCTAATGTGTAACAGTGGTCTTGGGGCTTGAGATTTTATAAAAGAAGCAGAGAAAATCATAGAAATTTTACTAATCATCAACACAGTTAGCAAATGTAAAATCACTTTTCTCATTTTAACAACTGCATATTTTAGTAAAAATTTCATGCCTCTCAAGTAGATAAAAAAAGTCATAATTCCTTAGCTTAGTTTTAAGCATAAATTATTTAAAATTAATTTTTTTTAAGATCATCGTTTTTAAATAAGTTTAGCTTATTTTAAGCATTATTAAAAGTAAACATAGCCTGAAGAAGAATAGGTACAAAAGGTAATTTTCATAACAAGTTATGTTTTTTCGCCTTATCATTTTTTTACGGAAATATCGTCTTTTTCCAGAAAATTTAAAGCAAACCTTCTAATATTGTATACATACAAACAGCTTCTCTCTGATGCCTACAATCCACCTTCAACCCTGTTTAATACTATTTTAGGAGTACAACCCCACTGTGCGTTGCGTCGTCCTAAGTTCTGTTATATGAATGTGTGTATATTGTTGACATGATGCTTACAATTTGAAGAAATTTGTCCATATAACAACAAATGCCCCCCACATCACATTATTATTAATCTGTGAACGATTTTATTTTCACCAATATGACGAAATTCCATTTCTTTGAAAAAAACTAGTAAATCGTACAAAATTTGAAGAAATCTTATTGATTTTGAATAATCGAACTTCATTAAGACGAAAAATTGTATGAACAATCGTAGAGTTGAATATTAATTTCTTCAAAAATTGATGAAATATTTTTGTTGAAACTACCTACGAGATCTAAATTATTCAACGATTTCTGACTGTCAAAGTGAAAAAAATTATTCAGTAGAACAAAATACTAAATCCGTTAGCAATTGAAGAAATGTTTGTGATTTTGAATATTAAATCATCATTAACACTAAAAATTTCATGAAAAATTGTTGATTTGAAAAAGTGATTATTCAAAGATTAACAAAATATTTCCGTCAATATGACCTACGTGATTTGGTTCAGTGTGTAGTTATGCTATTTCACGAGTGTCACCTCTATCTTCAGACTCCTTTAGTGGTGCTCAGTCTGGGTTTACTCATATTAATTGGAAATAATCAATTTGCCCTCATCTGGGAGCGAATCAAAAGCTGATGCACTACATACCGCGCCACTGAGCCACTTCAAATAATAATGAGCAAGACTAGACTAAGCAGAGTCTGAAGATCGAGGTGGCACTGGTAAAAAAGCTGTGATTAATTATATTCCTATTTTATTTATTATGTATGTAATAAAGTTTACCCTGAAGAATACAGCAACCCCTGTCGAAACGTTGGGAAAAGTGCATGTAACGAATCTTGTTTCATTGTAAAAAGTATTGTGACCAAAACAGCCGACGGAAAACATATTTTCCACTTAACATTATACGAATGAAATTGGCCAATAAATTAACATCTTAATTGAAATGTTTTAGATTTTGTTAAATTGTAAACTAGGTATACAAATTATTTCTTCTAACAATTTTTTGACTTTGGGAACTTTTCACCCCAAATGTGGAATATCCGCAAAAATGTAGGTATGCCCGAAAAGGTCAACTAGTTCTAGAAATTTGTAGCCATTGGAAATTTGCAATTAAGGGTAGGTTTCCCTTACATTTTGATGTTAGTGCGCTAACTAATAGTTACATAACTTTGTTATTTGTGAAGACAATTTGTTGAAATTTGGTTTTTTACATTAGTAATGAATATACGCACACACGTATATCAATTTAAATTATATATATAGTAAATTTAATACTTTTATGAAGGAAAGAACTGATTTATTTTATTAGAAAATCGGACTCAATTTTTCAAAGTACAGGGCTGCTATTAGAATAATTTTTTTTATTATTTTTTTTTAGTTTTATGAAAATATAAAACAGGTTTTAGGGAATAGACTCTTCAAAAAAAAAAAAAAAAAAAAACACTTGAAAAAAATCATCTGAAATTATATCACTTTGAACGAACGTTTTGAAGTATAACTTTTATATTTTTTATTTTTTTTTCAATGAAGTAAAATGAAAATATCAGAATATGACTTCATGCAAACAATGAATCCTTTTGAATTCATGTATATCTTGTTAAACAGGGTTTTTTTAACATAAAAATAGCAATATTACCATTTTTGAGCTTCAAAGTCATGGGCTTCCCAGGTTTAATTTTAATATTTCTGATGTTCATTCTAATAATTGGTCTAGTGAATTATCTAAGACATTAGCTTTTCAAAAAAATCTTTTTATTAAATTTACTCATTAAAAATAGCAGTTTAACATTTTCAGATGTGCAATATTATTGTGAAAAAAGGAGAATCTTTACAAGTTTAAATTATTTTTATTAATTTTTTTTGATATTTTTGCTACTAGATTCAATAAAAAAAAAGTCATAACATTCATTACTTTTTTTTATATAAATTTTTAAAAAGAGGTATTTTTTGCGTTTTTTAACAAAAAAATGCTTTCCACACGCACACAAAGAAGTTTGCAGTTCAGAGGAAATACACTGCAGTATCAGCGCCAACTCTCTTTGTTCTCTCTGCAGAACAAATATCGCACATGCGCTGTCATATATTTTGTTCTTGTTTGTTCTCATATATACATATTTTTCTAATATGGTATAGCTACATATGTATGTAGTTTTTTTTTTCTTCTTTTCTAATCTCGCAGCAGAAACAGAATATATATACATATATCCATATAAAAAAACCTGTTTGAAATGCATTTTTTCTTCAGTTGACAGTTCGGTGTCTGGATAGGAAAATTATTACATAGAGGTTGGGAGGCGGAGTGTAGTACAAGTGGAAAAAGTATAGGGCATATATTTTGTTTGTGTGTTGCATGATATAGTTTTTTTCTTCTTCTTTCTTTCTCGTTTCGGACTTGAGTTTTGGATGAATATTTTTTATAAGTTCATGTGTCGGTGGTGGCTGGTGGTTCAGAAAAATTTGAAAGGGAGGGTGGGAGGTTAGTCATCGTGGTCAAGCGTATCGCACTTGCGCTGTCACATATCTTTGTTGTGATTTTTTGTAATTGAATCAGGTTTATGTTTTCATTTTTTTTTTTGGAATCTCAGAATGCGTTGAACATACAATGTTTTTTTTTTTTAGCTGAGTAGACATGATATGAATCGTTGGAGTAGTTATGTCTTGGTTAAATTTCAAGTAGGTATTTGTATCTGTCTTTCGTGGCGTTTTAGGAATGTTGCGAGAAAAAGGGTTGGAGTCAGTGTTGCCGCTGAGGAATTTGAAAAGGTTGCATAAAAAAGGGTCACGAGGAAGAAAAAGTCGCACTAAGAAATTTTTTGATAAATAACAACAGTTTCAATAACAGTTTCAGTTTCTCTCTCTCTCTGTGTAGTCGCCGTCTTTTTTCATACATATTTTGTTGTAATTATAAAAAAACTAAGTCCAAAAATTTATTTGCTTCTTCGCTGCAATAACGTACGACTAGACCGCACGTACTTGCACTCATGTTCAAGCTGCTTGGAACTTAAGAACTTTGGAAATGGCAAAGTAATTACAGAAAGAACTATAGAAACAAAGCATTGAAATATTGAATATTCCAACAAAAATAATTATTCTTACCAAATCCAAAACTTCTTTTTTCCAAAATTTTTATATGCAATATTATTAACATCTTAAAAGTTCTTTTAAAAAGTTTAAATGTTAATGTTGCTTACCCCTTCCACATATTCAGTTTTGGATACGAAATCGTTTTTGAGATACAAAATTGAGACAATCGCTCCAAAAGGAGACGTATGGTAACCTACGTTAGAGCCGTTTTTCAGATGTAAAAGTTTTTCCAAAACGGTTGTATGGCAAGTACCGTTATTTTGAACCTCTAAGGAATAACCAAAAAATCTTAACTTAAAAATTTGAAGAAATCGTTTCAGTGGTTTGGGCTCAGGTCGAGGTAGAAATAGGCAGACAGAATCGTGCCATATACTTTTGGGGTTCTCTATCATCGTAGTTACATACTTGATTATTAGATACCTCAAATTTTTTTTGTCTGCACACTCGTGCCATATGAAATATGAAAAAATTTGGGGAATATTTTAAAACTCAATTACTGGACAGTTACTACGTTTATATGCAGAAAATAGGTTGGTTTTTCAAGGCTGAGGTAGCAAGGTTTGACTCAATTTCACTGACCGTGTGCGATCCCGATGGACCAAGCCGTTTTCAAATCATATCATATATGTTTTTATCTTGTAAATGGAAAATTGGAAAGTTTTTTTCTAAGAAAAAAAACAGGAAGTTAACGTTGTTCATGCAATTTTCTAGAGATGGGGTCAGAAAAGTCGCAAGATTTTTTAAAAAGGGTTAAAAGAACTAGCTTTTTAAAAAGTCGTCTCATGGTCGCATGAGGCAATAAAAGGGGTCAAAATGCGACTAAAGTCGCACAGCGGCAACCGTGGTTGGAGTCAGTCAACACTATGTGCAAAAAAATAAGTTGCACATGAGAACTTATATAGTGTTGCATATAGTTTTACATATAGTTGTAATAACTTTTTTTTCTGAAAATGCTACTACTACATGGAGTGTAGCTTCGGCTGTGTGGCACGTTGCACCGTCATGTTGAAACCAAATGTTGCCAATATCCTCCTCTTCAATTCAACAAAAATTCGTTCAACATGGCCCGATAACGATCGCCATCGACTGTAACGGCCACTCGAAGAAAAATGGCCCAATTATGTGACAACAGTGACTCGTTTTGGGTGTATCGGCTTTTCAATGGCGTGCGGGTTTTCTGTGCCCCAAATGCGACAATTTTGCTTGTTTACATGCTCGCCAAGATCAAAATGAGCTTCATCTGAAAAGATGATTTTTTTGGCAAAATCGGCATCTTCTCTAAGTCGATCGCAGGCCCACTTAGCGAAGCAGCCATTTGAATGAAATTATTTTCCATTATTAACCGGAAGGATTGTACTTTCAAATAAAAAAAGAAATTTGAGAAAATATTCAGTAGTTTTTTTTATAGCATTTTCAAAAAGAAAAAGTTATTTGGCGGACCCTTTAGTTTATTGGTATTAGAGAAAGTGTTGCATATTTGTTCTCCTCTTGTATTGTGATTCTTCGCAATTCAGTAATGCATAAGTTCCAGTATTGTTTTTATTTTTCAATGAAAAGGATACTTTTGAGTTCTTGTTAGTGATTTTATTGGTACAGTTATTTAAAAAAACAGAGTGCTAGTGCACTTATACCTATAGTGTTTGTTCTGATCGTAAGATACAGTTATTTAATAAAAACGATAGCTAGTGCTCTTTTATAGTGTTTGTTCTGATCGTAAGATACAGTTTCTAAAAAAAAAGAAAGAAGCTGTCAGCTATCTGATTAAAAAAAAAACAGAAGCCAAAAAGTAGTAGTGTGTCTCTTCTATAGGGGGCTTACATGGACCAACATGGCTCGATGGAAAAATGACTGTACACTAGGGTGTGTTTTGTTTAAGTTTTTATATTTGAATGGGCCTAAATCGGCTCTAAATGAAGAAAAAATTCCCTAATTTTTTCAGATTTTTATTTTCATCCCATAGTCGCTTTAGGGGTAAATTAAATGTTCCCTTTTTTTTGTAAATTTGCGTAAGATCTGCCAAAAAATTCAATTCCTAATGGCGGGGGGTAATATCTCCCCCCGCTTGGACGGGAGGGGCAATCTAATAGAATAATTGTATAAAACAGAAAAAATTGATTAAGAAGCAACGGCAACACTTACAGTAAAGTTTTGTAGCTTTTTGAAAAGCCAGAAGTCCATTTTAATAGTTTATTTTCAAATAAAGTTCTTTGAATAAACAATTTCAGCAAAAACTGTTTTAAAACCCAAGACTTTGAAACAAAAATATTTTTTGTTCAAAATGATGAGTTTGAAACAATTTTGCACCAAAACAACTTAATTTTAAAACAAACCGTAAGAATGGACTTCTGGCTTTTCCAAAAAGTTACAAAACATTACTGTAAATGTTGCCGTTGCTTTTTAACTAATTTTATTTTATTTTATGCAATTATTTTATTAAATTTCCCCTCCCGTCCAAACGGGGGGAGATATTACCCCCTCCAATAGGATTTTTTGCTTATCTACCTCCCACCTACAAGTTCTGAATTTTTTGGCAGATTTTACGTGAATTTCCTAGCATGCAAAAAAAGGGGAAATTTAATTTACCCCTACAGCGACTAGGGGATGAAAATAAAAATATGAAAAAATTAGATAATTTGTTTTTCTTCATTTAGAGCCGATTTAGGTCCATCCACGATGACCTTCTTTTAAACGACCACCCCACTATACAAAAATATGTACATAAATATGGCTTGCAATTTTTTTTTATAAACTTCGCTTTTCATTTCCCAAACCTCTAGTAAGGTCAATCCAAAAACCTATCTCCAGAACTCACAATTTGCTAAATAATGAAAAAAAAAAAACAAAAAAGTTGTCGAGCATCTGTTTACACAAGTTGGCTGGTTGGACGAGCCAGCAAGTTTTCAAAACATTTTAAAAACCGTCGAGCTATTGGTCCAGCCAGCAGTTGTTCTCGCGTTTAAATGATCGAGCATGGCTCGACATCCAGCCATGTTGTTGAGCATGTTGGTCCATGTAAACCCCCCTTATATGTCAAATGTGCAAAAAAGTAAAATTTAAACCGTGAAGTAATATTTGCTTCAATGATAATTCAATTGGCAAACAACATCAGTCACCAAAAAAAAGCCCGAGGATGGATATATAATCCAAAAGTCGCTTAGAAAATTAAATATAGGTATGTATGTTGTGTTAAATTACATTAAATATACATATGTAGTTACAATATACAAAAAATTGTTTAAGTCTTAAAAAATTTCTTTTTATTTAAAATTCAATTCAGAAGCTTTTTTCACAAGCTTACGCTTCCTTACTCTACTCATAATTTGAATTTCAAAAAAGCCCGTCTTACTTACCTACTCACTTTCAAAAACTTTAATTCCGTACCAACCTTCATTTTTCATAATTATAGTCGAACCTAACCCACAATACAACCGTATGAATGAGTCAGTCAGTGACCGGTTCTCATATATCTCCAAAAAACAAAACAACGATAGCAAAAAAAACTAGGTATACATAAATTTAATTCGCACCGTGCCGTGTCGCCGCCGCACCCGTCGTCGGTCAGTCCCAGTAGATTCTTTCTGCACATAAATATAATGAATGCTTGCTTGTGTGCGCTTCTGCAGCTCTGTCGGCTATGAATAGCATGTTGTGCATATGTCTCTCTCTGCTGAGAAAAGAATAGCATAAGAGAGAAAGTTAAAATAATTTGCTAAGAAGAGAATCGCATATTCTTTCACTAACACATTTAAATGCATTTACATGAGTTCTGAGTTTGCTTCTGCGGTAGACCTACCCTTAATGGTCAAAATTTTTCAGGGGTTTGAAACAGAGTCAGTCCATTATCAACGCTAAATACCAACTCTACCCCACCTTAAATAAATATACCTGCTGCCACTGAACAAGCGGGATAGAAAAGTACTTGCTCTTGTGTTCAAGTTGCTTGGAACTTAAGAGCTTTTGAAATTTGCAAGTAGTTGTAGATAATTAAAAAATATATAAAAAAAAGCGTTTAAATCATTCTGTTAATGGTATAAGCAACTCGTAAGATAGCTAAGAGCTCAAAACCAAGTGTTATTGCCATTTGATTACTTGAAAAAATATGAGTATATGCAAAAAATAACATTTTGTAATCGTTGGAGCGGTTTTCCTAAAAACTATTTTTATTTGTGTATATTAGGGTGGTCATTATAATGGGTTTTTTGAGTTTATTATTTGGATGGGCCTAAATCAGCTCTAAATGAAGACACAAAAATTCCCTAATTTTTTTCAGATTTTTATTTTCATCTAGTGGCGAACTAAGCTTGTTTGAGGCCCGGAGGGGCCTGAATTGAGCACTGAATATTGAAAACAAAACTAGCTGGTAGGTACTTATTAACATACATTTTTGAGAAAAAGTAGTTTAAACAAAATAATTAATTTTTCAAAATTTTGAGCTCGAGGATAGATTTTTAAAAATTATTTACTATAAAAATTTGTTTTAAGCTGAAAATTAACGAAATTCCGAACTCAATATTTTTCTTTTTATCTAAATTCTTTAAAAATCTAACAAGTAACATCCTTACTTTATAGACGCTGCCGTTGTTTTTTAAATACATCTTTATGTACCTATATTTTCGTTGAATATATTGTTTGAAAATATCGTTTTGGGGGCCCTATACAATTTTGTTTCTTGCATAGTGAACATTATGACAAACATTATTATGAGTACCCATTGTTTGCAAAATCGATACTTTTGTCTGGTATTTTAACATTTATGTAGGAAAATACATTAAAACCAAAATTCTTAATTCTGAAATATCTAAACTTTAAAAAAATGTGGCATTTTCTGCTTGAATCCCAAAATAAAAAGTATTTCAGATCGATTAAAGATACAAAATATGATAAAAAAAGTGGGTTTCATCACTTTTGCACTCACAACCTGATATATTTCTTAAAATACATACATTGAATCAAAACATATCGTGCTTGAATTGGATTTGGGGGCCCCCGGTGTCCGGAGCGCCCCCCTCCGCCCCTACCTTAGTCCGCCAGAGTTTTCATCCCCTATAGTCGCTGTAGGGGTAAATTAAATGTCCCCTTTTTTGGAAATTCGCGTAAAATCTGCCGAAAGACTCAGAGCATGTAGGTAAGAAGTAGACAAGAAAAACATCCTACTGGAGGAGGGTAATATCTCCCACCGCTTGGAAGGGAGGGACAATTGTATTTGTATTGTATTGTATTTGTATTTATTTATTTATTTATATATTTTAATAGGTAGGTATACAAGTTTAGAAATTATAAAAGAACAAAATAAAAGAATTGATTTAACAATGGTTTAAAATTAAATTTGAAAGTGTTCTTCACCAAAAACCAAAAACCAGAATGAAATTACCCAAAAAAATAAATAAAATTGGATACACTCTGTAGCGAAGCTTAAGACTATCGCTAGTGTCGAGTGAACCATAGAACAAACAAACTAAAACTAGAATAAATGTGTGTGGGGTTATTTTTTTTTTTTTTTTTTTTAACTATAGATCTTCTATTTGATGAATATCGAAATCAAGTAGCCAAGATTTTATTTAATTGAGGAATATGGGTAGCTTTCTTAAACTTCGGATGGCGTGAGGTAACTTGTTGTAAATTGTAGGGGCAACTACTGTGAAGAATTTTTTGAAATTAACTTTATTATGAGAAGGGATATTGACCAAATTATTTGCGTTAATACGTAGGTTATGAAGGGAATTCCTTCTGAGATAGAGATGTCCACTTCTGATAAAAAATATCTTAAGAACTTTATAATAATAGAGATGCCTTAATGGAAGAATTTTCAAATCCTGAAATAGAACAAAGCTAGAATGCCAGCGGTTTTTATTACAAATAATATGCACAATATGCTTTTGCGAAATAATCAACGGCTTTACTTTATTCGAATATGCTCCACCCCAACAGGTTAGGCCATACTTAATCTTGGAATGAACAATACCATAGTAGACCATTACTAGAACTTGTTTAGAACAGTAAGAACTAAGATTATACAAATTTCTAGCACAACAAAGCAGATATTTTTTTAACGAATCTGTATGGTCAAGCCAATTAAGTTTGCTATCAAGAATTACTCCCAGATATTTAAAAGAATGAACAAAATCAATCTTAAAGCAAAATTTTGAACATGGAACACTAGGCAAATACGTGACATCAGTTGAAAAACTCGTGTTATCTCGCAAGGCAAATTTTTGACACTCAGAAGAATGATACCAAATGTTACAATCAAACAGAGCAGAAGAACCTTTCAAGCTGAAGCTCATTGCTTTAGTCTTATTACTCAAAACCATTTTATGAAGAGCAAACCAACGTCTTAAAATATCAATATCTGCATTGATGTCAGCAATAAGGTCGAGAGGAGATTTACAGCCGTAAGAAAAAGCAACATCATCAGCAAAAGCGCTGGGCTTACCTATAAAACTTTGATCGAAAATGGAGTTGATAAAAATTAGGAAAAGTATCGGACCCAACACCGAACCCTGTGGAACCCCAATTTGTATATTACAGAGTTTGCTGTAGTTGCCATTAATTTTGACCATTTGTTTACGGTTTGATAAATAGGAGGACAGCCAATCATAAATAAATACACGCATACCTGATTTGTACAACTTATCTAAAAGAATACGATGATGGACTAGATCAAATGCTTTTGTTAAATCAATAAAAAGTCCCGCAGTACAAAGATTATCGTTAATAGAAGAGTAAACTTCACTGCAAAACTTTAAAAGAGCATCTTCGGTTGATTTACCAGACCGAAAACCAAATTGACAATTACTAAAGTAATTATTTTTATTTAGAAAATTTAAAATTCTTTTTTTCATTGCTTTCTCAAAAATCTTTGAGCATACAGGTAAGAGGGAGATTGGTCTGTAGTTATTGACATCAGTAGTATTAGATTTTTTATAAAGGGGAATAACTTCAGCAATTTTTAGAGCATAAGGAAAAATACCACTATAGACACTCTTATTGAAAATATGAGCAAGAACATCCACAATGTTAAAAACTATATTTTTCATCAAAACTGTATTAGTATTTTTTAAGGAATTAATAATGAAAAGCAACTCACCTGAAGTTATTGGATCGAAAAGCAAACTCTCACAAATAAAAATATCATGGTTAAGTCCTCTATCAAATAAATCAAAATCATTATATCTGAATACTTCTGAAGATAAATTATTAGCAGTAGAAACAAAAAACTCATTAAAACTATTAGCTACCTGAGTTGGATCAGAAATGCTTGTATTACCTTCCACTAAAATAATAGGTTTATCGACATGAGCATTGCGATTCAAAATTTTATTCACCACATTCCATTCACCTTTTAGATTACCTTCAATTTTAACAAGTTCATTACAGTAATAGCTATCCTTTCGAACTTTGATTTCATTTGAAACTTCCCTGCAGAGCTTGTTATAACTAGCTTTAAAAGAGCTGTTATTGGGATATTTTTTGCACTTTTTTTGGAGCTTATTTTTTTGATCTAAACGAAATATTAAATATCCTGTGATCCATTCTTTCAAGCGTTTAGCTTTACTCTTTTTGACATGGTTAGATGTACAGCTCTCAATGTAGATATTAACAGTCATATTTATTAGATTTGCTTAGAACACGCTTGGGCAGCTGTCCAGCTAGTCAATGCCTAAATAGTTTAGTCAACTTGTTATTTATAAACGCATTCCAACGATTGCCCAAATGTGGCCTCATTTATTCACTGACATGCCTGTATTTATTCATTTTTGAATGAATTAATGAATTTTAGTACGCTTTGGGGCACGTTCAACTAGCTTTTCATTCATTTCAAAACTAGAAAATTAGAAAACCAGAAATATTTGCCCACCTTATTCATTAAACGTGTCTACTTTGAAATAAGATTTGGACAACCAATTTCAGTGGATAAGTTAGTCAATCGGTGCTTAGTATTTATAAATAACATTTTGGAGTTGGACAGGTGTCTAAAGTTAGACATCGCTTGGAATGGGTTTATAAATAGCACTGTAAGTATATTGATAAAATTATCATACGCTATGGAGGGATCGTTCTCCGCATATACACTATTCCAAAACTCAAAGCGAAGCAAAGAGTTGAGTTTGACAAAATCAATTTTCTTAGTTGGTGTGGACTGTGGAAATATCGATAGCATTATTTTTTTTAATAATATCAGTAAAGTGAAGACTTATCATACAATGGTCCGTAATACGAAAATCACCAATAGAACTGACTAAGTTAAAATTTTGAGCTCTACTTTTTCTGGAAAAAATATGATCTATGCAAGTACTGGAGTTGTTAGTTATCCGCGTAGGTACACTTATACAACAATCAAAACCATAGCCAGCCAGTAACGACAGATAACTATCCACAAAATTTGATTTAGAGAGAAGATCAATATTTGTTGGAAGTATTACAGAATATACTTGTTTGTAAGAATCTAATATTTTATTTATGTTTGACTATAATGTTATATTAATAATATTGTTTCTGTTTAAATTTTCATTCCTGTTTCTAATTCGTCAAGATAAGTTGTTTCCTTTTAAGATACAAGAACATATTATTTTCCTGAATCTTTCCAATAATATTAATGTCGCCCAAAAAAATTAAGTTCTTTGATTTCTCAACCAACAACAAATTATTAAGTTCTTCAAGAAAGACATCTCCACTACTACCATGAAGTCTGTAAGCACAGATAAATTCTAAATTACTATTATTCAAATTAAAAGAAATCTTTATAATATCTACTGATTTTAAATTTTCACTAGCAATCACAGAAACCACATACAGTCAAACTTCTTTATAACGAACCTCCCTATAACGAATATCTTTATATTGCGAACTGCTACTCTGTCCCCGTCCCCTAAAAAAATATTCTATACAAATGTGTCTCCATATAACGAATTTCTCTATAACGAAATTTTTTTATAAAGTAATAATTCTTGGAACCCATCATCAAGTCTATTTCTTTATAACGAAATTTCTATAGAAAATTTTTCGCTCCTAAAAAAATGGAACGAAACAAAGTTTTTTAACAACTTTCTGCAAATAAAATCATTTCGGTATTGGGAGTTCCCGATTTTGTACAAGATCTTTGCTGGTAAGTGCGCCGTTCTACCAATTTAGATAGAATAGGAAATGTGTGGTAACAATTCAAAAATTGAATTCCGAATTTCCACCAAACGTCAGTTTCACTAATCTTTTTGAAAACTTGGTGAAAACGAATCATTGTTGTTTTCACCAAGGGCCTTTTACGAGGGTCGTTTGATTTCAATAAACTACTTTTGTCGAAACTGATCATCGAAAAAAATAATTTGGATATTGAAAATTATAATTACCTATCGTTAACGAAATTTCTCGTTGTGAACTGTTAACGAAAAATTTGGTTAAGAAAGATTAGTCGCAATCGTAAGTAAGACACTCGTAATAACAGCCCAAGTTCTGCTTCCATAACTGTGAAACAAGAGGGAATAGTTCCTGCGTTGTGCGTTTTATCTTTCACTTTCATTAAAATTGTAGGTTCTAAAAATAAATTGTACATTTATAAAAATAAAAAACTGTTTGTTGTTCATCATTTACATAAACATACATTGCCTGATTATCTGGTGTGAAAAATATAATATTTTCAATAATTTAAGAAATTTTCCTTATAGCGAATTTTGCCCTAAAATTCTCTATAACGAACCAATTTTTTGGCCCCTTGAGGGTTCGTTATAGAGAAGTTTGACTGTATTCATTTTTAACAAAAACACCAACACCACCAGAAGAATAAGAATTATTGCAAGTGGAGAGAAACACATAACCCAAGATGTTAAAGTTATCTTTTTCATTATCAAAAATTCATATTTCTGACACAAAAATAAAATCAGGCTTGTTTAAACAAGAATCAATGTGAAGCAACAATAAATCGAAATTAGCGCGAAGGCTACGGATGTTTTGATGTATAATAAAAAAATTATTAGAAAATTTATGATTTTGGTTATGTTGAAAAACACTTGGCAATACATCACTATCAAAATTACAAGAAGATAAGGTATTTTTATCAATATTTAAGTTATTTAAGTTATGAAAAGGCATTTTAATTAAAGGTTATTTAAATCATCTAAACATTTAATTTTAACAATTTTGTCACCATCTTTTTTTCTCATTAATATTTCTGAGTTTTGAACCCATAAATACTTATAGCTATTAGTTTTTTTCGCAACAACCGCAGCTTTCCTTAGTTCCCTTGTATAAAAAGATAATCTGTCATTGATGTAAATGGGCTTTTTACTTTGGTATTCATCTCCAAATAGTTTCGGTGTTAAGCGTCGTTTGTTAACTATTTTCTTTTTCATAAGATTAAGTTTTGTATTGATTTTACAGAATTAAACACACAGAATATTGCCATAGGATTTGTTATTGCTAACTGAGACATTTGTTGATGTTATCAATTTGATCTTTCGTAACGTTCACATCAAGTCCATCAGAGAAAAGTTTAAGAGCTTTTTCCAAAGCATTTGAATTGATGACATCGCATTGCATAAAATAGAAAAAAAAAAATAATTAAAAGACAACGGCAACACTTGCAGTAATGTGTGCATTTTTTTTTTTGGAAAGGCAGAAGTCCATTTTAATAGTTCTTTGAATAAACAATTTCAGCAAAATATGTTTTCAAACCTATAATTAACAAAATAAAATAATATTTTTTTTTTCAAAATGTTGAGTTCGAAACAAGTTTTTGCCAAAACTGTTTATCAAAAAAACTTAATTTAAAAACAAGCCGTAAGAATGGATTCCTGGCTTTCCAAAAAGCATTAAAACATTACTGTAAGTATTGCCGTTGTTTTTTAATTAGTTTTTTTTTCTATTTTATGCAAATATTTTATTAAATTGCCCTTCCCGTCCAAGCGGAGGGAGATATTACCCCGCTCCAGTAGGATTTTTTTCTTGTCTGGTTCCCACCTACTCTCTGAGTTTTTTTTTTTTGCAGATCTTACGCGAATTTTCTACAGCGGCATTTTTTTGACATTTTTGTTAACATTAAAAAAAATTTTGGTTTGCCAATTTTGAGTATTTATTAATATACATTTATAAACCTAGTTTCAAAACCCCTTTCTGAAATTTTGAATATTCAAATAAAAATGCAATATTTTTTTTTTTTATTCAAAATTTTTTTTTTTTAATTTGTAGATACATATATGTTAAAGAGAAAATCGAAAATAAAAGAACCATTATGTGGCAGGTATACTTTTAATAACGGTTTTTGGTAATTTTTTTTACCTGAAAGAACACCATACTTACAATAATACACTGAGGTATTTTTTTTATCTTTGCAGCCGTTTTTGAAGTAAAAAATAAGCTTTTCTTTAACGGTTGTATGTCATAGTATCGTTATCTTTGGAGCTAAAAACCAAAACCAAAAAACCTTAATTTATAGAAATTACTTCAAAATTAAGGGGAAAGTCACGGGAACGGTTCGGAATTCTGATTTTCAAAATTCTCTTTGTTCAAAATTCTGTTTTTGTTTGTAAATTCTGTCTGGCCATAATTTTGTATCTAAAAATTCTGTAAATTTATTGTAAAAGAGAAATCGTTTTGATAGTGTAAAAAAGTGCGCACGATTTCTCCTTAGCAACATATTTACAGAATTTTAAATGCTAAAGCTTTGCATCGCTGACTTTAAAGCTTGTTTGGGAAAGGTGGGGGCATAAGCTCATTCACAAACTGAAAAACGAAATTCTTTTAGCAAAAGTGCTGGTGGATAGTATAAGAAATGGGAAGCACATTAAAAAAAGAAAACAATTTTCAAAAAAAAACCGACTTGAAAGCCATATTGCGGATTAAAAAAGAATAGCAACAAAAATAAGTATTACTAAGGGTATTCATACAACGGGCGACAACCACGACGACACGCGTTAGGCCGTAGTAAACGGACACGTAAGGTGCAAAGGTCATCATTCTTGAAACTGCTAAAACAGCTCTATTGTTTGAGTTTGAGCTGAAAAAAATAAATTCCATCTGGTTTTGGATTTAATTAAAAATTTTAAAAATTACCTTTTCATTAATACAATTTTTTATACATTTTTAAGGAAAAAATTCGGTATGCAAATCTTAAAGAGATTAAGAGAAAATTCAAATTTCCAACAATTTTCTTTTGAAAATTAAAAGTTGCCTAATGTAAATTTTTGTGTATTTATTATAGACCAAGAGCCCACAGCAAATTTTTGGGTGTGAAAGTTAACCAAAAATTAAGCATATGATACAAAAGCAGTATTGAGATTGAGGCTTATGAATGAATGAATGAATGATGAAATGGTCTTGGACACACATTTTTGTGATCAGGGGAACATTGTCTAGGGATGTGTAAAAAAAATTTTGGGTTCAAACCATTATCCCTTGAGATGACTTTTTGGGGGTTTTCAAACGCTCTGGCACAGTAACGGCCCCAACGAAATGGTCTTGGACTTACATTTTTGTGATCAGAGGAGCATTGTCTACAGATGTGTGGACAAAAATTTAGTTTCATACAATCATCCCCAAAGTTGATTTTTCTGCATTTTTGAGGTAGGTACTATTAACTCATTAAAGCCACGAACAGGGACTGCAAGACTTTCATTTAATTCATAAGCCTCAATACAGCTTTCGTCTCATATGCTTCATTATAAAAATTATGTATTTAATCTTTGTATTCATTTTTAATGCAAATAAAATGTTGTTAAATTGCTAAGAAAAATTGTATCATAGCTGTTTGGCTGAATAGCTCAACATAGGTTAGGTTAGGCTAGGTTAAGGTGGCTGCCAGGAAAACTGCTGACACACTTAGGCCAGAATAGGCCCATTGTGATACCACATAAAGACTGCGAGGTGATCCTCGCTAATTAAACCAATTGGAGCTTTTAATGAAGCGATGGAGACTGTGAATGTCAATTTTATTTAAATCACTTGGATCGTCAAAGAAAAAACTTCCTAAGTGTATTTTACGTCTTTGAGAAAGAGCAGGACATGAGCAAAGAAGGTGAGGGATAGTTTCTTCCTCCTCTTCGTCCATGCAGCTTCTGCAGAAATCATTTGAGAAAACGCCGAGTCTATTGGCGTGTTTGCCTATGACGCAGTGTCCAGTAATGACACCAATTGTGGAGCTAATATGCAATCTACTTAGAGATAACAAACATTTCGAACGCTTCGGATCCAGTGTTGGCCAGATCTGTTTCGTCACCAGACAAGTAGTGATACCTGTCCATCTGCTGTTTGTTATCATCATGGAATCATGCTTAAGCATAAGTTTACAAGTAGCAATTGGTATTCCAATATTCACCTTGTTAGGTAATACTGGTGTAATAGTTCCTAGCCTGGCGAGTTCATCGGCTCTGCAGTTTCCTGGAATATCTCTGTGTCCCGGCACCCAGAAAAGGTGAATGTTGAACTGTTCCGCCATCTCCATTAGAGACGATCGACAATTTCGGGCAGTTACGGAGTTTGTAGAAACGGCGCCTAGTGATTTAAGGGCAGCTTGGCTGTCTGAGAAGATACGGATATTTAATGTAGATAGCTATTACGTTTTCTTTGAGCCAAGATAAAACTTCTTTTATCGCCAGGATTTCAGCTTTTAACACTCTACAATGATCAGGTAGACGGAAGGAGAGACTAATGTTTAGTCGTTCTGAGTACACGCCACCACCCACCCCCTCCTCAGTTTTTGAGCCATCCGTGTAGAAATGAATTGCTTCATCTCTCAAAAATTCCTCATCATCCCAAGTGGATCTTGTTGGAATTGTGACCTGGAAATTTTGGCCAAAAACTGGCTGAGGGATGGTGTAGTCGGAGTGTTTAGGGATTGATTCGAATTTGTTCAAAATAATGGTATGGCCAATAGAGTTATTGGACCATTGAGAGATGGCTCTGAGACGAATAGCTGTGCTCGCTGCCACTTGTTTAGTGTATATATCGAGGAGTGAAATGTTAAGCAGTATGTCTAAGGCAGCGGAAGGTGTCGAACGGAGAGCTCCGCTGATACACATGCAAGCTGATCTCTGCACTTTGCTTAACTTATCTCGATAAGTTACCTTATCTAAAGCAGTCCACCATACTGCCACCCCGTAGGTGAGTATCGGTCTGATGACCGCTGTGTATAGCCAGTGGGTGATATAATGGGGGACAAGCCCCCATTTGGTTCCAATAGCTTTTTTACAGGAGAAAAGCGCCACTGCGGCTTTTCGGACTCTTTCTTGTATATTTGGTTTCCAGCTCAACTTTTTGTCTAAAATCAGACCTAGATATTTAGCTTCATCTGAAAAGTTGAGTAAGATACCATTTACTGATGAAGGGTCTATATTCGGAATTTTATATTTCCTTGTAAAAAGGACAAGTTCAGTTTTGTGGGGATTTACACCTAGTCCACATCTGTCTGTCCATTTAAGTAATTTGTTGAGAGCGGTTTGCATTAGTTCTATAATTATTTGAAGATGCTTTCCCGATATTGCAATGGCAACGTCATCAGCATATGCAATTATTTTGAAACCATCTGCTTCTAGATTATAGCTCTACATACAGACAGACAAATTTTTAACAACCACTTTTTTCGGTTTTCGTATCATCGTCATAACATTTCTCGGAAAATTATAATTTCGTAAGTATGTAGATGGGCCTAATGCTCCCGTTTTTTTTTATCAAAAGAAAGCCTTTAAATTGCTAAATTTTTTGCTTGTCTAATTATTCTCCAATTAATATCCTAAAGCAAGTGTTTTTAAATTAAAAAAAAAAAAATTTGTCTAAGGAGAATGAATGTTTTTGACCACTGTGTAATGGTTTCCACACAAAAGAATGATTTATTCATCAGAGAATCGTATGTTTTGTTTCGGAGGTGTTTTGCTTTACGTTTTAATTAATTACTGTAGGCTTGGCCCAGTCTGAAGACATATATTATTCAATACTATAAAAAGCTAATAAAAATGCATTTGAAGTGAAAACGATGACATTTTAAAATGATATTCCTATCACTTTTACACTTTTCCTAGAAACACCTTATCTCCGCCTTTGGATCTGCAAAGGCCCTAAGGCTATTGTTGTCAGAAACAATGGCCAAACGTTGGTCGTGTCGATTAGAACAATCACTTTATATAGATAGATACAAGAACGTTTATAAAAGACCACTTCATCTATTCATTGTTTCTGAGGGGATTTTCTATATAACGCGTGGCAGGTGGTCCGGATCTGGATCTTAGAGAAAGCACTTTGTAATGTCCGCTAAAGAAACGCTTTTCGTATTCATTCACAGATTCAAATCAGGGACAACATCACATCTCTGCTAAGGAGGTTCTACTTTATGCATTTTTTTTGTTTTTGTTCAAGTATAAGAGGTTTCACTATTAATGATGATTTTGGATGTTGATGTCATGTCTTTGTTTTCATCCTTGAATTTGAGTCAACATAAAACTGGAGGATAGAATATTATTTTGAAATATTTTCTTTATTCTTACTACTAAAAGGCTTTGAGTTTTCGCAAAGAAATATAGTTTTTACATAAAATATCTTCTTCTACTCGGACGTAACGGTGATGAATATAAATATGTGATTTGATATTCCATTTCTGGAGGTTTATTGTAAAAGCTATGCACAATGTTATTTGAACTTTTTAATTTATAACAACAACAACGCAGCGCAGCGGCTGGTTAGGAAGACTAACGAATAACTTGAGTCCTGTTCGCGGAATTGCAAGCTCTTTGTTTCACCAAATCGATGCAGCAGCAATTTCACCGTCAGATTTTCACTATAAAGTGTCATTCGTGGATTTAATGTTTACTCCAGGGAAGTTGAACTCCTTAACTTCTTCAAGAAGGTTGGTGACGTTTTTTCATATTCGATGGACATTTATGTATTTGATTTTGTTGATAGTACATTAGGGTGTTTCATTTTATAAGGCACAAAATAAAATGTTAAATTTTACCTGACTTCGCTCATGCCCCGAGTTTCTCTGACAAAAAAGATATTTTTGCCAAATTTCAAGAAGATTGGAGAATATTTAGAGGTTGCGCATTTTGATCACTTTTTTAAAAGTAGGCAAAAAATAGGATTTTTACATTTTTTGCAGCTTTTAGAGAAAATGTGTTTTTTTTTTATAAGAACACAAAAGTCTAGCTCCCATCACCCTTAACGGTGAGTTGATCTTCAAAAAAAAAAAAAATTAGTTGCGTCAGTTAGGGCAGGGGTAAGGGGATAGGTGAACCCCATGCAGTCAATTCCGGTAATTTAATCAAAAGAGATCCCTACCAATAGAGGACAAGCAATTTCTTTTGGCCAAAATTGGATTATATGGATGTAATATGTGACATATTGTTTAGAAAGGACAGCACTGCGTATTACACAGTTATGTAACAAAAGACATTTTACATAGTAAACGATAACTGTAAGATAGGGTTATCTCTCGAGGAGGTGACGTGAATTGGCCACCAAGCTCGTGAGATTTGCCCCATTAAACTTTTCGTGGGGTTTTCTGATGTCGCTCATGAGCCGCAATCAACTGATGCCCTCAAAGTCAAAATAATTTAGGCCATCGTTAAAATTCAGCCCAAACTATGCAACAAAGGCATTCAAATTTCGACGTCTCGGATCCTTGCCACCGAGCGCAGCCGTGGCAGATATTTTGAACAATGTCGTATTCCATATTATATATTTACTATAGCATACTTATAGTCCCTTCAAAAAATAATAAGAATTTCGTTAATACCACACACACAGCTTGTTTTATTCCATTTCAAAGTCGACCTGTCCTCTCTAATTGGTAAACCGTGTAGGCATAACGCTCGAAGTTTGAAGGTACAGTTCGAAGAGAAATTATTTTAAAAAGAATTGAAGGTAGGGATGTCACAAATTAACAAAATGTAGTTTAGATTGTACTTGTAGACACACACAACCTTCACAAGATGAAACAAGTGCATGAGAAGCCCTTTAATACAAAGGACTTCAATATTAGAAAACTCAATAGTTTCAGATAAAAGTGATCAAAATGCGCAACCTCTAAATATTATCCAATCTTCTTGAAATTTGGCATACATATCTTTGACATCACTTAGACTCGGGGCGTGAGCAAAGTCAGCCAAAAATCACACCTTTGGAAATATGAAACACCCTATAGTACATATATGTGGGCTGGGAATGCGTTGTAGAATGCGGGTAGACACAGATTGACGTCAACATGGTGACGTCCAGTGATGCAACGAATTCTATACGTCAATTTTGCTTATTTTACCCCCAAGTGGTATTCATGGGATACTGGTCTCGTTCATCCGGAATTGACTTCGTAAACTTATTAGCGCGAGTGTTGAACAAAAGACAAAAATAGCAAAACTATAATCTTCTGTCGGAAATGACTAGCTATATATAGTTCGGCTGAAGTCTTGGACTAGCCTATCAGAAGGATGGTGTGCGGCGGATGAATTCAGCATAGAGAATCAACGGTGCCATCAACATTCTTGAAGATGGAAACCAGGAGGAGTGTTCCCACTAAGGCACCTCTCCTTTAATCAAGAGGTGGCAACGAAAGAATTCCCCAGATGGAATCAATGGTGGCGTTTACAGTTCCAGTTAGGCTAAGCCACTTAGTGAACACCTTATACGGGCTACTACGACATCCTCGGAGCTCAGGCCTATAAAGGGTGGTTATTCCGGCTCCCGCCCCTGGAGTTATATTGCAAGTGTCCGGTCGTTCTGGTTGGGGGTCATGCCATCGGGGTAGCTTCCCGGCCACGTAAAGCGACTTTGGTTGAGAACCAATAAAAGCCTCGGATACGGACGAACCTGCAAACGAAATAAGGACAAGAGCTTCGGATCTGCATCTGGAATGTTCTATCTCTCCACAGATCACGTGCAGCCGAACATTTAGCAGAAGCTCTAGACTGCTACAAAGCAGACATCACTGCCATGCCATACAAGAAGTGCGATGGGTATCTCATGTGGGGGGGCAGAGGAGAAAGATGACGACACCAGGGATGAGTTCTACGAGCTGTTATGGACAATATATATAAACAATGCCCTAGCTATGACATTAAAATTGTCTTGTGTGATTTTAATGCCAAATTAGGAAGAGAAGACCTGAAGACATTTTTGGTGGCAGAATCGGAAGATATAGCCTGTACGACACCACCTTCGATAACGGTTCAAGTTAATCGACTATGCTGCATGGCGAAACGTTGTTGTAGCTAGTTTCACATTACGATCGACGCAAGGCACAAAGTGGTGCTGCAGAGGACCAGAACTGCTCAAGGACTCTACGAGCAGAAGAGGAGAGCGGAACACAAGCTTCTTAGAAGGAAAAAGAAAGAGCATGAGGAGCTCGCGCGATCGAGGAAATAGACGGATGCCAGTGCAGGAATGATGTTCGGAAGATTTACCAAAAAAAAGAAAGCCTGTCAGGGTTACAAGACCCAAACCAAAGCCGGAAAGGATGATCAGGGGAACATCGTGGTGGAATCGCAGTTGGTACTGTGAATATGAAATAATCATTTCTGCAAATTGTATGCGATGACGAACCGAATTCCGTTACCGTACAGATTGCACCATTCAACCTGCACGACGTAATTTAAGATAGCTACATCTTAACTTTAGTCCAATAAAGCTGCTGGAGCTGATGACCTTGTGGCTGAGCTATTAAAAGTGGCTGGCAATGAATTGGTTAGGAGTATGCACCAGCTCATCCGCAAAATATGGTCAGGGGAAAGCATCCTCGATGAATGGAACCTCAGCATTTCTTGCGATCCTCAAAAAAGGTGATGATGCTCTGAACTGCACCAACTACAGAAGCATCAGTCTTCTTAATATTGCCTACAAGATCTGCCCAGCCATACTTTGTGAACGCCTGGAGCCATTCGTCAACAACCAGAAGGGTACATATCAGTGTGGTCTTAGGCCAGGGAAGTCGGCCATCGACCAATTATTCGCACTACGGAAGATTTTTGAAAAAAACCCAGGAGTTTCAAATCGATACCCACCACCTTTTCATCGATTTCAAGGCCGCGTATGACAGATTTTATAGGGACGAGCTATATAGAGCACTGTCTAGTTTTGGCATCTCTCCCAAACTCGTCCGCATATGCAAGATAACGATGGATAATGCACACTGCTCCATCAAGTTCTGGAAAGACGTCTGTGAAGTTAGCAGGGCAACTTTCACCCACGCAATTGGGACCTTGACAGAAATTTGCAGTTTTTTTTGCATCTTTTTGAATTTATATTCCCGATTTTGCAGTTTGGCAAATAACGGTGTAATTTAGTGACCTGCTAACTTCACTGTGAAGTTAGCAGGTCACTAAATTACACCGTTATTTGGCGAACTGCAAAATCGGGAATAGAAATGCAAACAAAATGCAAGAAACTACAAATTCCTGTCAAGGTCTCAATTGCGTGGGTGAAAGTTGCCTTGCTAACTTCACAGACGTTCGGGAAAGACCTCATCGATGCCTTTGATGTAAAAATATGTTTAAGGCAAGGCAATGCGCTGTCATGCGACTTCTTCAACATCGTTCTTGAAAGAATAGTGCAAAGCTCTCTCGTCAACACAAGAGGCACAATCTCTCAAAAAGTTCATCCAATCACTCGCTAACGCGGACGACATTGACATAATCGGACGATCAAAGCACTATGTCAGTAGTGCTTTCGTTAGTATTGAGAAGGAAGACAAGAAGATGGGTCTAATGATGAATGAAAGCAAGACAAAATAAATACCTCAACTAACTTGGCGTGTGAAACTGGAGACAGCTAGTTAGAAACCGAGGCGGTTGGAAGAAGCTTGTTGATTGAGGCCCTGGTCCACCCTGGACTGTAGCGTTAAGTTATAATCAAGGACATGATGGTTGACAAAATATTGAAGAAACAAGTGTTCAAGCAAACCATAGATAAGCCTGTATCCTGCATTTAGACGTATGTAAATATGCAGTTTCAATACACTTCATGTATTGAAGTCTTTTCAATTTCCTATTATTCTTTTGTTTTCTAAAATGTTTGGAAAATTTAAATATGATGTTCCGTTTTTAATCGTATCGACCTATACTAGCCAGTTACTATACTTTTACATATAACAATATTTCCTGAATTCCTTCATTTTCCTTAGACTCTAATAAATTATACTCATCAATACAAAATGCATGCATTTTCCATCTTTCTAACACAACATAGGTATAACATTATTGTACGTGTATTATCTTTCCCTATAAGTCGATGTAAATTCCAAAAATATCTCCACCAAGTGCTAGAGGTATGTTGCATCAAGCGCCACAGAGCCATGTTACTGAAAATCCCCTTAATTTGTTCCAGTAAGTGCAATGAATAGAAGCTTAAATGAAGGAAAGATAAGGTGAGGCATAAGGATGAGCGAAAAAGCTTCCATTGGCAGCTGCGATATTAGGGGGGCATAGAAAGGAAAACAACAAACAATCAACGATGAAGTGTGGTTTTCTTCTGCAACGTGCAAAATTGTTTAGAAGCCCAACATATTTTCAGTCCATGTCCACCATCTCACCCCCAAATCCAACCCTAACCAATCTCATCCTGGCATCCCTGCAAGGCATATTTCCACTGCATTGTGTCTGTGGATAATTTCTTCTGCCTCGAATCGGAACCAATCCTTCCTGGAGCGGTCCTTGGTGCTCCTCGGGTTGTTTAATTTTTTGTTTCTCTCTCTCTCCCTTACTTTCAAAGGATTACGATCTCGCCCTAATATACATACGATGATGCTGTTGATGATGACGATGGGGCTTCTGCATGCACCATTTCTGCTTTTGATGGGTCCTTGATGGGCTTTAATGCTGCTGCTGTAGGAGACTATAGATGCTATCGCAATAAAACGTTATAGCGCCCATGTAGATGCTTGGATAAGGATTAATCAGGTGTACTTATGGACCAATTTATGGAAGGTTTTCATTTTACTCTAGAAATTTAATGCTCGCTTGAAATGCTCGCCTGCATCAATTACTTTGGGGCATCTTATCTGATTTAGGGATACAAACCAAGTATAGGTTATAGGAAAGTTTAGGAAGGTATAATCTCGAGTTATTATAATATTTCCAGAAGAGGCTATGTACATTTTAAGTCAAATCTTAAGATGATGTAATATTTAAAGTATTAAAATAGTTGAGCGTAAACAAATGGTAGGTCGATAACGTACATAGATTTTCTAAGAAATCAGAACAGAGAGGACAATACAATTTTTATTTGGTGATGAGTTGAAATCCTTCTTCAGGATTACTCCATCATATCAGACCTTTGAGACACATAATTCCCTTGCAAATTAAAGCAAAAACTTATTCCTGCTTTGGGATAAAGTCATAAAAACTCACCAATATTTCAATCAGTAATCATTAAATACCAAATTTCTGTCATAATTTGGAGTTGCTTCGATATTAGTCTTCTTAAGATACTCATACTTAATATTATAAACTTCATGAACCTCAAACTTGGCATATATTTAAGATCTCGTTACTTTTTATGGCTGACTTTTTGCGCACAGGTTATAACATTGAAAAGGTTTATACGGTCGTTTTGAATAAATTATGGTGTTACCAAAATGAATAAAATGAATAAATGTGGGTAGGAGATGAATTCTAGCACCATTGAGTTTTCGGTTGGTGTTGGCAAATTGAATAAAATTAATTTTAACTGCACTATCGTCAAAGAAATTAAAGGAACAACATTTTTTTCAATTTTTGTCAGTAGCGTAGCTACCGCGGTATCAGCCGTATCAATGATACGGGGCCCCCGAGATAAAAGGGCCCCGCAATACAGAGGACTCGATGTGTGTAAGAAATTTTCCACTGAGATGAATACGACACACAATGTCGTACAATACAATGTGAATGGATGAAAAAACTTGAAAACTGTGATATATGAAACTGCTTCGGAAAAAAGAGATTTTAGAGTGATCACGTGGAACGAAATATACTTGTGCCGTCAAAATATACCCAACTAACAATTTTGTCCCTATAATCATCCAAAGAAGCTTCTTATAATCATTTCTTGCAATCATATAAGCATTATATAATAGTCCATAGAGTTAAAAAGGCGCACTTTTTAAGCTCCTATTGGACATTTATGGACTAAATTCAGTTGCCCCAAAAAGCACTTACTGGACTCAATTTTGAGGTCTTATAGAAGAAGATGGAAAAAAAAAAAATCACAATTGATTTATATTTATTTATTTATATTTGTATTTTATTTTATTTTATTTATTTGCTTATATTTTAGTTGAAAGTTTTCATCTGAATTGCAATCTTAGAATTTATTAGATATCAAAATTCCAAGGTTTGTGTGGGATTCAAACCAAGGTCTTTTCGCACTGAAAGTCCACCACGCTAACCGCTCGGCCATGGAAGAATATATTTACGATGACAAAAAACTTATGCACTTTCTCCACACTGTTGGTTTGTGGCTATACTCCTAAGTATACCAGAAGTGGTTTGTGTTTTCACTAGTTTTGCAGAAATGGTTTGTGGCTGCACTTAGCAAGTAACAGAAACTAACATAGAGATTGTATAATAATTTTACAGGATGATTATAGAAGCGATAGCTCCGTCGTCATTTCATAAGAGCAATATAGAGAGATTAAAGAAAGATTGGTACATCGCTTCTATCAAGATGATATAATTTGCACCAGAAAATATTTAAGGAATCAGTAATGCTCCAATATGGTATTTACTTCCCGTCAGAGGGGTAACAGGAGCGCTATAGAAACAAATAACACTTTAATATCTGAAATGCGAAACAATTTTGTTAGTTGGGTAGTTTGTCTTCCATCTGTCAAGCCATCAGTTGTCAAATTCCATCAAAGGATGGCTACTATGTCGATATGGATTAAAAAACCTCCAAAAATCAGAA
Organism: Dasysyrphus tricinctus; assembly: GCA_963921185.1. NCBI lineage: Eukaryota > Metazoa > Arthropoda > Insecta > Diptera > Syrphidae > Dasysyrphus > Dasysyrphus tricinctus. The sequence continues at coordinate 137,091,468 of OY992530.1, read as the reverse complement.
ATTTATAAGCTTCCTTACTGCTTCGGAAAAAAGTGATTTAAGGGCAATCGGGTGACATTTTGATCGAAATATACTTTTGATATCAAAACATAGCTCGTCTCCCATCTGTCAAACTATTTTAACTGTCGATCTATTAAAAATCCTCAAAAACATCCAAAATGTTCTATATTGACATGAAGGTCAAGGCAGAAAATACTGCTGTGTCCACGTTAGAATACAGTCAACGTGTTGGTGAACGTGTCCTAACTTTGTTGACAAAGTGATTTCACAGCCAACGAAAATAATCATCGCATTGAACCTTAAATTTGTGTCAACGAGAGCGTAAGTGCAGCCGTCAACGCTTTGAAAGTATTCTACGTTGACGACCACATGACAAGATTCTGGGATGGAATTTGATGTCACTTTGACGCGTTTACCATTTGCGTTGACCGTCTAATCGTAGCTTAACTTATGTAAAATTCATAGATTGCTATACTTTTAAAATAAGTTGATATAAGTTTATTTTGCAGGAAACAAAAAAGGTAGTGCCATTGTCAAGGGGGCCCCTGAAAAATGTTTGATACGAGGCCCCTGAAGTGCTCGCTACGCCACTGATTTTTGTTAGTGTTTTTTGAAGAGCTGTATCTTTGTGATGAGTGGGTAGACTGGGTAGGCACCTACATACTTAAAAAAAAAAAAATGTTTTGCAAACAAGTCCCGAAATAAAAAACATTGAGCTGTAGAATGCTCTTCATTTCAACTCGATACTATCCACTCACACAAAGATACAGCTATTTAAAAAAACACTAACAAAAATTGAAAAAAATTTTGTTCCTTTAATTTTTTTGAAAGATCAATAGCTAGTTAAAATAAACGGGTTAATTTTTTCTTGTCAAACTTGTGTACCTACATATTTGAATAGATACTCAAAACTGGCATAACAATTATTTTTTAATGTTAAAAAAATATTGTTTGTTATAAAAAATATAGTTTTTAAGAAAACCGCAACAACGATTTAAATTTTTTTTTAAAGTATTTATATATTTTCAAGTAATCAGTTGGCATTCTTATCTTTGAGTTCAATTCTACTTGACTGGTTTTTTATACAAATGAAAGAACGCATTTCATGTTCGTTACAATTTTCTGTAATAATTGCATATTTTTAAAAGTTCTCATATTCCAAGCAACTTAACCTATAAGATTAACGATTAACGATTTTTTTATTGAACATTTATATACAATTTGAGTTAACTTACAACTATTAAATACATTGAAGAATGTAAATCTTATGGCACATAGGGGGCCTATTGTTATACATTGGCTTAGATTTAATAGGAAATATAAATATATATTATACATGTCAACTTAAAATTAAAAGTCGGTTGACTTTGATGTTCTCGGGATGTTCCGTCCCAGTTGTCCATTGGTGGTTTGGGTGATGTATATAAAGTTAGCAGGACACTTTTGAAAATTCATGTTAAAAACTATCCTATCATTATTTGCTAATTAATTGCGAATTAGTTACGCAAAAAAAAATTTTATTGCATTTTTAGTTTGCGAAAAAATGGATGTCCTGCTAACTTCATATGAACTAAGCAGGACAACTTTCTCAAAAATGAAGATAATCGAGCTGAAAAAATTTGGTTGTTGAGAACTAATTAATTGTGAATTAGTTACGCAAACAAAAATTTTATTGCATTTTTGGTTTGCGAAAAAATGGGTGTCCTGCTAGCTTCATATGAACTTGGCAGGGCACAAATTTTTTTGCAAACCAAAAATGCAATAAAATTTTTGTTTGCGTAACTAATTCGCAATTAATTAGTTCTCAATAACCAACTTTTTTCAGCTCAACTATCTTTATTTTTGAGAAAGTTGTCCTGCTAGGTTCTAATGAAGTTAGCAGGACACCCATTTTTTCGCAAACCAAAAAAGCAATTAATTTTTTTTTTGCGTAACTAATTCCCAATTAAGTAACAACTAATGATAAAATAGTTTTTAACATGAATTTCCAAAAGTGTCCTGCTAACTTTATATACATGTTTGGGTGTGGTTTGGTGGAAAGGGTTGGTGTTTAGCCACGGCTGTAGGCTGGCCCTGTGTCAGCGTAAAAGGAAACAGCGGTGAATTTACTTAACCTATAAGACTGAGTTCGTACGACCCAGTCTAGCATTTTATTTGTTTACATGATGGAAGTTTTTCTTATAAATAGTTACCATACAAAATAAAATGCACGACTGGGTTGCACGTACTTGCTCTTATGTTCAAGACACTGCGAGCTTAAGAAAATTGTATATACAAACATGGAAATTATGAGAGAAAAATGTAGAGAAGCATGAAATACGACATTTAAATTAGCTAAAACAACTCTTTTGACAGTTTGAGGTGAAAAAAAAGTATGCCATCTTAGTTCATGATTGAATATGATTGTATGGGAAAAAAAATTTTAAAATCGTTAGAACGGTTTTTTTTTTAATTATTTTGTTATGTATAAAATTGTTAAAACATTTTTAAGAACAAATTTTGGCATGCAGATTTAAACCATATATTTATGTGTATATAAAAACAAATATTGAAAAAAATTGTCAACCCGTTTTTGAGATATCGAATTTTCAAAACAAAAAATTTTAAACTTTTTTTTTTAAATCCAAAAACTTTTTTTTTGAAAATTTTGAGATGCAATATTATTCAATCTTATCTGAAATTTGTATATAAAAAAATTCATCTCAATCCGATCAGCCTTAACGAGAAAATTCAAAATAAAAAAATACGTTCTATGACAGGTACTATTAATAGCTGCTAAGTGTAAAATTTTATAATTTTTGGTAGTAGATCGTACTAATTTTAGTATATAGAAAAAGTTTGATCAAAATCGTAGGAGTCGTTTTTTAGCAAAAAATATTTTCCTTGGCGGTTTTTTAACTTTTGTATGGAAGGTACCGTTATTTTTTCATAAATGTAAAATTTTTTCTAAAAATATTTTAGAGAGTACTAAAAAACTCTGCAGTATCCAGTTTCAAAAAAATCGATCATGTCGTTTTCGAAATATTTGATTTTCCAAAAAAAATTTTGAAACATTTTTTAAAAATATTTTTTCAAAAATTTTGGTACACAAAACTATTTATATTTTTTAGAAGCCTCTGTATAAGAAAAATGATTGAATCGGTGATACCATTTTGAAGAAAATAAAAAATTAAAAAAATGGTTCTTTAGGAGGTACCATTAATAACCATTTTTGAAAAATGGTTTTCCACCCAAAGAAAGTTATTCATCATCATCAAGTCCTGTAACCCCGGTTGGGGCATAGGGCGCCAACAAATCGTTTCCATCCTTCTCGGTCTGCAGATAGATATTTTAACTGTGGCCACGTCTTTCTCTGGGAGTTTGCTTCTGCTAGAACTGTTGATTTCCATGTTGTTCTTGGTCTTCCAACCCGCCGTGCACCCTGAGGATTCCATTCAAATGACTGCTTTGCAATTTCATCGTTTGGTTTCCTCAGTGTGTGACCAATCCATTGCCATTTACGCTTTCTTATGTCAACGTCCAGCCGCTCCTGGCTTGTCCTGCGCCACAATTCCTCGTTTGATATAATTTGTGGCCAGCGAATTTTTAGAATATGGCGTAGACAACGGTTCACAAAAGCCTGCAATTTCTTTGAGATGGCAGTCGTGACTTTCCAGGTTTCGCAAGCATATAACAGCACGGATTTGACATTGGATTCGAAGAATCTCAACTTTGTGCGCAAGGAGATTTGACATGATTTCCAAATTTGGGAGAGAGAACCGAAGGCTGCGCGAGCTTTATTTATTCTACTTTGAACGTCCAGATCAGTACCACCATTTGCTGAAACAATACTTCCAAGGTAGTTAAATTGTTCCACCTCTTCAACTGGCGTCTCCTGTATTAAAATACGCTGATGTGTGGAGCGGCCTGTGAGCATTATTTTTGTCTTTTTGCTATTTATTTTCAGACCACTCGCCTCTCCTTTTACCTTCAGAGCTTGACACATCCCGTTCAGCCCGCTGATGTTATTTGCCAAGAGACATATATCATCGGCATAGTCTAAGTGGCTAAGCCTTTCAAACGGTCTCCATTGAATGCCCTGCCTCTCTGATGTTCCAACGCTGGCCGTCAAGACATCGTCAATCGCCAGTAGAAAGAGAATTGGCGATAGAACATCTCCCTGTCTCACACCCTGCCGCACTTCGAAAGAGTCGGATAGCTGCCCATTGTGTAAAACAAAGCATCTTGCGTTGTTATAGGACTCTCTTATAATGGCAACAATTTTTGGGGGAATTCCTCTACCAAGAAGTGATCTCCATATACATTCACGGTTGACTCGGTCAAAGGCCTTCTCAAAATCCACAAACATGAGGTAAAGCGGTGATTGAAACTCCGCAGACTGCTCAAGAACGATACGCAGAGTGTTGATATGGTCGACACAAGACCGCCCACTGCGGAAACCAGCTTGATGCCTCTTGAGTGTAGACTCGATTCTAACCTTTATCCGCTCCAGAATGATGGTTGCCATTAATTTTGGAAAAACGGACAAAACTGTAATACCTCGCCAATTGTTGCAATTCTTAAGATCACCTTTCTTTGGCAACTTAACAATTACACCATCCTTCCAGTCGCTGGGATAGATTTCATTTTCCCACACAGCTTGTATCAACGGGTGTAAAATACTAGCCGTTCTGACAGGGTCAGCTTTCAGGAACTCGGCTGGTATACCATCAAGTCCAGCTGCTTTTTTGTTTTTGAGAAGATTTATCGAAGATTGAATTTCCAGTACTGTAGGGGGCTCGATGTCAATACCCCTATATGATCTACGCATCTCGTTAAGCTGGGGCACTTCAGCACTCTGCTCGACAGAATCCTCATTAAGCAAGGCACAAAAGTGCTCCTTCCACCTGCGCAGCTGATCCTCGATTGATACCAAAAGTGTACCATCCACATCCATTACAGGATGATTGGTGTTGGTTTTCTTCCCGACAACTTCCTTGGATATTTGGTACAATTCCCTCATGTCTCCTCTTCTTGCAGCGTTTTCCGCATTTTCTGCGAGACCGTCTAACCTCACCCTCTTGTCTCGTCTCACACAGCGATAGACCATCTTATGTGCTAAGCGATACTCTCTTCGCAATTCAGCCTTTCGTTGAGCATCTGCTTCGGCATTTATTTGCATCTTCAACGATTTGCGAAGCTCGATTTTATCCCAGGTGTCTTGGGATATCCAAGAGTCTCTAACTCTCGACTGCTTGGGTACAGTTTCGGATCCAGCATCCATAAAAACACTTTTTATATCACCCCACATCTCATCAATTGTTGAATGTTGTATTCCGTTTAATGACGAAGCTCTGTCGTTAAGGTTGGAGACATAGTTACGACATATGTTGGGATCACTTAAAGCATTTGTATTGAACTTCGAATTCCTTGCTGCACCCTGTGATTGACGTTGTACAGCTGCCGTTCGTAGCTGGAGACTCATGAGAACCAAATGATGGTCGCTTCCAATGTCGGCATTTCTTATGCTCCGAACATCGCACATTGACTTCCTCCATCGCTGCTGAATCATGATGTGGTCAATTTGGTTTTCAGTTTGACCATCCGGATGTACCCAGGTGATTTTGTTGCAAGTCTTATGTTTAAACACAGTTCCACCCAGTACAAGACGATTAGCGTTACAAAAATCGACCAGCAAATCGCCATTTTCATTTCGTGACCCCAAGCCATTTTTCCCCATGGCGCGTTCCAGACCGTAGTTGTCTGATCCGACTTGGGCATTGAGATCTCCAATGACAATTATGATGTCGGCTCTTGGAACACCACTGTAAACTGAGTTAAGATGAGTGTAGAAAGCGGTTTTGTCTTCCTCGGTCGCTTCATTTGTGGGGGCGTAGCACTGAATTATTGTGACGTTGCGAATTTTTGAACGGAACCTTGCTGTCATTATTCTTGCAGAAATGGGCGCCCAGGATATAAGACTACGCCTTGCTTCTTCGTTCAACATAATTCCGACACCATGCAGCCTTTGGCCACCCTCTCTTTCATCCTCCCCGGAATACAGCATTCTCGTTTGCCCAGAGTCAGCTCTGTATTCGGCTCTTCCTCTCCACCTTAGTTTCACTGATGCCCAGGATACTGATCTTAAGGTGAAGCATTTCACGCTCAACCTGCTCGTATCTACCTTCGCCGTACAAGGATCGAACGTTCCATGCTCCGATTTTCGTACGTATGCGGTAGCCAAAAGTATCATTTGCTCTTCTTAAAAGACTTCTTCTATTTGTTAACGATTCATTTATTGTTATGGCGTCTTGATTGACGCTGGTACACGAAAGATGCCGCACCCCCAAATCCGATGTGCGGTTTACAGCAGCCGAAGCTGCAGAAGGATTCTCCATAAAATGGTTACCTCTTGGGGACTCATTTCCAATTGTTGTCATATTTCATGTAATAGCATATATCCTTCCACCATGGTGTTTTCCGAGATACGATTAATAACATACATAAGCTCAGATTTGACAGGCACATCCGCCTTTTGTATGGTCAAACACATAACTGTGCTCGAGGCCGCCCACTATGGGAAAACAGACGCCTTTTGTAGCCGCCCAATATGGGTTACAGACGCTACCTGCTGCTGCCGTTGGCCTTTTAACAAAAAAAAAACGCTCCTCCGCCACCAGACTATCATGCCGTTGACCGCCACCTGCAGTTCATCCGTCTTAAGGGGGCTTTTAACCATCCCAAGGACAAGTTTGTGCCCTGACCAGCAAAGCTGAGTTGTCTGCTTATCCCGGCATCCATTCGGTCCCCCTGCACGTTAGCGTTACCCACCCTCCACCACGCGGAGGTGTGCATAGGGATTTTCCTATCATTGAGCCTAGGGCCATATGGCGTCCTAGCACTCTCAAGTACTTTTGGAGGGTAAAAGTTATTACCAAAATAAATTTAGTGAATATTTCTTAAGAAATATTTGTTGAGCCGTTTTTGAGAAAAAAGCGATTATGTAAAATTGATAAAAAAAATTGTATTGCAGGTACCGTTGTTTTTGGTTCTAAGAAAAAAATGAAAAAAAAGTGTCGGCAGAATCACCAAAAACCACTATGTAGGTACTATACTAAGTTTGAAGGAAATCGATCGAACCGTTTAGGCTGTAGACCAGCTATACTCAACCTGCGGCCCGCGGGCCGCATGTGGCCCGTCGAGTATTTTAAGTGGCCCATCTGACTTACTCACATAAATATACAATTGCATATAAAAACTGAATACCATAAATCAAAATTTACAGCCGTTTGGAAAAAGTGCCAAACTAAATCAATTTGGAAATAACACCCAAAAAAAGACTGAAAATTTTGGATGATATTTTCTAATTTTGTCGCTTTCTGTTATAAAATGAAACAATGCCCGAAATAATAAATCAAATGAGAAATAAATCCAAAAATAGGAAACATTTCCAAACAAAGAGTGTTGTCAGTGAAAGACATTAAATTTGAAAGAAAAGTGGAAATAGCTCCACGACAAACGAAATGTTGCTTTGTCTTTTCGTTTTAATGAATGACTGATAGGGTTTTCGTTTGATCCTCCCGTAGTGTCCGGAAGCATTTCAAATGCTTCTAAAACAGTTCATTTGGCACTAGATGACAGTTCTTATTCTGAAAAGAAGAGAGCAACGATTCTGGATTTGAAGAAAGAATCAAGACCAGAAGCACGAATACCTGCGCTCAATTGAAGCGTCAAAATTGTCAAATGTTATTTGTTATTTAATTTAGAAATTTCCAATGTGCATTTTCACCATACATACTAAAATTTGGAGTTAAAATGAAACAATTATGAAAAAACGGATAGGCCAAACATTTCATCCTATCCGTTATCGTCATCTTCATACCTTGCAGTAGAATTTTTGCTTAGGTTTTGCTCAAAAAAAAACCCAAGGGGCAGACATTCGTTGCAGTTATTAAGGAATATCAATATTCAGAGAACAGCTCTGTGAACGGTTCACACCCAAATGCAACAACCAAGTGCACAAATACAACCAAACTTCAGAGTCAATAAAAGGGTTGCAACTTGTTCGTTTGGAATTCTGGAATCTGTAACGGAGAGCTTCTATGAGCTAAAAATGAAGACACAAACTAAAAAAAAACAATAAGAGTGTGAATTGAGCGACCACAACATAAATTTTCCTCCTTCTACTTCAGGTAATAGATAATGTTCCTGAAAGAAAAAAAATATCAGAAAGTCGACCCTGGATTGAAAAGTTAACATATCTTGGATCTACATACGTTTGGGAATCATTGTTTTCTATCCTACAAATTCTTTTTAAAGAAATAAACGAATTAGGCTAGCATGCAGGAACAAGCCAGGTTTTGAAAAAGTGTTTTAAATTTCAGAAATCAAATTAATTTTTGTATTAATGAATAATAAACAATTCAATCTAAAGTACTTAACATCTAAGTGCAAAAAATATTTCATAATGCGGCCCGAGGCCACATAGCTAAAATGTTTTTGTGGCCCTTATGAAAAAAAGGTTGAGTATGACTGCTGTAGACGAACAGACAGACAGACAGACAGAATTGTGCCACCCACTTTTTTGGTGTTCTCTATCATCGTAATATCATGTTTGATTGTTTTCTCAAATTTTTTTTATTGGCATGAATCCAAACCTTGCCTTATAGTACCTATAATCGCAAGTAAAAACTGTTTTTAAAAATTCAAAATAAGCGGGTAGGACTGTACTATCAGGTGGGGTGCTTTTTGCAGTTCTTGTTTCTGGAAAATCTTAGGATATAATAGTAAATTTTTTCTTACTCACGCTTTAATAAACAAACAATACCTATAAACTAAAAAAGAATATCCAACTATCCTATCCAACTAATATTATAAATGTGAAAGTGAGTTTGTTTGTTTGTTTGTTACGCTTTCACGCCTAAACCACTGAATCAATTATCATGAATTTTGATATAGAGATAGATGGGTCTCTGGAAGCGTAAATAGGATACTTTTTTTTACCATATGAGACAAAAAAAGAAAAAAATATTTGGTACCAAAATAACTTAATTTTATATGAAACAAAAATAAATCAATAAAGTTTGAAAAAATAATCAATCAATTTTTATATCGTTTAAGTGATAGTATGTTTTTATTATTTTGAGGATTTCTAATAGGTCCTATTTGCTTCAGAAACGCGGTTTAAATCGTTTAAATTAAACGGGAGCTCATCGAAAGCCCGGGCAGTGAATATTGCTCGATAAAAAAATAAAAAAATCTATTAATGCCGAATTAAGGAGACTGTCTTAAATGCTGATGAATGAGACACTTACTCAAAGTTTTGATTTTCTTGATGGTCAGCTAATATGCATGAAGCATATGCCCAGAATTTGTATGTAAACGCCAAATGGAAGGACATACAACATATATATGTAGCATTAAGCACCATGCTCATATATACATATGTACAATTACATAGACTAAGAGCTGGCAGAAAATTCTGTGGGAAAATGCATAGCCAAAATATGACGATTATGTGAGTTTGTAAGTTCATGCATCTTGATATCGAATGCAGAAGTCAGGGTAGGATTTTTTGGCCTCCGTGTTCGGGACGAGGGGTTTAAAATGTGTGTCAAGGGTACCACCAGTAGAATTTTTCCTAAAGCTAAGTATACAGTTCCTCGACAAAAAAAACTACATATATTTCTTATGGGAGCGCTTTTTGCGAAAAAAAAATGTTTGACGTTTAAATTTTGTTTATCGAACTGTGAACTACCCAAAGAAAACAAATTTTATATTCACCACGGTTTTTTTTTTTTCGTACAAAACAATGTCACTGACATTCTTTTTCCGAAAAAAAATTGCGTTTGGTATTTGTGTTTGCTTTTTCATAGATCAGTCTCATTGAAATTTTTTTTTGGAAACTGTAAACTGACGACGAATAAAAAAAATTTTTACACCACGGAAATTTTTTCTCTGTTGAAAATATTTTTTTTTTTCACCTTGAAGAATTTTTGTACTCAAAAGAACTGTATACTTAGCTTAAGCCCACAAATTTAAATTTTGTGACCTGAGTAATAGAGCACAAGATATGAGCCTCTGCAAAGCTTATCGGACTTTTTTTAAAATTTTTAAATCTCCAAATATTTCATGATATGGTGCATCTAAAATGGTTATATATCAAGTTCTATTAATCAGATTGTCAAAATTAAGGTCTTTGGGCTTAAGAAAAATGCAAGAGAATCATTTCCTGTTTTTTGAAAATGAATTCGTGTTGTTGTAACCCTGCCACAAGATTTGGAAAACAGCTATTTTCAACACACCACCGTCCCCAAAACGGGTGTCGAAAAAATACTCCCAGACATTTGAATTCGATATAAAGATGCAAGCCCCTGCAAATTCTCAAACTCATATTTTGGTAATACTTTCACCCAAAAAAAATTGCTGCCAGCTATTGGACTAACAGTGGGATATTCAGTTCGCAGTGAGGCAAAAGCTATGACTACAATAATTAGTTTTCTTTTTGTAATATGTACATTTATGTATATTTGAATTAACAAATAACCTGAAATAAGTAAAAATATTCTTAAATGTTTTCTGTATCGATCGTCAACCAGAACCGGTTGACGAAATAAACATTAGCGCTAGCGAAGCCGCGGGTAAGGGCTAGTACAGTAATAAAACTAAAAAGAAGTTTTTACGCAAAAACGCTGCATTTTTACTGGGTACACTCAGAAAAAAAAGCAGTTGTAGCGTTGTAGGTAATCAACCAATTTCTGGTTAGTTATACCTGATTTTCAGGTTGTTATTTCTCAACCCGGTTAATCAGATTAACTGTTTAACCAGATATCTGATTTTAATGTCGTGTTAAATCATCGTAGGTGGCATGGTATCTGCATGACACCATGTTAATTTAACACTGCCATAAAATGGTAATCCTGTAAATTTTACCTCAAAATAAAGTTAATTTAACATGGTTCAATGTTCAACGTCTTGTAGATTTAACATGAAAATCTGGTTAGTTAAACATAAGAATCTATAGTTAATTTAACAGGTGTCAATGTTGAATCAACCCTGTGTCTGTGTCATGAATCTATGCGTCTAAGAGCCGTCTCTTACGCTGCTTATCGCTACTAGCCAAGCGTTAGTCTTAAATTACATATAGAAATTTACTGTAAAGGTTGTTTTTTTAGAGGTGTATAACTTTAAATTGGTCATTTTGTCAGCTGTCAAGTGATTTATTTTAAGTTTGGTTTGGCATTTCAACATAAATAGACTGATGCCTGACCAACACTTCCAAATTGTGCAAATTCATTTTGAAAATCATGGTTCTGTTCGAAATACGTATCGTGCGTTATTTTTTTTAGCGATGCATTTTATGTTGAATGGATACGCCAATAAACAAAACAACCGTATTTGGAGTGATGATAATCCTCAAGTGTATGTTGAGACACCGTTACTTCCACAAAAACTGACTGTTTGGTGTGCTTTGTGGGTTGGTGGAATACTTGGTCCGTAATTCTTTAAAAACTATGCTAGCCAGGATGTAACAACCAATACCGGTAAAGAGCTATGATTACTGACTTTTTTGTTCATAAATTGAACAACCATGATGTGCAGGAGCTGTGGTTTCAACAAGACGGCGCAAGATATCACACAACTCTTGCCCTTGCCACCATTGATTTATTGAAGGAAAGGTTTGGTAACCGCATAATTTCAAGTTACGGACCTGTGAATTGACCTCCAAGATCGTGCGGCTTAACGCACCTTGACTATTTTCTGTGGGGAGGAGTGAGGTTGCTAGTCTACGCCGATAAGCCCGAAACGATTGACCACTTGGAGGACAACATTCGCCACGTTATTGCCGATGTACGGCCGCAAATGTTGGAAAAAGTCATCGGAAATTGGACCTCCAGATTAGATTACGTCCACGCCAGCCATGGCGGTCATATGCAAGAAATCAAAGTGCACGGTAGTGCCCAGTCAAGTTCGCGGCACTACAATCTTTTAATAGCAACAAACTCAGGCGATTTTCAACCCCCCTCTAACTTCAGTAGCAATTAAGTCAGAAACTCCAAATTCGAAGTATTTGCTGAGCTGATCAATCACAGGTGGCTCACCGAATTTCAACTCCTTAGCATTAGTAATTCCCGAGATATAGGACTTCAAAAATCACAAAAACCGTAACTGACTGACTCACTGAGATCATAAAATTATGGAGCACTTCCCGAAATCGTAGAAGCTTAAAATTTCGCACAACGGTAGGCCTTGTGGTGCATACAAATGAAAAAAATCGAAAATCTGCTATTTGCTATGCAGGGGGCGTGGCATTCACCGATTTTTTCAAAAATTCATACAAACTTTATGGCGCACTTCTGATTGCTATATAGAACGATGAAAATTGGTAGATCGGTAGGGCTTGAAAGTACTTTGAAAGAAAAGAATCGAAAATTTGGAATTTTTTAATTCAGGGGGCGTGCCATCCACCCACTTTATCAGAAGTGCTATTATTTATGCGGAGCACTTTTTTTTTGTTATATTTTTCAACTCACTGAACATGAATGGTGTTCATTTGAAATTTAAAAATGTTTAAATCACGAGATTTTTCTCCTTTGATTTTGTTTTAGTTCCATCAAGACTACATACATAATGGCTTTCTGAAAAATATTCTCAGTGCTTCAATTAAAGTACTACCTAGGTACTTGAAATTGCCAGTCTTTTGACTAAAAAAGAGTTATTCTGTGTGAAACAATACCTACCACAAGCATCAGCAGAAAACCATTTTTGCTACAAGTACGTAGCTACATACAAATAAGTACATTTAGTGAAATATAACATCTCTTAATACAAATTGGCTCGCTAGTCGCTCATTCCTTTGAGCAATCAGTTAATAAACAGAGGAATATACCTACCAACGTATTTAAATGAATGTGGTTAGCCAGTCGAACAACCGCACTGAACACAAAACAGCCAATAACCATTGTATTCGACCAACCACTGAAAACAGACTTAAAGTGGCTTCAAGCAAAGCCGACCTCATTATAATATGCTTTTGCTTTCCCTTTAATTGGAAAAAATATATACATTTGTATAAACATATCTAGATACATATGTGATGTTTGTATGTATATTTGTATACAAGTTTTGAAAATTTTTCTCACACACATGAATATTATATGTCCTACACAAATACATTAATACTACATTTGTGGTGCACGCAAATGCATACATATGTGCTCCTTCCTATACAGCAATCCCAATATCCTGCCAGATATGCGATGGTCCAATCCAACTCGATGTTATTTTCTTTACGGTTTCTGGTCATTCAGTACTTTCATTGGGATCAATCGCATATTTTCAGTCAATTTATGGTTTCAATTTAATGAAGTGGACACCATCACCATACACCATCGCATGGAGCTCTCTGTTTCCCTCTCTTAGTTGACCGCAGACGAAACCCCAAAAATATTTCCCAATTAATTGGTGCGAGCTAGAGCACGTCATGTTTATTAAAATTGTGGTTTGATGGTACGATTTTAGAAGGTGACTTTTGGTCGGAGCTCTGAATTGGAGTCGAGTTGCTGGGATATTCTCCTCAAATAGTTTTTTTTATAGATTTTGCTCAAAAAATTGTGTGAAGAAAATTTAAATCAATTGGGGAAAGAGTTGTTGCTTGTTGCGGACAGTATGGAAATCGTTTTTAGAGAAATACACATTCTTGTGTAGAGAGAGGGTAACCCCAACATGCAGGGGGACCGAATGGATGTCGGGATAAGCAGACAAACCAGCGATGCCTTTCAGGACACAAACTTGCCTTGGGATGGTTAAAAGCCCCGGAAGGCTGAAGAACTGCAAGTTGTAGTCAACTGCATGATAGTCTGGTGGCGGAGGAGCCTATCTTGAAAGACCAACGGCAGCAGTAAGTAGCGTCTGTAACCCATATTGAGCGGCTACAAAAGGCGTCTGTTTTCCCATAATGGGCGGCCTCGAGCAGTTATGTGTTTGACCATACAAAAGGCGGGTGGCCTGTCAAATCTGAGCTTATGTATGTTATTAATCGTATTTCGGAAAACACCTTGGTGGAAGGATATATGCAAATACATGAACTATGACAACTGGAAATGAGTCCCCAAGAGGTAATCTTTCAATGGAGAATCCTTCTGCAGCTTCGCATCGTACGGCATCTTTCATGTACGAGCATCAATCAAGACGCCATAACAATAAATTAATTGTCAACAAATAGAGGAAGTTTTCCAAGGAGCGCAAATGTTACTTTTGGCTACCGCATACGTACGAAAATCGGAGCATGGAACGTTCGATCCTTGTACAGCGAAGGTAGATACGAGCAGGTTGAGCATGAAATGCTTCGCCTGAAGATCAGTATCCTGGGCATAAGCGAAACTAAGTGGAGAGGAAGAGCTGAATACTGATCTAACTGGGACAGACGAGAATGCTGTATTCCGGGGAAGATGAAAGAGAGGGTGGCCAAAAACTGCATGGTGTCGGGATTATGTTGAACGAAGAAGCGAGGCGTAGTTTGATCTCCCGGGCTCCCATTCCTGCGAGATTAATGACAGCAAGGTTTCGTTCAAAAATACGTAACGTCACAATTATTCAGTGCTACGCCCGGGCGCACCCCCACAAATGAAGCGACCGAAGAAGACAAAACCGCGTTCTACACTCATCTTAACTCGGTTTACAGGAGTGTAGATTTGGAAACCAAATTGACCATATCATGATTCAGCAGCGATGGAGGAAGTCAATGTGTGATATTCGAAGTATTAGAAACGCCGACATGGGAAGCGACCAACATTTGGTTCTCATGAGTCTCAAACTACGAACTGCAGCTGTACAACGACACGACAATCACAGGGTGCTGCAAGGAGTTCGAAGTTCAATAGGAATGCTTCAAGTGATCCCAATATATGTACGTCGTAACTATGTCACCAACCTTAACGACAGAGCCTCGTCATTGGGCTAGGAACGCACTCGCAATTTTAATCACACGGTTATTTAGTCTCTTAAGATAGAACACATGATCCACAGCGTGAATGAACGCACATGCGACGAAGAAATTGTATTGAGTTGCGACCGTTTTTTTAGTCGCGGTGACAGAAAATCGCAAGTGCTTTTCCAACCTTAAACGGAATTCAACATTCAGCAATTGATGACATGTGGGGTGATATAAAAAGTGTTTTTATGGAGGCTGGATCCAAAACTGTGCCCGAGCGCACGAGAGTTAGAGACTATTGGATATCCCGAGCTTCGAAGGTTGTTGAAAATGCAAATAAATGCCGAAGCTGATGCTAAACGAAAGTTTGAATTGCGAATCGAGTATCGCCTAGCTCATAAGATGGTCTATCACTGTGTGAGACGTAACAGGAGGGTGAGCTAAGATGGGCTCGCAGAAAATTCAGAAAACGCTGCAAGAAACAGCTACGCAGGTGAAAGGATCACTTTTTTGCCTTGGTTAATGTTGATTCCGTTGAGCAGAAGGCTGAAGTGCCCCAGCTAAACGAAATGCATAGATCTTATAAGGGTATCGACATCGAACCCCCTACAGTATTGGAAATACAGTCTTCGATAACTCTTCTTAAAAACAATAGCTGGACTAGACGGAATAGCAGCCAAATTCCTAAAAGCAGACCCGGCTAGTATTCTACACCCGTTGATACAAGCTGAGTGGGCAAAAGATAGTGTGATCGTTAAGTTGCCAAAGAAAGGTGACATGAAGAATTGCAACAATTGGCAAGGTATTACAGTTTGTCCGTTTTTCCAAAACTAATGGCAACCATCATGCTCGAGCAGATAAAGGTAAGAATTGAGTCTACACTCAAGAGGCATCAAGCTGGTTTCTGGAGTGGTTGAACGTGTGTGGACCATATCAACACTCTGCGTATCGTTCTTGAGCAGTCTGCGGAGTTTCAATCACCACCTTACCTCATGTGTGGATTTTGAGAACTCCTTTGACCGAGTCCACCGTGAATGTATATATGTGGAAATCACTTCTTCGTAAAGCATATAGTACGCAGCTGAGGCGAAACGAATGTTTCTATACAGAAATTGACACAACGAAATCGTAAACGAAAAATTTCGTAATGATTTTTGTTATGTAGTATGCAGCTCGACAGTGAAATGTCAATAAAACAGAAAATTGTAGTCGATACAAGAACTAAGTCTCCAATTATTTTTCACACACAATTAATTGAACGTAACATTAGGTCTGATCCTTTACTTTGGGCTTCTGTGATTTTTAATCCAAACTTGTGTCAAAAACATTTTTTTATATGAACTTTGACACAACTCTGGACTAAAATGCGCAGAAATGCACAGAAAATCACAGAAATTCAGAGTAAAGGAACAGACCTATTAATTCAGACGAAAATATTTGACAATTTGTTTTATTATGCTGTTGAATTTTATTTGAAAATGAAAATTGAAGAAAATACCGTCGAAACGAACTGAAGAACATAATTATTTGGAACCGTATGCACCACAACAGACGACACGAAAACAAAAACAAAAAAAGGAATTCACATCTGACGAAAAAAGAAATTGACTCAATATTTTGAATAGTTTTTTTTTTTAATTGTTTTGAAATCTTTCTGAAAAAAAAACTCCCCATACTTTTTTTCTCAATCACTTCGTTTCTGATTTCTTTATCGAGTTGGAGACCCTAGAAAATGTTCGTTTCACTTCAGCAGCGTACAAAAAACAATTCAAAATTTTAAGTTAATTTCTTTTCTCGTCAGATGTGAAATCTTTTTCTTTTCGTCTGTTGTGGTGCAAACGGCTCCAAATAATTGTGTTCTTCAGTTCGTTTCGATGGTATTTTCTTCAATTTTCATTTTCAAATAAATATTGGTACGGACAATTAATTGGGTGTGAAAAATAAGTGGAGACTTGGTTCTTGTATCGACTTAAATTTTCAGTTTTATTGACATTTCACTGTAGAGCTGCGTACTACATAACAAAAATCACTACGAAATTTTTTGTTTACGATTTCGTTGTGCCAATTTCTGTATAGAAACATTCGTTTCGCTTCAGCTGCGTACTATGCTTTATAGGAGGGAGTACTACTACAACAACGCAAGATGTTTTGGTTTACATAATTAACAGCGACTCTTTCGAAGTGCGACAAGGTGTGATGCAGGGGAATGTTCTATCGCCAATTCTCTCTCTACTGGCGATAGGCGATGTTTCGAAGGCCAGCGTTGGAACAGTAGAGAGACAGGGCATTCAATGAAGACCGTTTGAAGGGCTTAGTCACTTAAACTATGCCGATTATATAATAAAATATGTCTCTTGGCAACTAACATCAGCGGGCTGAACGAGATGTGTCAAGCACAAGTGAAAGGAGAGTCGAGTAGTCTAAAAATAAATAGCATAAATAAATAAATGGTGGCACTGATCTGGACGTTCAACGCAGCCTTTGGTTCTCTGTCTCATATTTAGAAATCCAGTCAAATCTCCTTACGCACAAAGTTGAGATTGAGATTCTTCGAATCCAATGTCAATTCCGTGCGTGCTTGCGAAGCTTGGAAAGTCACGACTACGATCTCGAAGAAATTGCAGGCTTTTGTGAACCGCTGTGTACGCCATATTCTAAAGATTCGCTGGCCACAAATTATATAAAACGAAGCATTGTGGCACAGGACAAGTCAAGAGCGGCTGGACGTTGACATAAGAAAGCATACATTGCAATGGATTGGTCACACACTGAGGAAACCAAACACTGAAATTGCAAAGCAGTCATTTAAATGGAATCTTCAGGGTGCACGGTGGGTTGGAAGACCAAGAACAACATGGAAATCAACAGTTCTAGCAGAAGTAGACTCCCAGAGAAAGACGTGGCTACACTTCAAATATCAAGCTGCAGACCGTGAAGGATGGAAGCTACTTGTTGGCATCCTTTTCACCAATAGGGGTTACAGGACTTGATGGTGATGAGGTATATCACACCCTTTTGATGATATTCCGCCTGGCGCCTCTAAGGCTTCACTTTTCCCACACAAATTTTTATAGGAATTTTATATGTTTTGTCCCACGTAGTGTGCCACCCAGGCTATCTTATAGCTCTCGGTTAAATACGCCACTGGTTGTTGCAGTTTGCAGACAGTATGGAAATCTTTTTAAGAGAAATACACATTCTTGTAAAAGTGTTTCGTGTTGCAGTGTAAAAATAAAACAAAAAAAAACTGCTGGATACCCAATAAAATTAATCAACGACGACCTATAGACTGAGTTACTTCCGGTTCCGCCCAAAGTTTTTTTTTCAGATTTCTTCTAATAGACAGTTTATTAAATTTGAAATTTCTCATTTCTAACTCAACTGAAACTGGTAGCCTCCGCGCCGCAAATGGGTTAAGGATTTCAGATGCGATTTTGTCACTATTATAAATGAACCCACTCATCTGATTGAAAGGTTTTACTTTATAAGCTCTGCGAAAACTCAATATTCAATGTCTAAACGGTTCATGAAGAGGGTTTGACAATAACAAACCTCTTAAAGGAACCTAGTGGGTATATCATTTAAAAGGGCTAAGGAAATTTTAAATTTTGTATGAATCTTAACCCTTTTACTTTTGTATCAAATATTCATGTATATTTTATTCGGTATTTTTTTTAAGCATTTAAGGGTAAGTACATAGGGTGTATTTAGGCCCATTTGCTGATACGGAACATAAATCTTATACATAGCTAAGTTCCACATAAAATCTATGTGATACTTAAATTTATGAAAGTTGCTGGAAAAAATTTATGTTATCAACATAGTAAGGGACTGCTTTTGAATTCTAACTAACTTCAAGTCGGTTTCCACAAATGTCAAAATATTATTAGTTTCGGTTTATTTTTTGTGCTTAAACGCATTTTACGCTATTTTATTTTAAGCAAAGTCCAGGAATAATTAAAAAAACAGATGCCCAAATTGTTGGCAAAATGAAAACAGAAACAATGGTGCAAATAGGAACTTCGGATCGAATAGAAAAACAATTTAACAACCAGTCGGGATAATTCTTTATTGAAATAGCGAGGCGCTCAATAACTTTTCTAAAAACTATTTAGGTACAAAGCCGAAATAAGGAAGGACGAGGAGGCAGCAAATTGTGTTCTTTTAAATGTTAAACAGTTATTTTTATTAACAACGAATGAAATGTGATGGTCTGTAATCTTTTATTTAGATATGAAATTTTGAGTTTTATTTTATTTATGTATGTTATGTATTTGAGTTTGAAATTCGATATGCTTATAATCCTGCAAAATATCAAGTTAAATTAAAGGATTATGATAATGAATTGGTGTTTTCATTAAAATAAATAAATTGGATGGCGCAACAGCTCGTGGAGAACCAGGGCCTAGTGACTTATAACTGTCAACAATTCCTGTGTGCGTGTTGTTGGCGGGAATGGTTTTTGGCCTTGTCCGAACGCTAGATGAGAAGCACTTATTCATGACAAGTATACTCTTGGAGGATTTGTCAGTTCCATGCAACAGGCAGTACCTCGGATAAAACAGTTCTGTTTTTAGGTGGCACGGCTGGGATTCGAATCCACACCTTCGGCATGACAGTCCCACGCACTAACTATGCCACGAGGTGCTACTGGTATTTACATTATTTACTCGTATATTCATCAGTAACACTACAGTCGGCGTTTTCAAGAGGGGCATTATGCATCAACATATTGTGAAAAATGCAAGTCACAATATTTATAATTGTTAAAAGTGTAAACGAGAAAAACATAGTTTGATGCTATGTTAAAAAATCACGTTTTGTTTTTCAAATTTCAGGAAATATTACATAATCATTTCCAAATTTAGCTATTGCTCTCGGAGCTCTCAAAACTTTTCTTGAAACCGTTGAGAATACATATTGTATTTCCCCAAAATCAGCTATAGGTATAGGTATTCAAAATTACTATTGTTATTTCCTTTGAGAAATCTTCTGTAGGAAGAGTTAAAATAATATTTCTCTCGTAAATTAGACATGTAAGTTCTACCTTTCATGGACTTTCACATCATTTTTAATAATCTCAATTCTCAATTCTTGAAAAACAAGTCAAAATCAGCAGTATACGAAAATTAATGTTTAACATAAATATCTTATGTAGTACTTTTTCTTCCACCTAAGTTATGTTCAACTTAAGGAATTTTATGTTTGAGTTTACGTTTGGTGCAAAGCAAAAAGTGCCACTTAAGGGTTTATGTGGAACATAAGTATTTATGATCCGTATCAGCAAATGGGCCTTAGACTTTATCTTACATACACAAACATTTGAATACAAGCTCAACAAAGAAAAGGGTAATTAATTGAAAACCAGTTCATAAAAAAATAAGCGTAGTGAAAAGTTTTATAGACCCACTCCCACAGCAATTTGAGGAAAAAAATAAATATTAAAGAAAACAAGAACTTTACATAAAGCACATAAGATAGATAGATATAGGTTTGTTTCGTGATTATTTTTTATACAAACCCTATGATTCCACGTTTTACATTCAGAGATTTGAAAGTTATTTTCGATCAACTGAGACATTATATCTTTGATTTAATTTTCAATTTAAAAGTACAATTTGTATTTAAAAGAAAATACGAAAAAAGCCTTGATTAGAGTAAACAAAAAATAAAATAAAATAAAATAAAATAAAATAAAATAAAATAAAATAAAATAAAATAAAATAAAATAGAATGAAATAAATGTCGTACTATTGCGGATGATACATGAATTGGTGACGTTTATTCCAATTCAATGTTTGAATTATTGAAATAACGAATTCCAGCAACACTCTCTCCATATACTTTCTTACGATGCGATAAGAGTTAAGAAACGGGAAAAGACCTTCATATGGCTGTTGTTGTGCAGTTCTAACTGTATCTCTTCGGATGAAATCGTGGGATGTTGTAGAAAGATCTTTTAATACAAAGATTCCTCTTGAGCCATGACGAGAAGCTGGAACTGGAGACAGTTTTTCGAAATGAAGTCGGAGTTGGGTCACAAAAATTTTCGGGTCACTTATGTTGTCTCTTCGTGGTGACAAAATTTCACCGGGGAGTCTGATGGATTCTTCGAACAACATTTCGACTACTGTAGCTTTTAGGTCTTCTTTGAAGGATGCTCTGAGTCCGAGCAATACGACATGAAGTTTATCGGCCCATGCTGGTGATTCATGGCAGTCAATAGCGGCTTTCAGTTGACGATGAAGCCTTTCTACCATGCCATTAGCAGTAGGGTGGTTAGCAGTTGTCGTCAAATGATGGATGTCAAACGTTTGCTTAAAGCCTGGAAGAGATCGGACAAAAATTGTTTACCACGGTCAGATGTTGCCTTGAGTGCCACTCCAGAACGTGCTATCCAATTCACGAAGAGGGTTCTTGCAAGCGTTTCAGCAGTTGAATCTTCTAACGAGTAAGTTTAAGGACAGCAGGAATACCGGTCAACCAAAGTGAGACAAAATCTGAATCCTCTTGAGTATGGGAGAGGTCCAACGAAATCGACGTGAATATGCTAAAATCTTGAAGATAGTTGTTCGAAGTTACCAATGGAGGATCATGTATGAGTTGTAATTTTCGATCGTTGGCATCGAATGCATGTCTTTGCCTATGCTCTGCAGTCCTTGCTAACTGAAGCCCAGATAAATTTTGAAGAGACGAGTTTAACTCAAGCGTTGGTACCAATGTGCCTCAGGCTGTGCAGCGATTCGAATACTTGACGGTGAAAGGATTTTGTTACAAATGGT
This sequence comes from Dasysyrphus tricinctus, assembly GCA_963921185.1. Classification (NCBI taxonomy): domain Eukaryota; kingdom Metazoa; phylum Arthropoda; class Insecta; order Diptera; family Syrphidae; genus Dasysyrphus; species Dasysyrphus tricinctus. The sequence goes on along the minus strand of OY992530.1, from coordinate 137,069,775 downwards.
CTAGCAAAACCTTTAGACACATCACAAAACATTTGCAGCTCGGAGTTTGGAAGCGAAATTGTGACAACTTGTAACGCAGAAGCACATTTAGTGATGTTTTCAAGTTCTATATCACATTTTTGTGACGCTGCTTGTTCTTCAAAATTCACCAACTGGCTGATGCCTTCGACTTCAGACAACGTATCAGCTAAAGGTGTTCCGTTCCAGTGATTATGATGGACGTCAGTTGAATGAGGTCAAGATATCGAAATTGTCGAGGGGATGCTTTTTCCGGTTATTTGTTTGAAAGCAAACGTCAAGGGTTTGTGGTTCATGAAGATCGTGAAATTTCTGTCTTTCAATATGAACTTGAAACACTTTATTAAGTGGGGCTGTTAGTGAGACCAACCTTTCATTTTGACCTGACGGGTTGAGCTTTAGTACACTAATAGTTCATGTCCTAACTTTACTTTTAAGAAGTGTTGCCAAGGTGGCAACACTGTCAGAAGGACAGGAGAAGGGTTGCCACAACTCCGAAATGTTGCTTATAGAGCGAAATCCAAGGGTCGCATGATAACCCGAGAACTCCTGTTGGATTCAGCACCCTTGAAATCATAGGACCACATTATTGCTTTTCTCCCACCCTTCCCCCTGCACGAAGGGGGTGGAAAAAAGTCGTTTTGGAAACAAAATTTGAAAAGCCAAGAAAAGTTAGCAAAATATCTTTTTAATAAAATTTAAAGATGGTGTCGACGCAGAATTTCACAATCTACTACATTACTTCCAGAGTTGATTGAAAACCTACTTTGGTTTAGTTAAAAAGCCACTTTCAAAGTGCTGGGGAGGGGGGATATGAAAGATTAACAAACTTAAATATTTATCTTGGAATAATATAAGCATATGACACATGTTTTAAGGGTATTTTTAATGCCCAATCTAACTAAATCAGAATGAACCCGATACAACTTCCTTAAAAAAAGTTATAGCCTTCTTCATAAATGATGATCGAATTATTAGTGAAACAAGTAAAATACTACCAAATTTCAACAGCATTCACTCAGAGAAAAACGTCAGGTAAATAATTAACCTGGGCCTTGTTGAATTCACGAGGTGCACAATCCCATACAAAGTTACTGACATTTCAGAAATTTACCTGATTTTAGTAACCTTTTATTCAGTGCAAAATCAACCTGGTGGACTTTCTTGCCATATTCAGGTTGATTTAAGAAGATGACCTGTAATTTTAACACTAATTTCTTGTAAATAAGAAATTTTAACAAGAATATAGTGTCAATTTTAACCAAGGTCGTGTTTTTCTAACACTGTATGATATGAATTTCTGTTTTACTACATATCAGGTTGAACTAACATTTAATGTGTTTTTTTTTACCTGTTGTATTTTACCTGACCTCATGTTAAAAAAGCACTCTGCCAGTTCATTCCAGCGTGACACAAGTGCTGAAACGCACACACACTGACAATTTAAGTAAAACGATTTGAATTTAACCTGGTCTCCTGTTAAAGGAGCAATCTGCCAGTTCATTTAAACGTGACATTAGCGTTGAAACGCACACACACAGGCCATTCAAATAAAATTATTTGAATCTTACCTGGCCTCCTGTTAAAGTAGCACTCTGCCAATTCATTTACACGTGACACTAGTGCTAAAACACACACACAAGCCATCCAATGAGTTTCAACTAAGGTATTGATATTTGGCACCAGTTTTTTGTGTAGTGAATTGGCCCAGTGGATGAGTGCTATCTCCGTGTGTGAAAGGTTCCCAGTTCAAAACTGAATTAAGTATCACAAATAATTTTTAAATTAAAATAAATAAATAATAAATTTCTATATGTACTTTCAGAATAATGCTTACGAGTTGAGCAATAGACAGCGCAAGAGACGGCTCTTGGACGTATAAATTCATGAATTATGCCGGATTTACTCGATTGGAAAACTGCCAGTATAATGACAAAAGCAACAAAAAAAGAATGGACAAATTAATTATTTTTGTCATTATAGTGGCAGCGTTCAAGTCGTGTAAGTCCGGCATTAGATACAGGGTTGGTATAACATTAAAACCTGTTAAATTAACTATAGGTTGTCAGGTTAAACTAACCAGATTTTCATGTTAAAATTACAGGGCATTGAATATTTTGTCAGGTTAAATTAACTATATTTGCAGGTAAAATTTACAGGATTACAGTGTTAAATTTTCAAATCAGGTATCAGGTTAAACAGTTAACCTGATCTACCGAGTTGAAAAATAACAACCTGAAAATCAGGTATGATTGGCCAGAAATTGGTTGATAATACCTGCTTTTTTCTCTGAGTGTTGACACGAAACTTGGTTCACATATTTCGTTTGTCATAACCAACAAGAATCCAAGGAGTCTACAAAAATATTTGTAGCGAAAGGGTGTTTCTTTCAATGAATTAGAAAATTTTTGAACTACTACCATGAAACCCCTCCCAAAACTGGTACATTGATGAAAGTTGGTGAAAATGTTTGATTAATCATCGGAACCAAGAATCAAAAAAGACCGTTCACATATCCATGGTATGAGGGTCTTTTTTGAGAGGTAATGTCGTACCTATTCTAGTCAAAAAATAGAATCATTTTCATTCATTAACTCGTTAAAAGTGAGATTATTTTTTCATGGGAGCTTGTATCTACTTTATTTTTATATTATTGGATTCAGCATTAAAAAATACCTTAAAATCATGCATCACATAACACTTATGTATCTCGGTTTCAAAAACATAAAAATGATCAGTTTAAAACTCTGCTTCTCATTCCCCATTGAAAAACACCCTCAGATATTTATATTTGTTTGGTCTCTTTTGTTTCTTGGTCTTGATGAAAAGTCAAATGTTTTCACCAATTTTCATTAACGTTCCAGTTTCGGGAGGGGATTCATGGTAGTAGTTCAAAATTTTTCTAATTCATTGAAAGAAACACCCTTTCACTACAAATATTTTTGTAGACTCCTTTGATTCTTGTTGCTAATGACCAATGAAATATGTGGACCAAGTTTCATGTCAATGCTGTTGAAATTTGGTAGTATTTGACTTGTTTCACTAATAATTCGATCATCATTTATGAAGAAGGTTATAACTTTTTTTTTAAGGAAGTTGTATCGGGTTCATTCTGATTTAGTTAGATTGGGCATTAAAAAATACCCTTAAAACATGTGTGATATGCTTATATTATTCCAAGATAAATATTTAAGTTTGTTAATCTTTCATATCCCCCCTCCCCAGCACTTTGAAAGTGGCTTTTTAACAAAACCAAAGTAGGTTTTCAATCAACTCTGGAAGTAATGTAGTAGATTGTGAAATTCTGCGTCGACAACATCTTTAAATATTGTTAAAAAAAATATTTTTCTAACTTTTCTTGGCTTTTCAAATTTTGTTTCCAAAACGACTTTTTTCCACCCCCTTCGTGCGAGGGGGTCCTATGTTTTCAAGGGAGCTGAATCCAACAGGAGCTCTCGGGTCATGGTGCGACCCTTGGTTTTCAATCTATAAGCGACATTTCGGAATTGTGGCAACCCTTCTTCTGTTATTCTGACAGTGTTGCCACCTTCTTAAAAGTAAAGTAAGGACATGAACTATTAGTGTACTAAAGCTCAACCCGTCAGGTCAAAATGAGTGCTATGCCCTCATATCGTGCACTAACGTCCCTTCTAATTGCTGAGTAGATTACTAGTAGTACCCTGTCATACGTGCTATATTTACGTTGAGCATTGTTGAAATTGTTAGCGAAGTATGACAGTGGCTGCCAACCAATCGGTGTTTTCTGTTGCAGGACAGCGCCTATGGCATAGTCTGAAGTGTCGGTAAAAAGTCCTTACTTGAGTGTTGGATCGTGATATGCAAGCAAAGTGGCTTTCATTAGTCCCTCTTTATAAGCACTAAAAGCTTGTTGAAGTGGTTGTATCCAAGTAATGGTGTTATTGCCTTTGATTTTTGATCCTTTGAGGCACTAGTTAGCTTGGAGCTGTAGTTGGGGGTTTGCAATCAATGATTGCCTGAATTCGTTCTCCGGGTGGTTGCATGCCGTTGCTCGAGATTAAATAGCTTAAAAACGATATTTTAGACTTACCAAACTCGCACTTCGCTAAGTTAACGATAACGCCAAATTTGTTGAGTCGTTCGATAAGAGTTTGGAGATGATGGCAATGTTACTCTTCATCGTCCGATGCCACCAAAATGTCATCTATCTACATAAGGAATACAGAAGTCGAGACCATGTGACTTCATTAATGAACCTCTGAAAGGTGTGGGCAGCGTTTAGGAGTCCAAACGTCATGAAGATGAACTCCAAATGGTGTCACGATGGCTTTTTTCTTGGTGTCTTTTGGTGCAATCGGGATCTGATAAAATGCTCTCACCTGATCAAACTTGGAGGAAATTTGTTTGCCTACGAGATTAGCTTAATAATCTTGCAGATTTCGTGGAGGGTAATTGTCTAGAACCGTTCCTACCACCCAGTAGCGTAGCTAGATGGGCGAGGGCCCTGGGGCAGAAAATTAAATGGGCCCCTTTACAGAAATTAGTTTCGTTTTTGATTAACAACAACAAAAAATGAGATAGTTTAGAAGATAGGTATGTAATGTTATAGGAATGTTTTTACAAAAACTGTAATATGTCCGCAAGGCATATAATTTTTAAAGCTTAGAATGCAGTTTATTTATAATAGCAAAAAATTGGTTGTAAGAAAAGATATGTTAGTGGAATGTTTCAAAAAATCGTTAATGAACCAATACATTTGTGCTTGACTGAAGATAAAAACGTGAAGCTTTCAGGATATAGTACTAACCTTGAACTCCAAATCCTGGAAATTTGGTTTTGTTATTTGTATGTGTTGTGCGTGCAAAGGTGGCTTAAGGTAGCAAAAAAAAGGTCAATTGCAATTTTAAAACCGTTATTTTGTTATTGAAAATTACTGAATTTTGGATTTTGTTGTTCCTAAAAGTCTTAAGGATACAAAAAACAGGTAAGATATCCCGTTTCCTATGACTTTTCCCGGTGGATTTCCATCGTTGGTACTCGCATCTCTCAAATTTGGTGGCTGGTTTTTCCGGTAGACGTTTTCATATGGAATGACTCTTTCGTAAGAAAACAGTCCATACTACGCAAGTGTTAGAAGAAATAAGAACTTCGAGTACCAGAAGCAAAGTAAAAAAAGGCATTGTTCGTTTATGATCCCGCATGAATCAGTTCTTATGGATTTTTTTTGGTTTTGCATCGATCACGTTAAAAGATCTCTAAAAACGATATCGCAATATACTTCCATTTTTTCTAGTTGAACTTCTCACCAAATAGCAACATATACTTCTGAAGTTTATTCACAAGTCAAAAACTTTACTAGAGGCTGACATTTGAGAACAATATACAAATTCAAAAACTGAAAATCCTTGTCGTTTTTATTTAAAATGCGACTGATTTTAAAGATTTAAATTCAGTATAAACCACGACGGATCTATTTTAGGTGAAATTCAAAATATTAGGACGGAAACTTATAGCAGTTTGGGATAAGCTATCCGAGACTTAATCCATAAGTCTTGAAACAGACCCTTAATATCCAAAACAAACTGAGCCAAAACTTTCTTAAAGATAAGATGAAATTTTATTTTCACTTCGAAAAATTGTTTCTGTCAGACTCTGGGGCCCCCAAACCTTCGGGCCCTGGGGCGCCACCCCAGTTTGCCCCTAGGTAGCTACGCCGCTGCTACCACCTCTATTTTGTATTTAATATAAAAGAGTTGTAGGGGCACCTGCCAAGATGTGAGAGTAATACTCAAACTTTGGTCGGATGACGGCTTTATAGATTACAGCCAGTTCAGAAAGGGATAAAACTTTCTTACATCGTCGCGTCTTACAAAATTTAGACACTTAGCAGCGCTCTTTTCGGCTTAGAATATGTGGTAATTCCACAGAAGGTGATCTGTGATGCATATACCCAGAACTAAAAATTGTTCAGTTTCTTCGATGCAAGTTCCGCTCATGAATAGCGGCATTTGGGTGGGTTTTGCTTTAGTGATAGCAGACAGAATTAGTTTTTTTAAGCTTTAAATTTCACACAGTTTTTAATTCCCCACTGGACAATGCTGTCGAGATATTATGAAATGAGCTTATCATATGCTGCCGTTAACCCCTTGAACACAATGAATGTAGCTGCAGCTTGTAGCAAGAGTTGAATTTTGTTTAACTTCTGCTACACCATACATTCCTTGCTACATTTACAGCTTCTCATTGTGGCACTGTGTACTATTTTTGTATCTTTCTACTTTGACAGTGCTACACGCGACAACTACAACTACACCATTCTGTTCGACCAGTAAATCTCCACATCCAAACAATAAGAGCGTGAATCTCGAAACGAATATGAAAAGCTGAGGGTATACTGTCATCTCCAAAAAAACTTAATTGAATAGAAGTTTCAGCAAAAAAAACATTTATGAAAATGAGGAAGATGGTCGAAAACAAAACGGAGCCCTTTGGGGCAAACCAACATTTATTTTATGAATATCAGAAGGTTATTGAGCTGAAAATATTATTTATCAGCGGCAAATAAGTGTAACTACAAAAGGGACAGTAGCAGCACGCCACGCCACGCCATGCCAGCTTGTCCAGCCACCCTTCAAATGTCAAAATAAATATTGACTAGACTTATTTCCTGTGCTTCCATTTCTACCGTTCTTAAAGCGTTGTACCAAGTATACTAAAGAACAAACTTCATTATAAAATTTGTTGTCCGATTATTATTAAGTAAGGAATGGTTTTTATGTTGTCCAAAGTTCCCCTTAGTAGCCTTAACAATTTGATCAGTTAAACACAACGCTTCAGAGTACTAAACCAAAAATCTCAGTATCGTCAAGAACACTATAATTTACATTAACCTTTGTATATGAAAACCATAGTACTATCATGGTGGCACTCGAAGAGGGCGACATCTCAAGTCTCCAAGGGGTACCTTGACGTGGAGAATTGTGGAATAAGTGGAAGTGTGGACGTGAAGAATAGTATAAGCATGGGAAAGACGTATACTGAATTTATGAGAGTTAGAGTGAATCAGGTAGAAGGCATTTTGGAGAAAATATTCAATTTTGTTTTGGTTATCGGTTTTGTTTACATTTTTTTTACTATGCAGATAAAGCTGAAAGACACAAAAAGAACAATTTCGGATATTCTTTTTGGCTTATGGGGTTTTTATGGTGCAAGGGAAAGGGGTAGGTATACATGTGAAGGTGTATTTGTTTTTTCACAGCTGTAGGCGTATCGTCTTCAATATATCGATACCTTCCCGTAAGAATGTATTAAGCGACATTTTAAAAATTTTAAATTAAATTTTTAAAATATCTCTTATTCAATTATTTATTTGGGTATTTTGTTGTAGTAAACAGATTTTTCGAAGCATTTTGAGTTGAAATTCCCGTCGCGAATCTTTTTATTTTTTTAAATACATAAATAAATAACTGGACCAGAGGTTTTTGTCAATGCCTTTAAAATTTTTGAAATGTCGCTTAATACATTCTTACGGGAAGGTATCGATATTTGGGTTTCTATGGTGCAAGAGGAAGATGTTGTTATACATTGGAATATAGGTAGGTAGGTATGTGGGTTAGTTTTTACAACTGAGTGGGTAGTTGAGAACCAAAACTCGTCATATCCAAAATTTTCATTTTGTGCAAATGAAAAAAAAAAACTAATTAAGGTGAAATGGTAGATGTTATAAAAGATTTTATTTAAAACCTATAATCTTTTTATATGAAAATTTTTCATATACAAAGCTATAATAGAAGATTTTTAAATCTATGTTATGATTGAGAGCAAACAAGTATTGGAAGTTCCGTTTAAAAGATATTTAACAATTAAATTTGGTTATGAAGAGTTTTGTTGCAAATGATTGGATATGGCCAGTTTCCCCACCATTCCCCCTCTCACAATTGCACCCTCTAATATAAAAGCACTCCCCTACTTTCCAATCTTTAATGACCCATTTAAAATTGTTTACAATGAAAACCTGTGAACGTTTTAGTCCCTTCTTATATAACATAATTAATAGCCTATGATGGATAAGAAGAGTTTTGAATTTTTACATATGGACATGGGTCAATATTTCAAAACATTAATATTTTTCACTCCAAAGTGGACACTCGCTCAAAAAAACATATTTTGGTAGACGAACAATTATGTCTCTTAATAACTCTATAATAACCACTTTAAAACAAGGAGTCATAACATTTGATCAAATCTAACGGTTTTTTAAGTCAGGGAAATGATACTTGTATCAGGGGAATGACAAAAATGTATATTTACTCCGATGATTAGATGCATATTTAATTTTGCGAATGGTTTCAGGAGTGTTAAGAAAAAAGAGAACAAAAACTAACATGAAAAATAGCATCCACGACTATGTTGCACGAACTTGCTCTCATGATTCAAGGATTTGCCAGACTAAACATTATATATAGTAATAATCGTATTTTTTTATGATATTTTGACCGAGAAAATGTGAAAAAATTCAAAACTTCTAAAAATACTGTAAATATGTTTAAATGTAATATTATTGATTCTTCTAGAGTTACCAAAACACAACCAATCATTATAATGAAAACTTGAAAGTCAGGGGAATGACACAAAATATGATGTAAGGGGAATGACTCCGAAGGGTGTTTTATGAGAATTAAATGGAAGTTATTAGAAAATTGGATGTTTTATATTATTTTTCACATAGGCCCTTGTAAAAGACACAGACGAGTAAAACTTTTTAATTTTTGTACCACACGGTTTAGTAAAAAACACGCGTTAGAGGAATGACAATTTCGATTGACGAAAAACAAAATCGTTGCCTTAACTTGAAATAAAAAAGACAACAAAGTTTTTTTGAAACTCTTACTTCAATTTTCATAAAGAACAATTCTGTACCGTTAAACAACAAAAAAAATCAGTTTTCTATTTTGAGCCTATATATTTTTTTAATAAATTTCCATTGGTGGGATAGAAATGATCAATTTATGGGGGACACTTACTTAATAGCTCCTAATTAAAAAAATAAAGCAACTAAAAATCATTTAACTATTTTTTAGTTAGGATGCATATATTATTAAAAAGACTGCATCATTAGATTTTTTGTATCATTTTTAGTTTCGTTGCTAAAATTCAGGCAGTGTGGTAAGTAGGCCTGGGGACACGTCAGGGGAATGACATTTTGGGTGTTTAAATGGAGATAGCGGGTATGATATTTTTTTTAAATTTATTTTTTCTAGAGCTAATATTAGAACACGTTTGTTTCAAGCTATCCAATTAACAAATTTATAATAAAATTTTGTACTTCGGTTCAAAAATGAAGGAGACTGAAATATTAATATTTTGAAATATTGACCCACATGCAAACTTTTCGCACTTTTCAAACTTTTCTTTCGCTTCTTTCCTTAATATATATACATTTATTTTAGTAAAGGCTACATTGGGCTGGAATACCATTTTCAAAAAATAGTTATTAAGGTGCAGTGCAATAACACCCGCGGTAATAAAGCCCTTGGGCCGTGGGTGTTATTTCGCAAAATAAAAGGAAAAAATACCCACGGGTTTATTTTCCATTTTAAAATGGCAATAAACCACGAAAGAAAAGAAATAAGAACCGTGGGTGCTATTGCTTTTTGGATTTGGCATTTAAACCCACACTTAAAGTATAATCTATACTCTGCTTTTAAATACTCTTCTATTTAAAGATCTCAAAATGATAAAGTTGGATATCTTAATATATACAACAAAGTCGGGTTAGTTACACCATTTATAAGTTATAACTGAAGAACGGCTGGTCGTATTTTAATTATCTATGGTTTGTTGGATTTGTCTCCACCTCAAAAAGGAGAATAACTATTAAAATATCAGAAATAAAAATTATATGTACTTTGGGTTGGTAGTTACCTGTTTTATTATATAAAAAAGAAATCAGAAAATGAGTTTGAAAACGAATCAATAAATTATGAAATTTTGTTTTGACAAAATGAAATTAAAAAACTATAATATAGTCGAATCTCCATATTTCGTTCTGACAAAATAAAATTACAAAATTATTATCAATTTATGTATTTAAAAAAACAATTAAATCTTCCATTGATCCACTTAATCAAAAAAGCTTTTTGTTTTCTTTGATGTTTAGTAAAACTTTTAAAGGAATTAAAATAGTTTGATAAGAATTTTGTTTAAAATAATATGTCTATTCGCGTACCTCCCAAAACTACGAATTTCTACGAATTTAGCCCAAAGTTAGATATGTCAAAGCTCATATTTAAAAAATAAAATTTGTAGAAATTCGTAGTTTTGGGAAGTACGCGAACAGACATATACATAAGTATACAAAAATGTTTATAGATTTTTTTTAATTTATACATTTTACTATTTTTTTTTTGTCTTAAAAAATATTAATATATCGCGCATTGAAAACAAAAGTGGTACTAAACGAAAAACCTAGTTTTCAAATACGGCCATTTAAAGTTTTGGACGACTTACGTAAATAGTCGATAGCTCTTTGAAAAAAGATTTAGGGCCTTATTACGGTTCGCGAATCGAACGTTCACTTGAAGTCGAACGATTTGGCGAATGTTATGTACGTTAGGGTTAGCGAATGAATTCATTCGCTAAAAATTCGTCGCTGTCACAGGAAAAATTCATTATAATCAATTTTTCTTGCGACAAATGTCAAATAGAAAAAATTAAAATCAGAAAATACATCTTAAAGTGCGGAATTTTTGTAGTTTTCTTCATTTTATTCTTGACTTAATTATTTAATTGGTCATTAATAACTTATTTAATAATGGTCCAAAAAAAAACTGACTTTAAATGCAAACAAAAATATTTTAATATGTCAACGAAAAAACATACAATTACCTGTTATAGCTATTTTGAAAGTCAATAGTCTATTTCTTTTTTTTTGTTTGTAATGGAGATGTTTAAAAGAATGGTTTTTTAGAAATTAAATTTCAAAGTCAAAATTTTTGAAAAAAAAATGTATATTTTTTAAGTTAATTTATTTCAAATTTTGCGTAGTTAAGTGCCATGTTGTTCTTGATATCCAATGCTTTTATCAATTTTCAGTTAAAAATCAACAACCAAATGCAAAAATCTTTCTTAATTTTTGAGAAATTAATAAATTAAAGGTACTTTCCTAAAAACCCCGAAAAAGGGTTATAATTATGATTAGTAATTTTTTTGCTTCATTAGCATAAAACAAACAAGCAATGGAAAAAAGTTCCTTTAATTTTTTTTAAATAGCTTAAAATCTATAAGAAATTTTTTCACATCCGGGTTTCAGAACTTGACTAAAAAATAATAAAGGCTTTGAATTTTACATACAAAAAATATCACCTAATTGCCAAAAATTTTGAAAAAAAATCAACTTGATAGGTAAAAGAATTCACAATTTTATTTGGCACAATTTACAAAGAAGAACTTTAAGCATGGTTAAAAATTTTGGGGTAGGTACGTACTTTTTAATATTTTCTGGGTTACATATGTATATGACAACACCAAAAATATGTTGAAATTTGATACTTGGCAAATATTAAAATTTGGAAGTTAATTCAAAATAGGTATATTAAAACTTAATAATATCAGACATTACAAAGGAATACGAAATCTGTATTATTTTTTATAATAATACAAAGGTATTATAATATAATACTTAATTACCTACTTGAAATTTAATTTGTAGATTCTTTTCATGAAAATTAATACAAAATATATTACAAAATAATAGCAATGAAAGACATTTTTTGTAATAGTATTTATCTTCAATTAATAGTGGCATTATTATATTTATTGTATTTCACATACATATATGAGAGCTAAAATCTTATTGCGATTGAAATTTTATATACTAATTTGTATATTTTACCTCGAAATATTTCAACGCGCCTTCAAAATAATGCATATTTAAAATGTTTATTTTAAATTATTAGGCAGAAAAATGGTTGCTATATACCTAGGTACCCACCAACTTATACAAAATAAATCTGTAAAAAGTTCATTAGATAAAAAGTTTATTAGGTACCTACATACATACCTACCTACCTATGCTTACCTAATATACATAAAATTAGTTTTAAATTCAAGGTCAAATAGTTACTCAAAGAAATAGGTACCTACGTACCTACCTACCCTTGAATTTTGCAACAAAAACCTTTAAATAAAATACCTACCGATGAGGCGAAATGAACTTCGACGTTGGAGCCAATAAAGCTAGGAATGAATTTTTTGAAAATCACTGGTAAGAAATTTGAAATTAAATTTGTTTTGACAGTATTTGGAACTGGCATAGGGATTCCCACTTACAGACTAGTGAATAATATTAGGTTATCTTTTCACAAAATTCGAAGAAATTTCAGGTCAAATAAGTAGGTACCTACCTACCTACTCAAAGAAATACATACCTACCCTCGAATTTTGCAAAACAAAAAAAAACAAATACCTAGGTACCTATTAAAAGATAAACCTACCTAGGTATGAAGGTACCTACCTATACCTAAAACCTACCCCCGAATTTAGCAATAAAAACTTTAGTTAAAATACATGTAGGTATTTTAGGTAGGTACCTACATATACCTATCTATCAAAAATATCTATGCCTTAACCCACCCCCGAATTTTGCATACAAAATTTAATTAAAATACCTACAAATACCTATTAAACATAACTACTCGAAATAATTTATAATATGTAGGTAATAAAAACTATTAACAAAAAAAACTATCTAGCAAAAAATTAATAGTAATTGCACAAAAACTTTAATTCAAATATGTACCTACCTACCTACATACCAAAAGACCAATCCTCGCAAAAAAGATTGCATCTAAAAATTCAAATACCTACACACCAAAATACCTACCACCGAAATCATGCAAGAAAATTTCAATCAAAATATCTACCATAAGATAAATGCCTAGCCTATCCTCGAAACTTAGCAAGAAAGTTTCAAGTCAATTAAAAAAGAAGCAAAAACAAAACCTACCCTCAATAAGAAAATATAGCAACGACCTACACACGTTTGTCTTTTCACACTCACATACAAGAAAATCTCTGCAAATAATAATTTTTCTACTCGTTGCTACGAACTAGACACCAACGACGGGTGACGACGACGCAAGCAGAAGCGACACGATCAACTCGTTCACCACTTCATATAATTTCTTTGCTTCTCTGCCTGCAAACAAAATACATTCCTAAATAAACCAACACAAATATTCTTCTATTCAAAGAGGAGACGACAATTTTTTTCTTATTTTCTTCACGTTTTTCTATTCTTTGACATTTTGAAAACAGCTGATTTGCTTATCTCTCTTACTCCCTTTATTTCTTATGAGCATGAAAATAATACTTTCCTCTTGCTCTTACTACTTGTCTTCGATTCTTTATGTACCCCGCATCCACAATTCTCCACGCAATCGAATGCGGTCGAATGTGGCGCCCCCACAAGGTCCACGTTCAACTAAAAAAAAATTTTCATGAGAATACTATGGTTTTCATATACAAAGCATTAACATAGATTTATTCTTTGAAGAACCAGATCTATATAATCACGACATTTCTGCAACTTTCTGTATACTATACTAAAAAGCCACACAAAATTCATTGGTACCTTTTTAGAATACAAAAATGTAATCTCTTAAATCTCCTTCACATGTTATCTTTGTATATAAAAACCATAGTACTATCATGGCACCTATCGAGACTACCGCCATCTTCAATTCTGTTGTTCAACTTTTGGATGTAGACTTTTTATAAGTTGTTATGTTCTTTGGAGACCTGCAAATGGGAAACGTCAAAATACGAAAAAAACGGGAAAGACGTATTCTGAATTTATGAGAGTTCGACTGAAACAGTCATAATACATTTTTGCAAAGGAATATTAATATAAAGAAAGAGAAGATAAAGCACAGAATAAAGAAAATAACCTGTTTTGCTTTGGGTTTGTTATTATTTTTGTTTACATTTCTTTTTGATAATGAAAAAAAAGCTAAGGGATACAAAACAAAACAACAAAGTTGTTGGTTTGTTGGATTTTGTGTGTGTGAAGTGGAAAGGGGTAGGTGTATGGGAATATTTATGTTGGTTTGTTTTTTTCTGCATCGTGCAAAAAACACAGTTTACGGTTGTAAATTTCAACGGATATAAAATCAGTTGATATTCTTGCGAGCCGAGTTTCGACTTAAATTTTTGCTGTGCTATTAAATAAATTTTTGGGTGGTTTATAAAAAACAAATTGCGATAGTGACAGTGATAGTGTGGTGAATTATAATTGATATAAGTACATATTTTATGTACGATTTTCTACCTAGCAAAAAACATTGTAAATTGCAAAAAAACCTATTTGTGAAAAAAAGTGAAGTGATTTGTGAATCTGCCTCCCTTTTGATATATTTCACTCAGCCCTACCCACCCCCTTGCATAAATTAAGCGTGGTAGTAAGTTTTTACGAAATACAAAGTTTTTTTTTAAACTTTATTGTATATCGTGTCTTTTTTTTTCTTTTATATACCTTGCTTGCTTTTATTAATATATTTGCTTCTTTTTTTGCTTTTTTTTATATTTTTATACCTGCTTACCTATATTTATATTTATATTTCATACATAGATATATACAAAATTATCTAATTTAATTTATAAAACAATTTTGATTCTCGGTGACTTTTGTTTTAACAAAAAGAAACCAATCGACCTAACGACCACAATTTCCGCGAAGTGATTTTTTTCGAAGTGTTTCTGTGAAACAAAAGTAAAGTTTGGTGAAAAATAATTGAATTGAAAAAAAACTTGTGTGCAAAATAAAATAAATAAAAAAAAAACATTATTGTGTTGAAAAATATTAATATTTGTTGTGTGAAATAACATTATTGTGTGTGCAAAATAAAACAAAATAAATCGAAAAAAATATTATTGTGTTACAAAATAAAAATTTTTACTGTGTGAAATAATTAAGTGTTTTTAAAGAAATATACAAAAGTGCTGAGTGAAAAAAAAAAACAGTTTTACCAAGTGTCTTATTTAAATCTGTGTTGTGTGAAAAATTTTGTAAGTGTTTTTTTGTACAGGATTTTTATTTGAAAACAAAAAACCAGGGTTGCCGTGATCGGATTTTAAGTCTTTTATATAAAATTATTTCATTGTTTAAATAAATAAATATATTAAAAAATAAATATGGTTAAGTGTTGCTACAAAAACTGCGGTGTGGTGCAAAAACGCCCGAGTAATATTTCATTTTTTAAAGTCCCTTCAGACCACAGGAGAGAGATCTGGATCAAGCATGGAAGTGCTTCACATGTGAATGATAAATCCTGCATGTGTGAAGCACATTTCTACTCGAAAGATATAATACTACGGGGTACAACAAAGCGTCTCCTTCCAGATGCACTCCCATTATCGTTGTACTCAACATGCAAGTGCACTGATGAAAGTATTGATCCTATATGCTTTCGCACGATGCAAGCATGTAGGTATCAAAAGCAGCCGACTTCAACGGTCACTTCTGCAACTATTACTTCTGCACCTACAACGGCACATTTGCCAATACAGACTACACGTCCTGTTCCTCAACTGCCAAGTTCTTCTCTTCCTTTCAGCAGCCCAGCTGCATCTTTAGTCAATTTAGCTGTTGGTTGTCAAAAAACATACGTCAAAGATTTATCTTTGACACAAGTACCTTTTTCCACACAGGTCTCGCCGTCACAATTTCCTTCGCCGAGGTACCGCTCGTACAAAGCGATGCCAAAACCAGTTCGGGTTAAAGAAGCTCGCCGGCGTATATATTTCACTCCCCAAAAAAGATCCAGACAAAATACAAAAATTAACTTCAAGGACATTTTAGAGCAACAAACAAAAGATTTTTCGGAAGAGTTGCGTACATTCATTTTTGCGCAACTTTTCCACAAGACGAATGCACCCTGGAAGACTAACGAAAAGGAACTTTTTTTGAAGTTTTTCTTTAAGTCCCCAGCGTGTTATGCATTCATGATTAGTATAGGGTTTAAGCTGCCAGCGGTAAGTACCATTTACCGTTGGCATTCTGAAATTAGGTTACCAGCAGGACTCAGCAAGCAGATTAAGGACCTGCTCACCGAGAAGGCAAAAGGAATGACAGCGATGGATAAAAAAAGCATTATTGTCTTCGATGAAATGGCAATCCAGAGGGAGCTGGAATACAATATCAAGGATGATATTATCTACGGGTTTAC
Source organism: Dasysyrphus tricinctus (assembly GCA_963921185.1). Taxonomy (NCBI): domain Eukaryota; kingdom Metazoa; phylum Arthropoda; class Insecta; order Diptera; family Syrphidae; genus Dasysyrphus; species Dasysyrphus tricinctus. The sequence continues at coordinate 137,053,552 of OY992530.1, read as the reverse complement.
CGATTTTGGCGAGCTGGGAAGGACCAGTGTTGTGGCCTCTAAAGTAATGGTTTTTACGCTTAGAGGTCTCAACACCAACTGGAAGCAAACCATCGCCTATTACGTCGGGTCACCAAATGGAGAGACACTGGCTAAAATCCTAGTAACAATTATTACAGGAGTAATTAATTGTGGATTTACTGTGGTCGCAACAAGCTGCGACCAAGGATCAAACAACGTTTTGGCATACAAAACGCTAGCAATGGCACCCATCGAGGAAAATCCCTACCTAGAGATAGGGGAACAAAAAATTTTTTTACTGCACGATTATCCACATCTTTTTAAGTGTGTTAGAAATATACTTTTGCGACATCGCATCTGTATAGGGGATGATATAGTTGATTGGGGAGTTTTGGAGAAAGTTTTTGAGGAGGACTCGAAAGGGAATACCTTTCAAGTTTTTTTCAAACTCAGTAAATCACATATACATCCTAATCAATTTGAAAAGATGTCGGTGAAATTGGCAACGCAGGTTTTTAGCGACAAGGTATACACGGGAATTATGTATGCACTGAAGACCAATTGCTTCAAAACCGAAGAGCAAAAGAAAAGCGCTGAGGCTACAGCGAGATTCATCAAGAAAATGAATGACCTGTTCGATATCCTAAATAATGGACAACGCTACTCCAGGAATCCCAACATGCAAGTCTTATCGGATTCTACTGAAACCTTGAACAAGCTGATAGAAGCAAAAGAATGGATATCAGCATGGAAATCCACCAGCTGTAGGAAAATCCCACCATGCTTCAAGGGCTTGCAGCAAACCATACAAGGAATTGTGCTGATGTGGGAATATCTCCGAAGCGAGGAGCAGAGCTATTTCCTACTCGCACATTTCAACACGGACGTAGCCGAAAATTTATTCTCGATGATCAGAAGTAACAGGGGTTCTTACGAACGGAACCCTTCTGCTTGGCGATTCATTAGGAATCTCAAGCAGATAATATTTCACAATTTCAGCGCCGCGGAACATTCAGGGTATGAGGACGCTAGAGCGGAACCCCTCATACAGGAAGCAGACCTGGAAAAGGCAACCGATGATGACGACAAGGACTTCGAATTTGAACTCCCCATCGAAGATGACATCTTACAGAACGAGCTGGTGTACGTCGTAGAAGAAGCAGAGGACGAAAATGAACAAATGGACGTATACATGCTTGAAGAAGATCTGCACGATGAAGATGACAACCCCCAAAAAGAAGTGACCCCAGATGATGAGCAACAAATGGATGTTTATATCTCAGAGGAGGGTATCGAAACCGTGTCAACGAATCTGCAGGAAGCAGCTGCTGCATATTACGCCGGTTTTGCAGCAGGAAAATTAAACACGAAATTGAAATGCGAAGTTTGCTGCAAGTTCATGGTGGAGGAGAACGAAGAGGATAAAGAAAGGCAGCAAACGTTATTAATTAAGCTTCGGGCATATGACACCAAAACAACGAAATCGAACTTTGGAAAATTAACAGTTCCTTCGATTCTTTTCGAAAGAACTGTTAAAATTCTTCAAAGTAATTTCGAGAGAAACATAAGGCAGAAACAAACCGCAGAAGGAATAGTTGAGAAATGGTGTGCCGAATTAATGGAAAATGAAATTTTGGATATAGACTGCGTGAACGAACATAAAGAAGTCATCGTAAAGTTTCTGCTCAGAGGACTGATAATTTTAACGAATAAGAAAGGCAACAAAAAGTTTAAGGAAACAAAATCAAGGATAGTCTAAGTTATAATATAAGTATATTTTTATGTAATATATTAATGATATGTATATTAAAATTATAAGTGAATAAAAGTATGATACGAAGGAGATATCTTTGAATTTTTACTGTATTATTATATTTATATATTTATTATATTTGTATTAGTTAATTTAAGAAATACTTTAAGGCTTTGTAATATTTGACTTTATATATTTTTTTTGTAAATAAAGTCCTTTATTATACATAAAGGTGAAGTTTTTTTTAGATTTTTTTGTTCTTTTTTATCCCTGCAATATTTCTCAACAATTAAGTGAATTTCTTTATTTTGTGTACCCCATCTCAACATTTTTTGTCTACCCCTTCTCATATAGTAATATAAATAATGCAATATTATAATATAATAATGCAATATTTTAGTAGTTAAGTATTTAGAATTAGTACGAGGACTAGGCTTACCATGGATACCTCATAAAAAAAAACGCATGTGCAATACGCAATATCTTAAGTTCCTTTATAGTTCCTATATTTATATATATATATATACAAACAAAAAAACAAAAAAAAAACAAAAACCCAAAAAAAATTAGTAGTATTAGTAGTAAGAGGAATAGGCTTACCGTGGATACCTCATAAAAAAAAACGCATGTGCAATAAGCAATATCTAAAGTTCCTTTATAGTTCCTATATTTATATATGTATTAAAAACAAAACAAAACAAAAAAAACAAAAAACAAAAAAAAAAAACAAAAAAAAAACAAAAAAACAAAAAAAACAAAAAACCAAAAAACCAAAAAAAAAACAAAAAACCAAAAAAAAAATTAGAAGTAGAGTCAGAGGAATAGGCTTACCATGGATACCTCATTAAAAAAAACGCATGCGCATTAAGCAATATCTTAGTAGTAATAGAATGAGGACTAGGCCTACCGGGGAAACCTCATAAAAAAAAACGCGTCTAGTATTCTACCCCACTGGGTGATGTGGAAAAGAATACACGTGAAACTTTTTTTCAGATTCATATTGAAACAGATGAGAGACAGAGGTAAGTAATGGAAAATGGTAAGTGGAAAATTTAGGAAAATATCTCTTGGACTTGAAACCAAGTTTTGGAACTCTCCTAGTTCAAACTACAAAAGAAACTTTTTTTATCTTAGTTTTTCTTTTGATTTCCTGTCTACTCAAACGAACCCTTCCCGCGAGCAATATTAATTAAATCACACATGCTTTGCATGAAAAAAGAATGAAAAATAATTTCAATTCTCCTCGAATTTGTTTTCGAAATGTAAAAATCAGCTGTATAACGGATAATTTGAGTAACTTAACCTAATATTCATTTTTTCTGTAAAAAGTGAAATAAACATTTTTTCTAAATATGGGCTCAGTATAACTATCAATAATAAGAAAATAAAGGACAGAAAATCGAAGAAAAAAAGATTGAAGAAAAGCGTTTGTTTTGTTCATTAATTTTAGCAAAGTAGTATCTTACCGTAAGTTCTTCTACAAAAGAATGTTTATTCGAAAAAAATAATTCTTCAAACTTTAACTCAAATTTTTTTCATATTCTCTTCCAACTGTAAAAATTAAATTTACAAAAAATATTTTTGAATTTACATTAAAATAATTGAACACGAATATTCATCAAAATTTCTTTTTTTTCCTCAAATTTACAAAGAGTGAATTGAAAAAAAAAAAACACGTTTCAACAAATATCTTGGAACAGCTACTTAATTACTTTTCTTTTTAACCATTAATAGCATTCTTTTCTATGGGAACTAAATTTTAAGGGTTAGATAGGTGAGAAATATTCCTTTTGTTTCAATTTTCCACTTAATTTTCTTACGGATCTAAATTCAGTGTCAAAAACAGATAAAAATGTTGCCACTGTGACTATGAGCCTTATTTATTAGATTCTCTTAGACAGTTAGTTGTTAGAAAGTTTCTCAAAAGTTCTTATTAGTTAAGGAAATTCTCAATTTCATAACATTTTTCTCTAGGAAGAAAAGAACATTTAACATTTATTAGCAACAGCAACAAACAACGCCACCAGCCTTGGAACTAACCACCCACTTCACCATGCACAACCAGCTTACACCGGCCAGGCAGCCAGTTTGCATAGCATCCCTTAATTTTTAAATTTAAAGAACACCTGAATGACGGAACGAGATTACCATCCGACAACAATGCATTTTTAATATTTTTATTTTTACAAAAAAAAAAGAATGTACCTATGCAAATATCACAATAAAAATTTCTTCTTCTTTTTTTAAATCAAGAAATAAAACAATAGATTTTTAGCTCTAATAAACGCTGTAAGTATTGCCGTTTTTTATAATTTTATCATTAAACAAAAAGAAATAAAACCCCTCTGTAAGTATTTTTTCTTACAATATTTCCAGCAATTAATTCTCAAAGTAGGTATTGGTCATCTTCATAAATATTTATCCACCAATTACCTACCATTTTTACAAATTTATTTTCGACATTCAATCAGTGTGCGTCGTGCAGTACGGACAGACAAAGCGGACGAAATTTTTATTTAAATTAAATCCACCCCGTGTTACAAAAGGGTCAAAAGTACAGGTATACCTGCGGGCTACCTGCTTTATTGCCCACAAGTGAAATAAAAAGGGATTATCCCAGCAACCAATTTAAATATTGATGCGGATTAAGTGTGTGACAAAAGTTTTTTTTAAAATAAGTGTTGTGCGTGTTTAAATCCGAATCAATAAAACAATAAAAGTGAAGTGCAAAGGTAATCCAGCAATGGAACCTTTAAATCCCGATTCGGCAATGGCCTCATTCGAGACATTGCTTAAGCGAATCGTCAAGGACCTCGGCCCCGAATTTTGTGATAAGCTAGCAATGACTTTTAACAGCATTGTGCAGCCCAAACAAATAATCACTGACAACCACGAAATGGAAAGCGATATGGATACCGGAGAGATTGACAGCGAAACCACTAGTTCTGAAGAGGACGCCAACGACTTTCCCCTGCCTGGGCAAAAAAGACCGAATAAGGCTTCCAAGAAGGACAATGTAAAGCGCATCCAACTTGACAAGGATTGCTCAACGAATCAGCCTAAAGCGCCAATGACAGTCCAACCCGAAGCCGGAAATACAGCCAAAACGACCAAACCACTCGCCTCAACACCAACACCAGTGCCGGACCAAACCAACGCAGAAAAGACAGCCAAACCACTAGCTTCAACATCAGCAGCCGTCAAACCAACCCAAGTGCAGCCACCAAAAACAAAAAAAGACACCACGACCACGAATCCAGTAAAGGGGCCAGGAATGCCACCAATCTTCTGCTTTTCCGCGAACGTAGCTGAAATTAGAAGACACTGCAAAGCCAACAACCTAAGCATCACCTTCAAAAACAGAAATACAAAGACGACCATCATTATTGCTGGAGACAGGGCATCGTTTGAGGCAGTTAAAAAATTCCTGCAGACAACAAAGATACAGTATAACTCGTTTACGCCAAGAGAAGATAGAAAGAATCTTCTATTACTGAAAGGAATTCACCACACCTACGCTGCCATCGAAGTGGAGGATGAGCTAAGAATCGAAGGACTCCCAGTCGTCAAGGTGACACACTTCAAGGCCAAAAAGGCAATGGGGAAAACCTACAACAACTTCGTCGTGGAACTGGCAAAAACCTGTGACATCAGTGAAGTTTACACGAAGACGCTGATAATGAACCAGAGGGTCCACTGGGAGAAACTGAAATCCAACGACATTGTGCAGTGCCGAAACTGTCAGCGCTTCGGACACGTTGCCAGCAACTGCGGACGCCAGTACGTATGCGTCAAGTGTAAAGAAGAGCACGAGCCCGGACAATGCCAACGGAAGGAAAACACCGGATTGGATGTATGGTGTGCCAATTGCCAAAAGGAAGGTCACCCAGCCAGCTTCAAAGGTTGCCCAACCCTGAAAGCAAGACTCACCGAAAGGAACAGATTGGCTGCAGAAAAAAAGGCACAGCAGGAATTTGCTGCTAAATCAGCATGCGTGGTAACCCGCCCGGCAGTCAGCTTTGCAGCAATGGTGAAAGGTGGACCATCACAGAAACTAGCAAACTCCAGGAACCAACAGCAACAACAGAAAGTGCCTCCAGCAAAAGTGATCACACCCCGGACAACAACACCTAGGAGTGGACCAATGAAGCCAACATCAGCCCCACCAACAAACCTGAACACCGAAGTCCAAAGGATTTTTGGATCCGACTTACTAACAGTCATGGGAAAAGCTCGGAGTGCAGTCCCACCAAACTATGCTCAGCTTAGCGAAGGCGAGAAGTCCGTGGCACTGGCCACCTTCCTGTTCCAAATATGCAACTAAAGAAGCTCCGCATCCTGACGTACAATGTCAATTCATTGTACAGCCTAGAGAAGAGGACGACATTCAGCCTGTGGATGAAGAACAACAATCCGGACATCGCTCTCATCAGTGAGACCAACGTCACCAAACGCAACAACATCGACATGGCCGGCTTCAAAACCTATCGAAGGGACAAGGATGAGGGCCGTAGAGGGACAGCAATCTACGTTAAGAAGAAGATTTCCCCCAACACCACTGAAACCATCATCACAGGTCTCACAACCAGCGAAGCCACTGCCGTCACCATTCAACTTGGAAGAGATGAAACCCTCACCATCATCAGTGTGTATTTCAAGTGTAAATCCAGCATGAGAAATATTCACAATGACCTCAGAACTTTCAACGGTGTCCTCGAAAGAAGCACATATGGACTCATCGGCGGTGATTTTAACGCCAGGCATCACCTGTGGCTGGATACAACGATCTCACCCGAGGGCAAGGCGATTGCTGACTGGCTGGACGCCAACAACGACCAACACTCCTTGGTGGTTGTTTCACAACAAAAACCAACCTATCCCAGAACACCATCGACACTTGATTTTTTTATTTCTACCTCTAATTTTTCTTGTATACTTCCAGAATTCAGGAACTACACCTGTTCTACAATACCCGGGGACTCGGACCATGAAGCTGTTCAGCTAAACATCAAACTCCAACAACCCATCTTCCTGACGACAGAACCAACTGAGCACTTCATCAACTATAAGAGACTTGATGTGGATAGATTTCAACGAGACTTAGAAGCCACCATAACTCTGCCACCCCAAAACAGGAACCTGCAGAACACAGAAATTGACGCAGCCATCAACTGTCTGGAAACGGCTGTTTGTAGTGCACTGGATATCCAAAAAGAGCCCAAGACATCAAAGGACAGATACCAGCACCTTCCTGAGTATATCCAGAATCTCTACACTCATCGACAACAGTTAAGGAAACGTCTTCAAAGGATCCACCAGCGCGAACTGAACACAACAAGCAGCAACTACCAGACAGTATGGAGCGAACTAAAGTGTGTCAACATTATGTTGCGGAACTCTATCCAACACCATAACAATAACCAATTCAACAAGAGACTGCAAGCCATCAAACCTGGACCTGACGCCTTCAAAAACATTAACAAACTGATTGGGAAAACACCATCGATGCCTGAAACCATTATCACCAACAATGGAGAAATGACAACGACACAGGACAAAGCTGAGGCATTTGCTGAATATTTTGAAGGAAACTTCACCCCCAACCCATCCACTGACCCAGTCTTTCTTGATGAAGTGAAGGATTCCATCCAACTAACCCTGGAACCTAACATGGAGAGAGCAATATTCAGCGACACCAATCCAGCGAGTGACCCGGTTGACAGCCCAAACCTGAGCAACCAAGAAGAAATAGTTGAAATAATCAGCAGCTGCAGGCCAAAGAAGTCAACAGGACCAGATGGAATATCCAACTTCATCATAAAGAGGCTACCAGAGACAGTTTTGATCCTTCTTACCATCATCCTGAACAACTGTGTCAACAACAACTACTTCCCCCAAAAATGGAAAACAGCGAAGATCGTGGCGATCCCGAAGAAAGGTGTCAGGAACATGATATCTAACTATAGGCCAATATCCCTCCTCAGCAACCTAAGCAAGCTCTTAGAAGAGCTGATACTAAGGAAACTGAAGAAGTTTTGCAACGACAACAACGTTATTCCTGATATGCAGTTTGGCTTTAGGGAGAAGCACTCAACACTACACCCACTCCAGAAGTTCCAGCATGACATCACCATAGCCCTCAACAGTCATCGTGTCACCGTCGGATGCTTTCTGGATGTCGAGAAAGCATTCGATAGCGTCTGGATAGATGCTCTAATACACAAACTACATCTGCTACGTTTACCTCCGCCACTAATAAAAATTCTTTTTTCTTTTCTTTCTTCCAGGAACTTCTTTGTGCAATTGGGAAACTGCTCATCAACTGTGAAGAACATCAAAGCCGGAGTCGCACAAGGTTCGAAGCTTGGCCCCTTCCTCTACAGCCTGATGACATCAGACCAACCCGTCCCAACTGGCTGTGAAAACCTGCTGTTTGCAGATGACTCACTCACATACGCTACCTCAATGTCACCACTCGTCGCAGTCCGGATAGTAGAGGCTCACATCCACAGACTGTTCGAATTCTACAAGAAATGGGGCATCAAGATCAACTCAGCAAAATCGGAGCTTGTTTGCTTCAGGAGACCCCGTGACGGCAGAAGTCGCTCAGCAGCCACTTGCAGAAACTTAGTTCTGAAACTTCCTGATGGTTCCACCATTGCCGCCAAAAGGAATACCAAATACCTGGGGATCAACTTCAACGAGTTGCTAAAGTTCAATCCACACTCAAAAAGTGTACTCAGAAAAGCGAACTGGGCATTCCACCGACTACACCCTTTGATGAGGAGAAGATCAGGACTGAGCCAACAGACGAAGATACTTATTTACAAGCAACTCCTGCGACCAGTAATCAGCTACTGTTTCCCAGTCTGGTTCACAATTACAAAATCAGCGATGAAAGATCTCCAAGTCTTCGAGAGGAAGATGCTAAGAATCTGCACCGGGCTCCACTTTGACCGGCAGCGAAGAAAGCATTACAGGAACGAGGATCTTTACAGAGAAGCAAAGATTATACCGCTGGACAAATACCTAGCAAATTCGGCGAAGAAGCTAGTGCAGAACACCGTCAATCACCCCAATCAACTAATGAGAAGGATGGCCACCCAGCAACGACATCCCGAGCCGAGGTACCTCAGTGTAATGGAGACCCTGGATGCCAATATTTTCACCGACAACGACGAAGCAGCCGTTTCCTTTTACGCTGACACAGGGTCAGCCTACAGCCGTGGCTAAACGCCAACCCTTTCCACCAAACCACACCCAAACCACCAAGGGACAACCGGGACGGAACACCCCGAGAGCATCAAAGTCAACCGACTTTTAACTTTAAGTTGACATGTATAATATATACTTATATTTCCTATTAAATCTAAGCCAATGTATAACAATAGGCCCCCTATGTGCCATAAGATTTATATTCTTCAATGTATTTAATAGTCGTAAGTTAACTCAAATTGTATATAAATGTTCAATAAAAAATCGTTAAATCGTTAAAAATCGTTAATTTATTTTCGATAAGAAAGTAGGTAGGTACTTTCATACCTACCAATCTACTTATAGGTATGCCTATACATTACATATGTCAATACATACATAGGTACCTAGTTACTTATGCATCAATGATTTTAAACCAAAATAAAGGTATGGCTAATTGGCTAGGTACCTACACCTAGATGAGAAAAAAGTTTATTTTATTAAGAAAAAAACATTGCATAGGGATTCCCACTTACAGATGCAGTGAAAAGAATTAAAGATTTCACTAAATTACAAGCAAGTATATATCTACCTACCTACCTACCTACCTAGAAAATTTTAAATGTCATGTCATAGCTAGGTGGGTATATCGTCTATACCTATATAGGTAGGTACTCAATAAAATACCTACCAATGTAGGTATAGGTACCTACCTTGAATTTACATTAAAATCTTTAGTTAAAATACCTACCAAAAGATATGTCTAGCTATACCATAACCCACCCCCTAGATTTGCATTAATAACTACATACATATAACTAAAATACCTACCATTTTCTTGATGAATAATACATAGGTACCTACCTACCTAGGTACATAATTTAGTGGGCTTCAAGTCAATTGAAATAGGTAACTATGGACCTACCTAAATTGTGACAAAAATATAATTTTTTTCATTTGACCTGTAGCCCACTAACCTATTTATTATTAAAATAACTACCTACAAAAACAGATCCTACCTTTACCAAAACCCACCCCCAATTTTACATGAAAACTTTAATTAAAATAAACAAAAAATATACCTACCTACATACATATCTATTCATACCAACATATCCTCGAAATTAATAATCATACAAAATAAATACCTACCACCTATCAATAATAATCTAGCAAAAAATTAAATTCGAATAGGTTCCTACCTACCAAAACATAATAAGAAATAAGAAAATTTAAAGTCAAATACCTACCCACGTACCTACCAAAAGTTTATTACAAAAAAAACTAACCTGCCTCAAGAACATACAAAAATACAACTATGGTTATATCTATATTTTTCTTTTCGCATTGACCAAGGAAAAATTGTGTCACAAAAAATCTGCGCCTCTTCGTTGTTGCTACGACATCAACGCCAGCAGCTGACGCAGACACAGGTATCTCTTTCAACCCCTTCATACAATTTTGTTTGCTTCTCTGGCTCCATAGAAATAGAAAATCAAAATATATTCCTAAATAAAACCATTGTATATCCACTCATACAATGATAAAACGACACAAATATTCTTCTATTCAAAGAGGAGACGAACAAAATTTTCGTATTTTCTTCACCTTTTTCTTTATTTCGACTTGTCAAAAACAGCTGAGTTTTATTATCTCACTTGCTCCATTTGTTTCTTACCAGAGTCGAAATAATACTTTCCTCTTGCTCTGACTACTTATCTTCCATTCTTTTATATTTCCCTCAATGCAAATCTCCAATGTCAAAATGCTGTGGATAGTAGCGCCGCCTATAGAGCTGTCGTTCAACTTTTTTAATCGTCGCCATGATAGTACTATGGTTTTTATATACAAAGATGTTATCCATTGGATTGAATGTAGCATGTGGTACCTATACGGTTTTATTATGTATATAACTCCTTTGGAACAACTGAAAACATTTTGACTGACAATATACAAATACACAAAAAAAAAATATTTTTAGGTTCCATTATACACATACACACACACACAACATATACGCAAACAACACCTTAAACATTTACACTCAACATGCATGAACGCAGATAAAGTGTATTTTTTGAATTCCGAAAAAGCTTTTCTAGGGTATAATCCCTTCTTCAAAATCCTAGTTTTCTTTCATTCATAGCTAAAGCAGACCTTAAAATAACATTGCCACTCAACTAAAGAGTCAACTATTCGAAGGAGTCAACAGTTCTGGGAAAGGTGGTAACTGGCACCTATAATCAAAAGGTTGTACCTAACGTATATCTTCTTCTGGCTGACGCACTACTTCAAAGAACTATACTACGTAGACGTACCTACCCATAAAATGTATCGTTAATTTATCACATCACATGACATGAGCTTGTGGCTTTGTTGGATTGGTGCACCTAAACATATAAGGTGAATTTAGCCAGCTTTCTCAATTGCTTATAAAAACTAGTACCTACCTTTGTAAAATATATACTAGGCGTGTTTTTTACAAGCCCAGAGGATATGTCTTGTCGGGGCTAATGAATCAACAACTAAGCCCCATCGTACTTAACAAATCCCAGATAATTATCAGCGCTTAACTTAAGCTCGGAGAAAAGCTGCACAAATTTCATTCTTGCTATCGATAGTTTGTATTTAAACTCCTTTTTTAATATGATGACGTCGCTAAGCCCTAATGAGCTCCCAAAAAAACCACTACTTTGACAATATTTTAAGCATGATTAATAAATTAAAGCCCATCGAATATAGACTTAACAATGGTGGATAGAAGTTTAGGAAAGGCTGAGTTTTTAATACCTGAAAGAGGGCTGTTTGAAAAGCTTAAGTGATTTAGATTTTTTTTAAGTGTATTTCCCGGGGTGTCATACTTACTTTCTTAGTAAGGTGTGGGCTCGACACCCAGCCGTGCCACCTTAAAACAGAAATGTTTTATCCGAAGTACTGCTTCTTGCAAGGAACTATCAAATCCTCCAAGATTATACTTTTCATGAATAAGTGCTGCTCATTTCGCAGTTCGGACTCGGCAAAAAACTGTAGGTCCCCTCCATTCCTGCCAACAACACGCACACAGGAATGGTTGAGAGTTGTAAGTCACTAGGTGTTGGGTGAATTCTCTTGTTGACAGCATAATATTTTGTCTTATCTTCATTCTTCGTAAAACCCATGTTCTTGCCTTCCTTCTGAATACTCACAAAAGCACCACGGAGATAACGCTTTGTTCGTCCGATTATGTCAATATCATCAGCGTAAGTGAGTAATTGTATGGACTTGTGAAAGAATGTACCTCTAGAGTTAACGTGATAGTTTGGCACTATTCTTTCAAGAACGATGTTGAAGAAGCTGCATGACAGCGCCTTGTCTAAACCCCTTTTGGACATCAAAGGTATCAGTGAGATCTTTGCCGACCTTGATGGAGCAGCGTACATTCTCCATCGTCATCTTGCACAAATGGACGAGTTTGGGAGGGATGCCAAAACTAAACATTGCTCTTTATAATTCGCCTCTATAGATGCTGTCCTACACGGCTTTGAAATCGATGAAAAGGTGGTGTGCATCGATTTGAAACTCGTGGGTTTTCCAAGATCTGCCATAGTGTGAATATTTGGTCGATGGTTCACTTCCCTGGCTTAAAGTCAAACTGATATGAACCTATCAGGTTGTTGACGAATGGATTCAGGTACTCACAAAGTACGTCCTCCGTAGATGGTGCAGTCCAGAAGATTACCTTTTTTGAGGGTGGGGGCATCGGGCAAACAATGCTGAGATTCCATATAAAGCAGATGAGCTGGTGCATACTCCTAACCAATTCATCGCTCGCGTGCAGACGTGATCCTTTTATGCAGCACATGCCGCTGTGTATGCCTGTTGTTTGGTTGCATGTACTTGCCGGCATTCTTCGTCGAAATAGGGGTTTCGCTATGGCGGTCGTGCGAGGCCCAGCACTTCAGAGGCAGCATCTCTGGTGACTTCCTGGCAATTCTTCCACTGGTTCTTGATACTTGCAATTGACGGCATATGACTCTTAAGGAGGGCGAGAGAGACTCGTTCGGAAACGTGTAACGGAACCTATTGTTGTCCTGGCAAGGACTCAGAAAAATTTTAATCTTTAAATTCAAGTCTCCCTAAAGGGGAGGTACTATAACCAATGAGATCCCAAATACTACTAAAGCACCATTTTTAATTCTTAAAATTTTCCTTTCGTCCTTGCACACCTTCACCCCCTATGCTATCGTTATGCACTATAGCCTACAGGATTCTATAGTCCATTTCGGAAAGCAGAAGTGAGGGGTGTTCTAGTTACTTCGGCCGGCATGCTTGCATTCCGCCAGGGCTTTACTCGTCGGATTTGGGTGGGTCCTTGCCGTTGTAACGTAGAACTTTTGTTACGTAATTAATAATCATGCCGATATTGTTGAATATTTAATAAAAAAAAATTATGGTTCGAAATATATCGAGACCACAAAATTCATCCAAGTTGAAGCGAAAAAAAATTACTATTCGAATTTTAATAAAGAGAGATAAAGTTAAAAGAAATTTAAGATGGCAACCCTGAAGCTAAATAGGACTAGGTGATGATGTCCTAAAGAGGTAATCCCCCCCCACGTAACACGATTGTGGTACGTCCATGGTTATTGCGACCTCAACGACTAATTGCAGTAACCCCCTATCACAAGTTGTATATGGTAAATTAAGAACTTACCACAGTATCAAGTCTTACCATAACGCATACGCTCTACTGTTAAGAGTCTTTTAAGTAGGCCACATCCACCCTAAAATAAGTTCCTAGCAATTCATTGTTTTACTATGAAAATTTTCATCCACAATAAACTTCAATCTGACTTCCCATTGTAATAACGAAATTATAATACTTTGGATTCAAAGAACGTTATAAAATTGATTTATTATGAATAAAATAACTATGTATGTATATAAAAAAAAAAAAAATGCAAATATAATATAATTTTTGTTTGCTTGCAAAATACTCAAAACGAAACAGTTGCAATTATTTTTGACGATTGAGATTTATAATGCGTATCTCCTTTTAAGGTTTTCATAAAGAAAAGGAAAAATCACAAATAATAAAAAAAACTTAATAAAAATTATTATAATAATATTTATATAACAATACTAATTCGGTATTTTAAATCAACAAAAGTTTAATCGTAATGTTATAACGAAATTCCTCTAATTTGTATCTGTTGTTTTGGTTTCGTTACTAATCTTATTTTAGGTATTCCCTAGGTATTCAATTCCCACAAAAAAAATTAAAAAGAAACAAATGTATGTATGTCGATCGTTATGTAATTCAAAATTATTCTCTTAATTACCCGTATGTATGCTTCAATATTTTGTATCTTACTAGAGTTGTTTTAGCACTTGCATACTTTTAGGATTCATTTAATGAAAAGTCACACATAAAACTACGTATGTATGGGTAGGTAGCAATTTCGATTTCAAAATAAATTCAAATTAAATCAATTGGAAACACTTACCGAGCTTTTAGATCGTAAATATGTACAAGGTATACTTCCTTAAATGTTGTTGTTGTTTTATTTTTTTGTTATGAAATTGATGATTCAGCCTTCGAGGTGGTGCACCGCTCCGAGGATGACGTTGAATTTTAAGATTCTCTTATGATGGATATGAACGAATTTTATTTTGTTTCTTTTTTTATTCTTATTTCCTATTTAAAGAAAGATTAAATTTGAAAAAAATTTAAAAATCGAAAAATTGCTGTACATAAAAGGAACTAGTTACGTTGTAGAAAACTTTTCATCTAATTTTAGTGTTAATTTGTAGGTAGTTAGTTTCTTTTAAACATTTAGTTATTATTCTTTTTTGTTGATTTGTTTTTCTTTTTGTAAGCTTTAGTTTTTAAGTTAGATTTTAGATTTTATAAGTAGCTAATTAGAATTACTTAAAAAAAATAATATAATTGATAGGTAAGTTGTAGGTAGGTACTTAGCTTTTATGATTAAAATAATTAGGTGTTGTGTAATCTGTTGTTGGAGGTTGGTTTTTTTTAATACTGTTGTGGTTGTATGAATCTGCTTTTTTGTATGTTTTAACTGATGTAAGTCGATGAATGTTGTTATTTAAAGTTGTTGATATGGTTGTATGAATCTGCTGTTGCTGTTACTTGATGAATGTTGTTATATTTTTAAAGCTGCTGTTGTGGTTGTGTATTTTTGCTGAGGATGACTGTTGTTGCTGATGTTGGATGATGGATATGTGTATTTAAAGTTGCTATCGTGGTTGTGTGTTTTTGCTGAGGATGACTGTTGTTGCTGATGTTGGATGATGGATATGTGTATTTAAAGTTGCTGATGGTGTTGTATGTTTTTGCTGAGGATGACTGTTTTTGCTGGATTTGGCTATTGTAGATGGTATAAGTTGGTGTCGTGGTTGGATGAGAGTTTGGTTATGACTTTGGGCTGCTATGTTGGATGATGGAAGCCTTGAGTTTTGGTGGCTCAAGAAGCGATTCGCTTTAAGGCGAATGAAGCTGTGGGCTATTGTTAAAATGTTGTTGGTTCCTGGTGTCGTGTAATGAGACTTTGGTGGCGTGGATGCGTCGTGGTCTGGATAAATTTCAAAAAAAAAACTAGCAAATGGAGAAAGGAAAATGGACACTACGACTAGTGATATAGTTACCTTTGTTCTCTTAACGAGAATTTTAAGCTTTCCCTTTTTACTTTTTATAGCGATCAGATCACGCTTCACGTGTCCTCACACTTACTGTATGTGTAGGTACAGTCTCGCTTGTTTGGACTTTCTTATTTTTTTTTTTGTATTTTCGTTTAGTTCGTGTTTTCTATCTTGTGAATTTATTTTTGTTGTTAAAATCGATACAGATTTTCACAATCGATTATTTTAGTTTTAAGAAAAAAAATTGAAACTATTTCACTTCGATACTACATTTAAGGGATTTTCTCGACCGATACACCACTTACACGCACTAGAAACCAACTGATGACTTTTGTGTAGTTCTGGACTTTCTTGCTGATTCCAAACTTAACGATAGACGGGATTTCAAACATGGAAGTGGATCCGGTCTTACTTTTTCACGTTTTCCAAATTGCATTTTATTTACAAAAATCTAATTTTTGGTCAATAATAATTCCGTGATTTTTGTACATATAAGTGTATCAAAAATTAAGATTTTTGGTCAAAACTCTTGAAAATCAAAACAAGACAAAAAAAATTATACGACCAATACTTATGCACTTCTTTATACTAGTTAACGAATCCTGTTCTCCTTTGGTTCCTTTATTTGTTTACATCTTATTTTATATAGCTACTCTTCTATTTTTTGTCATTTCCTATACCTAACCAAATTTGTCCAACTCCACCCATAACACGGCTTAGTCAAGTGGTCTTGTCGGTGGTCCAACTAAACCAATCGTCCTCTCAGGCTCGAATCCCACCTTCGTCCATACATTTTTTTTTTTTTTTTTATTTTTTTATTTATGATTTTTTTTATATGCCTTTTTCTTTTTCAACCCATGTAATTTTATTTACATTTTTTTTTTTTTCACTTCTCCTTTTTTTTTATTGTATTAATAATATTTATGTTAAAAGAATCTCATCTGATTTTTTTGAACATTATATAGATTCCATTGTGAATTTTCTAAGTATCGTTATACGAGAACTTAATCATGAAGGAAAATTCAACTAGCTTACCCCTTCAAAAGTGAACCGATTCGAACCGTATAGTGAAATACTTATAACACCCTAAAAGTATGTTACTTCTTCTTCCTGCCTATAACGAACGTTCAAATTCAAACTCTATCAAACTGTTATACGAGTAATTTCCTACAAACCTGCTTTCTTTTTTGAGTGCAAATGAGGCAAAAGGAACAGGAAATACAAAAAAACTAAAAGTAAAAAAAAAAGAATAAAGGAGAGTCTCGTGCACAGACTGGCAGCCGGGCAACTAACTGAAGATCTTTACCTACGAATGTCCTTGCAATGATAAATGCCAACTCGTTTTCCCTGCATGTCCTCCAACTCATATAGGTTGTTACCTATGACCTTTCTTATTTTCATCTTCAAAAACTTTGGAGATAACTTAGCGCTTATTTTCTTAGAAGCATCACTAAGTATGAAGTTTCTTCTGTATACTACCTCACCTGTAGAAAATTTGTTGGCCTTACTGCGAGTATTATACGTGTTTTCATACCTGTTGTGTGCATTAGCTAATGATTCTTTAATGTAGGTGTGTAAAATGTTCATCTGCGCTGCTTTTGATAAAATTTTAATCTCTGAGTTATTTAATCCGTTTAGGTCATTAAGTAGTTTGTAATCGTTACCATGTTCGACCATCGCTTGACCAAATAGTGCCTCGTATGGTGATACTCCTATCGCGGAATGAACAGTTGTACAGAGAGCGCTCGCGATCGAGGGGAGGTGTTCGTCCCAATTCCTTTGGTCTTCATCGATGTACGATCTAATTGCAGCCAGTATCGATCTGTTCACCCTCTCACTCGCATTGGCTTGCGGGGAATATGCTGCGGTCCTTATGTGGTTTACACCATACAAGGACATAAGTTTCTCAAATTCTCTACTGGTAAACTGCTTCCCGTTGTCGGAAAGTATGGTTTCTGGCACTCCAAACAAACAAAGGATATTTTCTATTAAAAATTTTCTTACCGTCTCCGTGGTAGCTTTTCGTAATGGTTTGATAATCACAAACTTCGTGAGTTGGTCTAGCGCGATTACGATATGGGTGTTTCCGTTTTTGGAGCGAGGGTAAGGACCCAAAAAATCTATATAGACCATTTGAAACGGTCTCTCTGCCATAAAGGCTTTCCCCATCGGTGGTCTGAGGGTACTATTTGGCGCTTTACAAGTTTTACAGATATCACAATGAGCAATGAACGCTTTCACCTGTGCTGCCATGCCGGGCCAAAAGAACCGAGCGCGAAGCCGGTACAAGGTTTTCGTTATGCCGCCATGTGATGTTCGAGGCGGTTGATGAGCCAAAGCTATCAAACGATCAGTTAACGCTTCCGGAACCCAAAGCTTCCAAACAAGGTCATCCTCCAACGGATTACCTGTGCAATGTTGGACCTTCTTATAAACGAAATTGTTCGATACTCGAAGGTCCGGTAGCTTATCCTTTTGATTTGTGACGGTGTCAATAATCTTGGAGAATTCCTCAGATTTAAAACTGGGGTCTTCAAGATCAATGTGCAGCACGTCAGTGGCTTCGTTCACAATCGAATCATCGGGGGTCAGTGCCTCTATTTCATATACCCTTGATAGCGCATCAGGGACCACATTCTGTGAACCTTTCCGATGTTCGATTGTGAAATCAAAACCTTGAAGCTTCAGGCTCCATCTCGCCAACCTACCGCTTAAGTCCCTTTGACTCATCAGCCACTTTAAACTCGCATGGTCGGTTATTACCTTAAACTGCATTAAGGGTCTGCCAGGAACCGTAAACGCAGTTTTCTCCCTTGACGATTTCTCCAGAGGGATTTGCCAGAACGCGTCTTTCAAATCAATGCTTGAAATAAAGCGAGTATCTGGCAGACGTGACAGCAAACCCTCTATATGAGTCATTGGATACGCATTTCCCTTCGTCTTGGAGTTCACTTTTCTGTAGTCAAGGCATAATCTGTTCTTTCCTGGTTTACGAACCAGGACTACTGGTGAGCTCCATGCACTGGAGCTCTCTTCTATGACTCCAAGCTCCAGCATACGATCCAACTCCTCATACATCAGCTTTTGCACTGCTGGAGAAATCGGATAATAACGTTGTTTGATGGGTTCGGCATCCCCCGTATCAATTTTATGTTCTAGTAGCAAAGTTTTTCCAAGGCCTAATACAGCAGAGGAAGGAAACTTGCTGATCGTTTTCCTTAATGTTTCAGATTGCTCCTGCGTTAAAATATGTGCGTTGGGATCAAGTTCTTGTGACGATATGTCGAGCGAAATTTCTGAGAGAAGGTGTGGAGCTATGTTGAATTCTCGCCAAAAATTAATACCGAGGTACAACGGTTGCTGCAGGGAAGGCACAACATACAAATGTATGTCTTTAGTGACTCCCTTAAAAGAAACTTTAGCCAAGATTTTGCCTACTATAGCTTGTTTCTTACCGTCCGCTGTTCTGATATTCTGATTTATTTTGATGTACTCCTGATTGTGTTTTGCAAGAAAATCAACACCCCCCTCCCCTAAACAACTAATACTTGCTCCGCTGTCAAGCAATCCCAGCATTGGCTTATCAAAAATCTTAACATGTGCGTAGGGTCTAAGATCTCCTGAGTTACACAATGTGGTGGCTTCTATAGACTTAAATTCCTTTTTCTTATCTTTAAACTTTTGCCGAAGCTTAAGAACTTTTTCTGACACAGGTGATGTTTCTGTTTTTCCGAAAATTCTTTCTCTTACCTGGTAATAATTTTGTAATCGCTCATGTAAAGTTTTTCGAGGTTCTTTAGGTGTTTGCAATTTTTCTAATTCTCCTGGTTCTCGTCTAGGTTCAGGTTTTAAAATGGAAATGGGATGTAGAAATTCTTTTGAGTTATTGGATTGACTTAGGAAATTTTGAAAACAATTTGATTGGTTGAAAATATCTATGGCCTGTCCAGGGTTTATTTTTGAGAGCAGGTTCCCTTGGACATGGGACTGCTCTTCGTCTCGTTTCCCGAGCAACGCGGGCACTGAGGAACGGTGGTATTTTCCTGACCACACCTATAGCAGAATAGGTTTCTTTGAGGCACGTGGCACTCGAAATAAGAATGTCCTTTTTCTTTGCAGTTAAAGCATACAAGATTTCGAACATCCCTGTTTGTGTTGAAGGCTTCAACGTTTGGCTCGCCTATCCCCAGGTCGTCTGTTTCCAACTCGGAAATGTTTCTTCGATTTAGTGGAGGTTGTTGAAACTGAGGTCTGGTGGGTTTCTGAGAGCTCTGGTCGTTACTACTATTTAAATACTTTTCGATGTTTCTACAAACGTAGACCATCTCAGGTAGACTATTCGTATTGAATGTGATCAACAGTTCTCCCATACGCCGTTTAACATTCAGTTTCAACAACTCCACTATCTCTTTAGATTTCTTCGGTACACGTAATCTGTTGTTGAGTTGCTGGATAGCCGTATAGAAATCGTCAAACGATTCTGAAGCCTGTTGTCGTCTATCGAAAAGCTTCCGAGATAGTTCAGAATCTGTCTCTAAACTGCGATACTGCTCTATCAAAGCCATTTGGAGTGTATCCCAGTTAGCAGTTGGGTTTGACTTTAAATAAACCCAGAACCAATTTTCGACACCACCTGTCACAAAATGATGGAAATTTTGAACTATTTCTTCCCAACAAACGTTATAACTACACCTCAACCTATTCAACCTAAAGAGGAAGTCATCTACCGTCATCTCTTTACCATCAAATTTCAACCCCCATTTATGAAAATGGTGGTATTTCTTCATGGATGTCGATGTCATAGTGGGTTGGTATGTAGTGTCTAATGGATCACTCAAAGACATATAGTTCAACTGCCTCAAAAACTCATCTGCGTTTGAGGTTCGATTCTGGCCAAGAGGATGTGTGGTAGACTCGTGTTGATGTCGAGTAAATCCTATTGGATTATGGGTTGTAGTGGTTCTGTTGATTAGAGGAACTTCTGGTTGTTCTATTCTCTGTTGTGAGGTTGTAAGAGCTGAGATTTCCCCCCGTTCTGGATCTAATCTTCGTGGGATTGGCGTTGGCGTTGGCGTAGCTGCCAACAGAGTTCTGCGCACAATATTTTCAACTTGTTTTTCAAGATGTATCCTGTTTCGTTCTGCTTCAGCCCTAAACAACTCCATATCCTTAGCTCGGTTTAACCCTATTGCCGCCGTCACAACTTCCTCGATATAGCCCCCAATCACCTGGTCCTCTTCATCCTCATCGTCGCATTCAACTAGGTGTTCATTGTTACTTTGAGGAGAACCCCCTTGGGTTGAATCGTGGGTGCTAGTCCTCGTCTCCGTTTGAGCTAACACAGAAGCTGCTCCTTCCTCCACCGCATATGATACCTGTTGACTGCCCGATGACGGATGTACTTCCGTAAATGTCCCACTTGTGCTGCTTCCTGTTACATTGTTTCCATTTCCTGTTTGGTTTTCTGGTAGCGCATTCGGATTGCTGCGCAAAGCATGTATCTTCCGATACTCCCCTAAAGTCAATCTTCGATTTTTCATCTTGACAAAGGAAAACACTTATCCCGTTATCTGAGACCACTTCCAAAACCAAAAACCAAATAAAAATAGAACCTTTGTCCACCTATCCAAAAATTCCGAAAATCCTTTGCGAAAATTGTGAAACCCAAATCGAAATGAGTAACCAAAATGTTCAATTTTCAGTTTTCAAAGGTAATGGCCAAATAATTTTAAAAATCCAAAATGTTAACTTTTAAGTAGATTTAAAACTCAAACAAAAAAAATAGTTTTAAATCAAAAAAAAAGGAAAATCGTTACAGTTCCAAACTAAAGTAAGATAAAAAAATAATAATATGTATATATGATGGGAAATGTTATTAAAGAAAAGTAATTCAAGTTTTCCAAAAAAAAAAAAAATAAAAAGGTACTAGAATAATATTCAAAAGTTGTTGTACTAAGAAATTTCAAAAATCGATATTAAATTAAGTTGTATTTATCATATAAACTAAGGGTGGATGTGACTTGTTAAAACTCTTCATACTGTAAACGTATAGTAGACTGATATGTAAATAACTCCACTCCTCCAAGGTGCTTTTCTTATTCCCTCCTACTTTATCTCTTCATTATCAAAACACAAACAATCGCCAGCGAAAGAAAAATATTTTCAAATTTTGTTCTAAAAATAACCAGTTCTAAAAATTATATTGAAGTTAAGTTAAGTTGATTTAAATTTGCACAAGATTTGAGGTAAGCTTTTAGTACCCGCTTCCAAAAACCAATACACTGACTTTTTAGGACAAGCACCGTATCGTACCTCCTACGTCAAGTCAATTGCTTAAGTATAACAACGAATATCGAATCTTAATCCAAAGTTCGGATTAACCTTAAAAAAATTGCTTTGTTTTTTTTTTTTTTATTTAAATGAAGTCAACCATTAGAGCTTAGGCTGAACGCTACAGACTGAGCAGAGACGCTATCATCCACCCACTGGACGTCAGCTATCAACAGTAATGGGTTCATTAAACTCGAAAATTTGCAAACCATCAAACAAAAAAAAGTCAAAAAAAATTACAAAAAAAATAAATTTCTTTCTTAGGCATATTCTTTTTCCTTCCAAAAAGGACGAATTCGGGCCCCACGTTGGGCGCCACCTGTAACGGAACCTATTGTTGTCCTGGCAAGGACTCAGAAAAATTTTAATCTTTAAATTCAAGTCTCCCTAAAGGGGAGGTACTATAACCAATGAGATCCCAAATACTACTAAAGCACCATTTTTAATTCTTAAAATTTTCCTTTCGTCCTTGCACACCTTCACCCCCTATGCTATCGTTATGCACTATAGCCTACAGGATTCTATAGTCCATTTCGGAAAGCAGAAGTGAGGGGTGTTCTAGTTACTTCGGCCGGCATGCTTGCATTCCGCCAGGGCTTTACTCGTCGGATTTGGGTGGGTCCTTGCCGTTGTAACGTAGAACTTTTGTTACGTAATTAATAATCATGCCGATATTGTTGAATATTTAATAAAAAAAAATTATGGTTCGAAATATATCGAGACCACAAAATTCATCCAAGTTGAAGCGAAAAAAAATTACTATTCGAATTTTAATAAAGAGAGATAAAGTTAAAAGAAATTTAAGATGGCAACCCTGAAGCTAAATAGGACTAGGTGATGATGTCCTAAAGAGGTAATCCCCCCCCACGTAACACGATTGTGGTACGTCCATGGTTATTGCGACCTCAACGACTAATTGCAGTAACCCCCTATCACAAGTTGTATATGGTAAATTAAGAACTTACCACAGTATCAAGTCTTACCATAACGCATACGCTCTACTGTTAAGAGTCTTTTAAGTAGGCCACATCCACCCTAAAATAAGTTCCTAGCAATTCATTGTTTTACTATGAAAATTTTCATCCACAATAAACTTCAATCTGACTTCCCATTGTAATAACGAAATTATAATACTTTGGATTCAAAGAACGTTATAAAATTGATTTATTATGAATAAAATAACTATGTATGTATATAAAAAAAAAAAAATACAAATATAATATAATTTTTGTTTGCTTGCAAAATACTCAAAACGAAACAGTTGCAATTATTTTTGACGATTGAGATTTATAATGCGTATCTCCTTTTAAGGTTTTCATAAAGAAAAGGAAAAATCACAAATAATAAAAAAAACTTAATAAAAATTATTATAATAATATTTATATAACAATACTAATTCGGTATTTTAAATCAACAAAAGTTTAATCGTAATGTTATAACGAAATTCCTCTAATTTGTATCTGTTGTTTTGGTTTCGTTACTAATCTTATTTTAGGTATTCCCTAGGTATTCAATTCCCACAAAAAAAATTAAAAAGAAACAAATGTATGTATGTCGATCGTTATGTAATTCAAAATTATTCTCTTAATTACCCGTATGTATGCTTCAATATTTTGTATCTTACTAGAGTTGTTTTAGCACTTGCATACTTTTAGGATTCATTTAATGAAAAGTCACACATAAAACTACGTATGTATGGGTAGGTAGCAATTTCGATTTCAAAATAAATTCAAATTAAATCAATTGGAAACACTTACCGAGCTTTTAGATCGTAAATATGTACAAGGTATACTTCCTTAAATGTTGTTGTTGTTTTATTTTTTTGTTATGAAATTGATGATTCAGCCTTCGAGGTGGTGCACCGCTCCGAGGATGACGTTGAATTTTAAGATTCTCTTATGATGGATATGAACGAATTTTATTTTGTTTCTTTTTTTATTCTTATTTCCTATTTAAAGAAAGATTAAATTTGAAAAAAATTTAAAAATCGAAAAATTGCTGTACATAAAAGGAACTAGTTACGTTGTAGAAAACTTTTCATCTAATTTTAGTGTTAATTTGTAGGTAGTTAGTTTCTTTTAAACATTTAGTTATTATTCTTTTTTGTTGATTTGTTTTTCTTTTTGTAAGCTTTAGTTTTTAAGTTAGATTTTAGATTTTATAAGTAGCTAATTAGAATTACTTAAAAAAAATAATATAATTGATAGGTAAGTTGTAGGTAGGTACTTAGCTTTTATGATTAAAATAATTAGGTGTTGTGTAATCTGTTGTTGGAGGTTGGTTTTTTTTAATACTGTTGTGGTTGTATGAATCTGCTTTTTTGTATGTTTTAACTGATGTAAGTCGATGAATGTTGTTATTTAAAGTTGTTGATATGGTTGTATGAATCTGCTGTTGCTGTTACTTGATGAATGTTGTTATATTTTTAAAGCTGCTGTTGTGGTTGTGTATTTTTGCTGAGGATGACTGTTGTTGCTGATGTTGGATGATGGATATGTGTATTTAAAGTTGCTATCGTGGTTGTGTGTTTTTGCTGAGGATGACTGTTGTTGCTGATGTTGGATGATGGATATGTGTATTTAAAGTTGCTGATGGTGTTGTATGTTTTTGCTGAGGATGACTGTTTTTGCTGGATTTGGCTATTGTAGATGGTATAAGTTGGTGTCGTGGTTGGATGAGAGTTTGGTTATGACTTTGGGCTGCTATGTTGGATGATGGAAGCCTTGAGTTTTGGTGGCTCAAGAAGCGATTCGCTTTAAGGCGAATGAAGCTGTGGGCTATTGTTAAAATGTTGTTGGTTCCTGGTGTCGTGTAATGAGACTTTGGTGGCGTGGATGCGTCGTGGTCTGGATAAATTTCAAAAAAAAAACTAGCAAATGGAGAAAGGAAAATGGACACTACGACTAGTGATATAGTTACCTTTGTTCTCTTAACGAGAATTTTAAGCTTTCCCTTTTTACTTTTTATAGCGATCAGATCACGCTTCACGTGTCCTCACACTTACTGTATGTGTAGGTACAGTCTCGCTTGTTTGGACTTTCTTATTTTTTTTTTTGTATTTTCGTTTAGTTCGTGTTTTCTATCTTGTGAATTTATTTTTGTTGTTAAAATCGATACAGATTTTCACAATCGATTATTTTAGTTTTAAGAAAAAAAATTGAAACTATTTCACTTCGATACTACATTTAAGGGATTTTCTCGACCGATGCACCACTTACACGCACTAGAAACCAACTGATGACTTTTGTGTAGTTCTGGACTTTCTTGCTGATTCCAAACTTAACGATAGACGGGATTTCAAACATGGAAGTGGATCCGGTCTTACTTTTTCACGTTTTCCAAATTGCATTTTATTTACAAAAATCTAATTTTGGTCAATAATAATTCCGTGATTTTTGTACATATAAGTGTATCAAAAATTAAGATTTTTGGTCAAAACTCTTGAAAATCAAAACAAGACAAAAAAAATTATACGACCAATACTTATGCACTTCTTTATACTAGTTAACGAATCCTGTTCTCCTTTGGTTCCTTTATTTGTTTACATCTTATTTTATATAGCTACTCTTCTATTTTTTGTCATTTCCTATACCTAACCAAATTTGTCCAACTCCACCCATAACACGGCTTAGTCAAGTGGTCTTGTCGGTGGTCCAACTAAACCAATCGTCCTCTCAGGCTCGAATCCCACCTTCGTCCATACATTTTTTTTTTTTTTTTTATTTTTTTATTTATGATTTTTTTTATATGCCTTTTTCTTTTTCAACCCATGTAATTTTATTTACATTTTTTTTTTTTTCACTTCTCCTTTTTTTTTATTGTATTAATAATATTTATGTTAAAAGAATCTCATCTGATTTTTTTGAACATTATATAGATTCCATTGTGAATTTTCTAAGTATCGTTATACGAGAACTTAATCATGAAGGAAAATTCAACTAGCTTACCCCTTCAAAAGTGAACCGATTCGAACCGTATAGTGAAATACTTATAACACCCTAAAAGTATGTTACTTCTTCTTCCTGCCTATAACGAACGTTCAAATTCAAACTCTATCAAACTGTTATACGAGTAATTTCCTACAAATAAATAAAATTATATGCCTTTTCTTTTTCAACCCATGTAATTTTATTTACATTTTTTTTTTTTTTTCACTTCTCCTTTTTTTTTATTGTATTAATAATATTTATGTTAAAAGAATCTCATCTGATTTTTTTGAACATTATATAGATTCCATTGTGAATTTTCTAAGTATCGTTATACGAGAACTTAATCATGAAGGAAAATTCAACTAGCTTACCCCTTCAAAAGTGAACCGATTCGAACCGTATAGTGAAATACTTATAACACCCTAAAAGTATGTTACTTCTTCTTCCTGCCTATAACGAACGTTCAAATTCAAACTCTATCAAACTGTTATACGAGTAATTTCCTACAAATGGTGCCGTGACCAGGGTTGAAAAAGAAAAAGGCATATAAAAAAAATCATAAATAAAAAAATAAAAAAAAAAAAAAAAATGTATGGACGAAGGTGGGATTCGAGCCTGAGAGGACGATTGGTTTAGTTGGACCACCGACAAGACCACTTGACTAAGCCGTGTTATGGGTGGAGTTGGACAAATTTGGTTAGGTATAGGAAATGACAAAAAATAGAAGAGTAGCTATATAAAATAAGATGTAAACAAATAAAGGAACCAAAGGAGAACAGGATTCGTTAACTAGTATAAAGAAGTGCATAAGTATTGGTCGTATAATTTTTTTTGTCTTGTTTTGATTTTCAAGAGTTTTGACCAAAAATCTTAATTTTTGATACACTTATATGTACAAAAATCACGGAATTATTATTGACCAAAAATTAGATTTTTGTAAATAAAATGCAATTTGGAAAACGTGAAAAAGTAAGACCGGATCCACTTCCATGTTTGAAATCCCGTCTATCGTTAAGTTTGGAATCAGCAAGAAAGTCCAGAACTACACAAAAGTCATCAGTTGGTTTCTAGTGCGTGTAAGTGGTGCATCGGTCGAGAAAATCCCTTAAATGTAGTATCGAAGTGAAATAGTTTCAATTTTTTTTCTTAAAACTAAAATAATCGATTGTGAAAATCTGTATCGATTTTAACAACAAAAATAAATTCACAAGATAGAAAACACGAACTAAACGAAAATACAAAAAAAAAAATAAGAAAGTCCAAACAAGCGAGACTGTACCTACACATACAGTAAGTGTGAGGACACGTGAAGCGTGATCTGATCGCTATAAAAAGTAAAAAGGGAAAGCTTAAAATTCTCGTTAAGAGAACAAAGGTAACTATATCACTAGTCGTAGTGTCCATTTTCCTTTCTCCATTTGCTAGTTTTTTTTTTGAAATTTATCCAGACCACGACGCATCCACGCCACCAAAGTCTCATTACACGACACCAGGAACCAACAACATTTTAACAATAGCCCACAGCTTCATTCGCCTTAAAGCGAATCGCTTCTTGAGCCACCAAAACTCAAGGCTTCCATCATCCAACATAGCAGCCCAAAGTCATAACCAAACTCTCATCCAACCACGACACCAACTTATACCATCTACAATAGCCAAATCCAGCAAAAACAGTCATCCTCAGCAAAAACATACAACACCATCAGCAACTTTAAATACACATATCCATCATCCAACATCAGCAACAACAGTCATCCTCAGCAAAAACACACAACCACGATAGCAACTTTAAATACACATATCCATCATCCAACATCAGCAACAACAGTCATCCTCAGCAAAAATACACAACCACAACAGCAGCTTTAAAAATATAACAACATTCATCAAGTAACAGCAACAGCAGATTCATACAACCATATCAACAACTTTAAATAACAACATTCATCGACTTACATCAGTTAAAACATACAAAAAAGCAGATTCATACAACCACAACAGTATTAAAAAAAACCAACCTCCAACAACAGATTACACAACACCTAATTATTTTAATCATAAAAGCTAAGTACCTACCTACAACTTACCTATCAATTATATTATTTTTTTTAAGTAATTCTAATTAGCTACTTATAAAATCTAAAATCTAACTTAAAAACTAAAGCTTACAAAAAGAAAAACAAATCAACAAAAAAGAATAATAACTAAATGTTTAAAAGAAACTAACTACCTACAAATTAACACTAAAATTAGATGAAAAGTTTTCTACAACGTAACTAGTTCCTTTTATGTACAGCAATTTTTCGATTTTTAAATTTTTTTCAAATTTAATCTTTCTTTAAATAGGAAATAAGAATAAAAAAAGAAACAAAATAAAATTCGTTCATATCCATCATAAGAGAATCTTAAAATTCAACGTCATCCTCGGAGCGGTGCACCACCTCGAAGGCTGAATCATCAATTTCATAACAAAAAAATAAAACAACAACAACATTTAAGGAAGTATACCTTGTACATATTTACGATCTAAAAGCTCGGTAAGTGTTTCCAATTGATTTAATTTGAATTTATTTTGAAATCGAAATTGCTACCTACCCATACATACGTAGTTTTATGTGTGACTTTTCATTAAATGAATCCTAAAAGTATGCAAGTGCTAAAACAACTCTAGTAAGATACAAAATATTGAAGCATACATACGGGTAATTAAGAGAATAATTTTGAATTACATAACGATCGACATACATACATTTGTTTCTTTTTAATTTTTTTTGTGGGAATTGAATACCTAGGGAATACCTAAAATAAGATTAGTAACGAAACCAAAACAACAGATACAAATTAGAGGAATTTCGTTATAACATTACGATTAAACTTTTGTTGATTTAAAATACCGAATTAGTATTGTTATATAAATATTATTATAATAATTTTTATTAAGTTTTTTTTATTATTTGTGATTTTTCCTTTTCTTTATGAAAACCTTAAAAGGAGATACGCATTATAAATCTCAATCGTCAAAAATAATTGCAACTGTTTCGTTTTGAGTATTTTGCAAGCAAACAAAAATTATATTATATTTGTATTTTTTTTTTTTTATATACATACATAGTTATTTTATTCATAATAAATCAATTTTATAACGTTCTTTGAATCCAAAGTATTATAATTTCGTTATTACAATGGGAAGTCAGATTGAAGTTTATTGTGGATGAAAATTTTCATAGTAAAACAATGAATTGCTAGGAACTTATTTTAGGGTGGATGTGGCCTACTTAAAAGACTCTTAACAGTAGAGCGTATGCGTTATGGTAAGACTTGATACTGTGGTAAGTTCTTAATTTACCATATACAACTTGTGATAGGGGGTTACTGCAATTAGTCGTTGAGGTCGCAATAACCATGGACGTACCACAATCGTGTTACGTGGGGGGGGATTACCTCTTTAGGACATCATCACCTAGTCCTATTTAGCTTCAGGGTTGCCATCTTAAATTTCTTTTAACTTTATCTCTCTTTATTAAAATTCGAATAGTAATTTTTTTTCGCTTCAACTTGGATGAATTTTGTGGTCTCGATATATTTCGAACCATAATTTTTTTTTATTAAATATTCAACAATATCGGCATGATTATTAATTACGTAACAAAAGTTCTACGTTACAACGGCAAGGACCCACCCAAATCCGACGAGTAAAGCCCTGGCGGAATGCAAGCATGCCGGCCGAAGTAACTAGAACACCCCTCACTTCTGCTTTCCGAAATGGACTATAGAATCCTGTAGGCTATAGTGCATAACGATAGCATAGGGGGTGAAGGTGTGCAAGGACGAAAGGAAAATTTTAAGAATTAAAAATGGTGCTTTAGTAGTATTTGGGATCTCATTGGTTATAGTACCTCCCCTTTAGGGAGACTTGAATTTAAAGATTAAAATTTTTCTGAGTCCTTGCCAGGACAACAATAGGTTCCGTTACAAACGGGCCTGGTGATTTATTGCGATTGTGGCCGTCACAGTATTTCCCTGTTTTGGCTTTGGTCTGGTCTGGATATCCGTATCCTTGGTTACAACGAGGTAGTGGTTCGACATCCTTGATACTGGAACAGTGCCTTGCCATGTCCCCTTGTGTATAATGAGATGCAAAAACTGCGTACTTGATAAGCTACCGGAGATGGTGTCGTGCAGGCTATATCTTTCGTTTCCCCTCCCAAGTTAGGCATTAAGATTACCCAAGAAAATTTTAATGTCATAGCTAGGCCATTGATTATTTTATGAGAATTGTCTCGAAGCACTCGTTGTCATAGTTGAAACTTGATATAACTTTACGTGGCCAGGAAGTCACCCCGACATCAAGACCCCAAACCTGGAAGACCAGCCCCTAATAATATAACTCTGAGGTCGGGGAGCCGGATTAGCTGCTCCTTTGTTGTTAACTACGTGGTTCAGCCTGACTGGAACTGTAGACGTCACCGTTGATTCAGTCTGGGGAATTCTTCTATTATTGCCGCCTTGATAAAAGGAGAGGTGCCTTAGTGGGAACACCCCTCTCGATTTCTGTTTTCAAGAATATTGATGGCACCATTGATTCTCTAAGCTGAATTCATCCACCAGACATCATCCTTCTGATAGGCAAGTCCAAGACTTTAGCCGAATTATACAGCCAGTCATTTCCGACAGAACATTAAAGTGTTGCTATATTTGTGTTTTATCAAACAATCGTTCTTATTAGCTTAGCAAGTCAAGTCCGGATGAACGAAATAAGCATAATTGACGTGTAAAATTCGTTGCATCACTGGACGTGCGTCACCATGTTGACGCCCATCAGTGACAACCCGCCCCCTACAACGCCCAGCCATCATTGCACCTGAAGTATCTATCTTTCAAGTAAGTTGCGGTTTGATTTGAGGAGACTCCTTTTTTTTTAAATCTTAATCTTAAACCAATCTCATTTTAAAGAGAACTCATTTAAAGAACTCATTTAAAACCTCAAGCTTCGATCTATGTGAATCAAATGAGACTTCTTCTCTTCGCACCCTTCTTAAACAAATGAAGATGCAAAGAAAGAACTGGTCAAATTCACCTTGGAAAAAAGGATAATCCTTATACATTTTAACCGACAGCAATTTCGTGTTTATAATGTTGTGTCTTTTGAGAAGAAATAGAAACTACACTATGTAGGTATAGGTATACCTTATACACATAAGTTTGTCCTGCTTAAACGAAGTGGGTGCCCGAAACGAATTCCTATACGTAGGTATGTGTAATAAGAATTCGATTGCGCCAAGGTAAGGACTTGAATAAGAGTGCGAACTGAGAACGAGAAGTGAGGACTTTATTCAAGTGCTGTGTAAGAATATTTAGATTTCACTTAATTTGCACAATCAAGAATCTCAAAAGGACCAACTTTAGTATAGAAGTACGTAAACTAATGCATATCTAGTTTATGCAAACAAAATGAAAAGTCCTTCTTTTTAACTCTTCTTCTGCTTCTTCTTCTCCTTTTCTTGCATATAGAGGCAACAATTTTCTTCGATGACTTAACTGGTGTACGAAGACTGTATGTTTTTTGGTTTGGGGAACATTTTTACGGGGCCTCGGCTGGAATACTCTGCTTTGGGGGGCTATAGAGATAGCTTGAGGATGTCAGCATAAGTTTGCTTGTAACCAGCTTATCTGCACCGACAAATTGCAATTTGTGTACCTACATAGTGTTGTAGCGTGTTGCGTGTATAGAGCATAGAGTATGTGAGTGTGTCCTTGTGGTGTGTGTCTTCATTTGCATATATGCATATCAAAGAAAGTAAACTAAACAAATGATATGCGCTCTGGTTTTGTAGAGACCTAGTTACTACCTACAATAAAAGATCTTCAACATAGAAAATGTTAAGATAAATACGGATGTAGAGGTACCTATTTTGATTAAGGAGCTGCGAATAATTTATTCGACACACCTAGGAAGATCCCTATCCCTACCTTTATAATCTATATGGAAGTGAAATTTAGATTATTTTGTTCCTAACAATCTACCGTTGACAGACTAAGTAACTTTTGCTAATACTTTGCTGGTGTTTTAATGAGCTAGGTAAATTTTCAAGTAACTCAGTTGAGTTGGGATCTAAAAGTTAATGCTTCATAGTGTCTCAAGGAGTTGTTCCTTAAATAATTTAATATTTTTCTTATCTCAGAACATCATGCTATTTGTTTTTAATACAGAAGTGCCTGGATGGATACGCTTTCACGGTACTCAATTACTGAAAATCCTTAAACAAATAGGTACCAAAACCCAGTGACTTGCCCAGGATTTTGTTTTTAATTTTCTCACAATTTAATATGTACATAAATGTACATCAACAGTTGGGCTAACTAATGCACATCGATTTGTAGACCAAAGCCTAAACGGTAGTCTCAAACGTCAAGTGGTGGAAGCGGGTCGCAATGTACTTTGACGGAGCTTTCCGTTGATCAGAACTCGTATGGGCAATAGCCGGCCATCTTTTGCACGTGCCTCAATAACAACTCATGTCTCCAGAAGCATCTGATGTGCCAACAATGATCACTTTTGATCAGTTTTATCCATTTGAATAGAGATATGTTCGAGCCCCACTCCAGGCAGCATTCTTTTCTATATTCCCCCATCCCCAGCTTAACTGGGCGTTACCCGATGGAATTTAATAAGTTAATAAACACCTTGATCTTAATCCACTAATCCACTGCGCTAAATCTTTCCTAACTAGTGCTGTGCAATTCAGGTTGCATTTATACTGGAGAGTGCTAGGACGCCACTTTGGCTCTAGGCTCAATGAAGGGAAAACCTCCATGTACATCTCCCAGTGGTAGAGAATTGGTAAGGCTAACGTGCAGGGGGACCGAATGTTTGCCGGGATATGCAAACAAACCAGCGATGCTGGTCAGGACACAAACTTGTCCTTGGGATTGTTTAAAGCCCCCAGAAGGCCGAAGAACTGAAGGTGGCGGTCAACGGCATTATAGTTTGGTGGTGGAGGAGCCTATCTTCAAAGGCCAATTGCAGCAGAAAGTAGAGTCTGTAATCTCATATTGGGCGGCTACAAAACGCATCTGTTTCCCATAATGGTCGGCCTCGATCAGTTATGTGTTTGATCATATAAAGGGCTGGTGTGCTTGTAAAATCTGAGCTTATTTATGTTATTAATCGTACCTCGGAAAACACCATGGTGGAAGGATGTATGCAAATACATGAACTATGACAACAACTCGAAATGAGACCCCAAGAGGTAACCTTTTTATAGAGAATCCTTCTGCATAATCTTTCATGTTCAAGAACTTCAATCAAGACGTCATAGTAATAAATGAATCGTCAATAAATAGAAGAAATCTTCCAAGAAGCGCAAATGTTACTTTTGGCTATAGCCTACGTACGAAAATCGGCATGGAACGTTCGATTCTTGTACAGCTTCGCCCAAAGATCAGTATCTTGGGCATTAGCAAATCTGATACTGGACAAACGAAAATGCTGTATTCCGGAGAGTATGAAAGAGAGGGTGATGGCCAAAGACTGCATGGTATCGGAATTATGTTGAACGAAGAAGCAAGGCGTAGTCTAATTTCCTGGGAGCCGATAGCATAGTCGTCATGGGAGACCTCAATGCCCAAGTCGGATCAGACAACTACGGTCTGGAACGCATAATGGGAAAAAATAGGCTTGGGGTCACGGCATGAAAATGGCAATTTGCTGGTCGATTTTTGAAACGCTAAATTAGGCTATTGATTATGTCATATAATAAGGAAGTAAGACGTTCATGGAATTTTATTGTAAAAATCATCAAAAGGGTCATTGAAGATGAGAAAACCGCGGAGTGCTATTAAATTGGAGGGTGTATTTTTTAAAGGGGGGTGCAAAAGCACCCTTTTTGGTTTTTTGCATATAACTCGAAAACGAAGTAAAGTTTCGAGATAATTCTCGAAACATTTTCTGTAGAGAATAAAATTACCATCAAAATGGATTTTTGAAAAAAAAAATTAAAACATTTTTAGTTAGCTAATTTTTAAAAAAATCATTGCAGAAAAATGTGAAAATCGCATTTTTTGGTTTTTTTTACGTATTTGCTCATAACTTTCTTACCAGCAGAGATAGGTATAAGCATTGTTCCATATTAAACAAAGATAATTAAATTTTCTTTAAAATAAATTAAAAAAGAAAACGGTTTGGATAAAAATCGACCGAGAAATAGTCGTTCAAACTAGGCTGATGCTTGGTTTTTAAAGCTTTATGAATGGCATTTTTGGCTATTTTGATGGACTTGTTAGATTATACACTCAAACTGGGTGTAATAGGGAGTCATGACCTGTTGAGTCAAAAATAAAAGTCAAGTTTCAAATTTTTCAGTTTTAGAGTTGCCATCTAATTTGTTTCAAAATTTAGAATAATTGCCAAAATCAACACACTTGCTCTTACAAAGTCGGGTTTTGAACACATGTTAGCCTATACCTTCTCGAACATGAAAAAAAAATAGTTCCAGACAAGTTTTGCGGCTGAAAGTCCTTGCCAGACGAGCTCAACATTTTCAAAGTAGGTATTATAAGAAATAACTTTTGTTTTTTATTTCAAATAACTGTCAAACCTTGTTCTTCAAAGCCGGGTTTTCAATATATGTTAGCTAATGTCTCCTTGAATAGAGACAAAATCGTGCCAGACGAGTTTGGCTGTCGAAAATGCATGCCAGACGGCCCTTAATGTTATAATGTTGGTGATTTTTTTCCTTTTGTTTTCTAATTTTTTAAATAATTATCAAAACTAACAAATCCACTTTCACAAACCGGGGTATTCGGTAGTTTATGCCTTTTGTTATATAGACAAAATAGTGCCAGACGAGTTAGGTATTCCAAAATAAAAAAAAGTTATTTCTTTAATACCTACTTAGAAAATGGTGAGCTGGTCTGGCAAGGACCTTCAACCGTAAAACTGGCCTAACACAATTGTTTTTTCATGTTCGAGAAGGTATATGCTTACATGTTCTCAAAGCCAACTTTGTAAGGGCAGGTGCGTTGATTTTGGCAATTATTCTAAATTTTGAAACAAATTAGATGGCAACCCTAAAACTGTGAAAAATTTGAAACTTGACTTTTATTTTTGACTCAACTAGTCATGACTCCCTAATACACACAGTTTGAGTGTATAATCTAAAAAGTCCATCAAAATAGCCAAAAATGCCATGAACGACTATTTCTCGGTCGATTTTTATCCAAACCGTTTTTTTTTAAATTTATTTTAAAGAAAATTTAATTATCTTTGTTTTATATGGAGCAATGCCAATACCTATCTCTGCTGGTAAGAAAGTTATGAGCAAATACGTAAAAAAAAAACAAAAAATGCGATTTTTCACATTTTTTTGCAATGATTTTTTTAAAAATTAGCTAACTAAAAATTTTTAAAATTTTTTTTCAAAAATCCATTTTGATGGTAAATTTTATTCTCTGCAAAAAATTTTTTGAGAATTATCTCGAAATTTTGCTTCGTTTTCGAGTTATATGCGAAAAACCAAAAAGGGTGCTTTTGCACGCCCTTCTAAAAAATGCACCCTCCAATTTAATAGCACTCCGCGTTTTTCTCATTTTCAATGACCCCTTTGATGATTTTTACAATAAAATTCCATGAACGTCTTACTTCCTCATGTCACTGCCCTGTTTTTTAGGACATAATCAATATAGACCAGGAAAAATAGCACAAATCGTATGGGGAACCTTGAAAAAATTAATTCATGAAATATTAAAATTGGAATCGACGCAGAATTGCAACCTCTATAACATATCCAAAGTCCCCCAAAATCCCCGCATTGGCTTTTTGTGTAGATGCATTTGAAGAGGTGCAGATGGGGAGAACTTGGAGGTCTATCTAACTAAAATATTAGTTTTGGTACAACCTGGCCATACGATACATGTTTTAAGGGTAGTTTTTAACGCTGAATCTAATGAAACCAAATTCAAAATGATACAACCACCCAAAAATAAGTTATAGTCCTTTTTATGTAACTATGACTTTTTGTTCAGGTACAACAGGTAAAATATTACCGAAAAACCTTTGAAAATAACGGTATGTAAATGAAACTAGGAATGAATGTTTCATTTGTCATAGGAACTAAGAATCAAGAGAGTCCTTAAAAATATCCATGGTGAAAGGGTGTTTTTGTAAGGGGGAGGGGCAACAAAGAATGTTAACCATAACACCCACGTAAAAACTTTTACACTCATGAAACTCGCCAAAAATATTAAACTCTTCATGGCAACCAAGAATCAAAATAGTCCATACAAATATTTTTGTTCTAATAGTGTTTTTGGTGACTGTTAACTTTTGACTTGTTCTACGGAAAATACGATTTCAAAAATTAATTTTTGCTTGAAAAGGCCCATAACTTTGTTAAGGGTGCTTGTATCATTTTAGTTTTGCTTTTATTAGATTCAGCGTTAAAAAATACCCTTAAATCATATACCATACTTTGTGTATATACCTCAATTACACCAAATCGGTATTTTGGCTCAAATCTTCCAACTTCTTCCCAGATTTTCCTTCTCTTTAAAAAAAAAAACCCCAGAGCAAATATATTTATGTGGACTATATTAATTCTTGGTTGCCATGACAAATTTAATATTTTTGGCGAGTTTCATGAGTGTAAGAGTTTTTTCGTGGGTGTTATGGTCAACATTCTACACTAGCCCCTCCCCCTTAAAAAAACACGATTTCACCATGGATATTTTTAAGGACCGTCTTGATTTTTAATTCGTATGACAAATGGTACATTTATTCCAAGTTTCTTTAACATACCTTAATTTTCAAAGGGTTTTCGGTAATATTTTACCTGTTGTACCTGAAAAAAAGTCATCATTACATAAAAAGGATTATAACTTCTTCTTGGGTGGTTGTATCATTTTCAATTTGGTTTCATTAGATTCAGCGTTAAAAACTACCCTTAAGACATGTATCATATGATCATTTTTTACCCAAACAAATATTTTAGTTTGATAGAAATCCAAATTCTCCCCGTCTGCATCTCTTCAAATGCATCTACACAAAAAGCCAATGCGGGGATTTTGGGGGACTTTGGATATGTTATAGAGGTTGCAATTCTGCGTCGATTCCAATTTTAATATTTCATGAATTAATTTTTTCAACCTCGGAACCTATTTTTCCTGGCCTAATAGCCTATCGTCTTGTACTGGGTGGGACTTTGTTCAAACATAAGACTTGCTACAAAATCACCGGGGTTCACCTGGATGGTCAAACTTAAAACCAAATTGACCATATCATGATTCAACCCCGATGGAGGAAGTGAATGTGCGATGTTCGAAGTATTAGAAATGCTGACATATGAAGCGAGCACCATTTGGTTCTCATGAGTCTCAAGCTGCGAACCGCAACTGTACAACGACAATCACAGGGTGCAGCAAGGAGTTCGAAGTAAAATACGAATGCTTTAAGTGATCCCAACATTTGTCGTAACTATGT
The DNA here is from genome assembly GCA_963921185.1 of Dasysyrphus tricinctus. Classification (NCBI taxonomy): domain Eukaryota; kingdom Metazoa; phylum Arthropoda; class Insecta; order Diptera; family Syrphidae; genus Dasysyrphus; species Dasysyrphus tricinctus. Next base: position 137,016,228 of record OY992530.1, on the reverse strand, counting down.
CACCTACCTTAACGACAGAATTTCGTCATTAAACGGAAGTCAACATTCAACAATTAATGAGATGTGGGGTGATATAAAAAGTGCTTTTATGGAGGCTGGATCAGAAACTATATCCAAGCAGACGAGAGTTAGAGACTCTTACACATCCCAAGACGTCTGCGATAAAATCGATCCTCGCAAATCGTTAAAGATGCAAATAAATGCTGAGGCATATGCTCAACAAAAGACTTAATAGCAAAGCGAGTATCACCTAGCACATGAGATGGTCTATCGCTGTGTGAGACGTGACAGGAGGATAAGATCGACGGTCTTACAGAAAATGCGGAAAACGCTGTAAGAAGAGGAGATATGAAGGAATTGTAGCAAATATCCAAAGAAATTTTCAGGAAAAAAAAGTAACACCGATCATCATGCAGTGGATGTGGATGGCACTCTAAGTATCAATTGAGGTTCAGCTACGCACGTGGAAGGATCACATTTGTGCCTTGCTTAGTGAGAATTCCGTTGAGCACAGTGCTGAATTACCCCAGCTAAACGAGATTCGTAGATCTTATAGGGGTATTGGCATCAAACCACCTACGGTACTGCAAAAACCAATCTTCGATAGCTCTTTTTAAAAAAACAACAAAGCAGCTGTTCTTGACGGAATACCAGACAAATTCCTGAAAGCTGATCCCGTCACGTATAATGAATCGCTCCTACGACACAGCGCCCACGTGCCACTGTCGTCGAGGAGAGTTTTTTGTAGGAAAATATCGAAATGTACACATAAACCCTACAAGATTTTTGCGCTGCGTTCGAGGAGGGTTTTTTTTTGTGATAAACCGTTAAATTGTGCTCATAAACCCTCCTCGATTTATGCGCAGATACATATGATGTATTCAGTTCTCTAATTAGATATTTTATTTTATCTGGAAGCCCTACTATTCTTCAACACAAAACGAAGCAGGGGGTCAATTCTCAATCCGTGAAACTGTGAAGTGATAAATATGATAACCGATGTTCAAAGGGTAGACATGTGCATTCAAGAGGACACAAGCGTCCACAAGCTTTGTTTCAAAGCGAACCTCTGTCTATCAACTCCTACTCTCACCTCCCCGCGGTGAACATCGGGTGCCTAGTACCTTTAACTGAAGATGGGGTTCCAATCCCTGTGGACGGTTTAAGGGGGCAGCAAACGAGAGAGGGGGGGAGGAGTGTTCCCACTAAGGCACTTCTCCTTCATCCAGGCGGCAGCGGAAGAATTCTCAAGATGGAATCAACGGTGGCGTCTACAGTTCCAGTTAGGCTGAACTACTTAGTGAACACCTTATACGGGCTACTACGACATATTCGGAGCTCAGGCCTATAAGGAGCGGTTAATCCGGCTCCCCGCCCTTGGAGTTATATATATAGGGTCTGGTCCTCCAGGTTGGGGGTCGTGCCGTCGGGGTGACTTCCCGGCCACGTAAAGCTATTTTAGTTGCGAAGCATCAACAAGCCTCGGATACGGACGGATTTACTGTTGACGAACCTAGCAAACGAAATAAGGACAACGAACTTCGGATCTGCACGTGGAATGTTCTGTCTCTCTATAGACCACGTGCAGCCGAACATTTAGCGGAGGCCCTAGACTGCTACAAAGCAGACATCACCGCCATCCAAGAAGTGCGATGGGATGGGCCGGGCAAAAGAAAACTGAAAGACTGCGATGTATACTACGGTGACTGTTACCGACCACAAGGGCAGCGTCTTTTTGGATGTGGATTTGTTGTTAGAGGCAGACTGAGGCAAGAGGTCTTGAGTTTCAATTATGTGAACGAGCGCCTCACGACAATTCGCATCAAGGCTAAATTCGCCAACATCAGCCTGATATGCGCGCATGCCCCCACAGAGGAGAAAGATGACGACACCAAGGACGAGTTCTACGAGCTCCTGGACAAGACATATGAGCAATGCCCTAGCTATGACATTAAAATTGTCTTGGGTGATTTTAATGCCAAACTAGGAAGAGAAGACGTCTTTGGTGGCACAATCGGAAGATACAGCCTGCACGACACCACTTCCGATAACGGACTCAGGCTAATCGACTTTGCTGCGGGGCGAAACGTTGTGGTAGCTAGTACGCAGTTCCCGCATCTCGATATTCATAAGGGGACATGGCGAATTCCTGGTCAATCAACCGCCAACCAAATTGACCACATTGCGATCGACGCAAGGCACTCCTCCAGTATCAAGGATGTCCGAACGTTCCGAGGAGCCAACGTTGACTCGGACCACTACCTCGTTGCAGCAAAGGTAATGCTACGGATATCCAGACCAAAGCCAAAACAGGGAAATACTGTCAGGAAGTTCAACTTCGGACGGCTACAGTCGCAAGAAATCGCCAGGTCCTTTTCCGATCGAGTCTCTCGCGCCCTCTTAACTAGTCCTTTGCCGCCAACTGCAAACATCGAGAACCAGTGGAAAAACTGCCAGGAAGCCATCAGAGATGCCGCCTCTGACGTGCTGGGCCTCGCACGACCACCACAGCGAAACCCCTGGTTCGACGAGGAATGCCGGCAAGTACATGCAGCCAAACAACAGGCATACAAAGCGGCGCTGCATAGAAGGACCAGAGCTGCTCGCGAGCTCTACGAGCAGAAGAGGAAAGAGGAACACAAGCTTCTCAGAAAGAAAAAGAAAGAGAATGAGAAGCGCGCGATCGAGGAATTAGAGGGATGCCACTGCAGGAATGAAGTTCGGAAGTTTTACCAAAAAGTAAAAAGAACCTCCCAAGGTTACAAACCCCGAACCGAAGCCTGCAAGGACGATCAGGGGAACATCGTGGTGGAAACGCAGTCGGTGCTGAGGATATGGAAAAATCATTTCTGCAAATTGTATAACGGCGATGACGAACCGAATTCCGCTACCATGCAAATTGCACCATTCAACCTGGACGACGTAGGCCAACAATTCCGTCCACCCGATCTTGACGAAGTGAGGATAGCCATATCTAAACTTAAGTCCAATAAAGCTGCTGGAGCTGATGGCCTTGCGGCTGAGCTATTCAAAGCGGCTGGCGATGAATTGGTTAGGAGTATGCACCAGCTCATCTGTAAAATATGGTCGGAAGAAAGCATGCCCGATGAATGGAACCTCAGTATTGTTTGCCCGATCCTCAAGAAAGGCGATCCTCTGGACTGCACCAACTACAGAGGCATCAGTCTTCTTAATATCGCCTACAAGATCTTCTCTGCCGTACTTTGTGAAAGCCTGAAGCCATTCGTCAACAACCTGATAGGTCCATATCAGTGTGGCTTTAGGCCAGGGAAGTCCACCATCGACCAAATATTCGCACTACGGCAGATCTTGGAGAAAACCCAGGAGTTCCAAATCGATACCCACCACCTTTTTATCGATTTCAAGGCCGCGTATGACAGCATCTATAGAGACGAGCTATATAGAGCAATGTCTAGTTTTGGCATCCCTGCCAAACTCGTCCGTTTGTGCAGGATGACGATGGAGAATGCACGCTGCTCCATCAAGGTCGGCAAAGACCTCACCGACACCTTTGATGTCAAAAAAGGTTTTAGGCAAGGCGACGCGCTGTCATGCGACTTCTTCAACATCGTTCTTGAAAGAATAGTGCAAAACTCTCACGTCAACACCAGAGGCACAATCTTTCAAAAGTCCGTCCAATTACTCGCTTACGCTGACGACATTGACATAATCGGACGAACAAAGCGTGATGTCAGTGGTGCTTTTGTGAGCATTGAGAAGGAAGCCAAGAAGATGGGTTTAACGGTGAATGAAAGCAAAACAAAATATATGCTGTCCACAAGAAAGGACACCCAACACCGACGTCTCGGACAGAACGTCACTATAGACAGCTATAATTTTGAGGTAGTCAGAGACTTTGTCTACCTAGGATCCGCTATAAACTCAGCGAACGACACCAGCGCTGAGATCAAACGAAGAATTACTCTTGCCAATCGCTGTTTCTTTGGGCTAAGAAGGCAATTGAGAAGCAAAGCCCTCTCTCGAGCAACTAAACTGTCCCTGTATAAGACGCTTATCATCCCGGTCCTGATGTATGGTGCAGAGGCATGGACACTGCTAACAGTGGATGAGAACGCGTTAGGCTGTTTTGAGAGGAAAATTCTCCGGGTGATTTTTGGTCCCGTCTGCATAGATGGGGAATGGAGAAGAAGATACAACAACGAACTGTATGGGCTGTACAGCGACACCGACCTAGCCACAAAAGTGAAAAGCCAACGACTGAGATGGCTGGGTCATCTAGAGCGAATGGACACCAATGCTCCGGCCCGGAAAGTCTTTGAATCCAACCCCGTGGGACAACGCAGTAGAGGTGGACAGCGTAAAAGGTGGCGCACGCAAGTGGAAGAGGACCTCAACCAACTTGGCGTGCGAAACTGGAGACAGCTAGCTAGAAACCGAGCCGGCTGGAAGAAGCTTGTTGGTTGAGGCCCTGGTCCACCCCGGACTGTAGCGCCACCTTAAGTAAGTAAGTAAGTAAATATGATAACCTTTTCACGCCAAATGCAATTCTCGAAGTGTGAAAAAATGAAAACAAATGTTTTCATATGATGATTCTTTTATCGCAATCAATTCATTCTGCGAAAACCTGTGAAAAGAAAAATGATAAACAAAAACAAATTGTGCTTGTTTGATACACCCAAGTCGCCATCTTGGTCTTTCTATGACGTCACAATCATCTTTTTCTATGAGAATTGGGTGGCTTTTTTCATTTTCGTAGTTTTAAGTACTCACTTTGACAGTCATACTCACTGTTTCTCATAATGAGTTGGGGAATAACCTTCCGCGTGTTTGTGAAGTGATAAAATGATAAGACTGTGAAATTGAAATGATAACTTTGTTTTAATTTCAAAGTTTCACAGATCGAGAATTGACCCCCAAATGGGCTTATTATTTTGCTTTTTTTGAATTAGCATTTTGTTACTTCGCTTTTTTATTTGGAATTTTATTGTTAAGGTTTTTTTTATTTGGCATTCAATTATTTTTGGCTTCCATTAAATCACATGCCTTAAAATTTCGCGCGAAATCTTAAGTTATGTAATTTAATGGAAGACAAAAACTCACAAAACAATAGAATTCCATATAAAAAAAAGCTTAGCAATAAAATGCAAAATAAAAAAAGCTGAACAACAAAATGGAAAAAAAAACAAAATGCTAAATTACAAATCTTCATAAGACCAAATTTTCTTTCTCGCTTGTAAAATTAAATGCGTAAGGCCAGCGTGGTTACTAGCAGCAGCGACAATAAGGTACTGAATTAGATCAACCCCCACACAAGCACGGATATATTTTGCGATTTGCGCTGACATCGAGGAGGGATTTTGAATTCAAAATCATACAAACACTACTTAAGCCCAACTCTGCTGCAACGCAGGTGGGTATACTGAAGAAGATAGTATGGATTTATGTAAACATATTAGACAAACGCCATGAAAATCATACTTGTTTTTTGCGTTGTGCTGGGTTTAAGGTTGAAAAATCGAAAAAGCACTACTAAAACCCTCTTTGACGACAGCGCAACGTGTACGTATAGGAGCAATTCATATCACACTACGCGACCCCGTCAGAACGGCTAGTATTCTAAGCCCGTTGGTACAAGCTGTTTCGGATCATGGAAATCAACAGTTATAGCAAAAACAGACTCGCAGAGAGAGAGACGTGGCCACAGTTAAAATATCTAGCTGCAGGATGGAAACTATTTTGAATTGTATAACTTTGATTTTTTTTTATCTTATGCTCACCACTTTGTTATTAAAAATTAAAAAGAAAAATAATCTTCTGCAGAAAAGCCAAGCCTTCGCAGACAAATTTTGTAATTTCAATATTAAAGAATAATAAATAAAAAAAAAATGTCAGTGCCCTATGAAGTTAGCCCTCCTTTTTTTGAAAGTTTTTCCGGATTGTTCCCGATTTGTTCCGCATTGTTCCAATTTTTTTTTGAAAAATATTAAAAAATGGGGGTCTTAGACCCAAAAAACCGTTTTTGACCTAGCCACCCTTTTTTCGAAAATCAGAATTTTGAAAGTTGTTGAAACTAGATTTTCCTAGTTGTTCTGAACATTGTTTCAAGTTTTTGGACCTCTATGTTCAAAATTTCAAAAGCTATGGCCAAAATTGTACCCCCCCTTTTTTTGAAATTCTTACTTTTTACATTTTTTTTTGATTAAGAACAGTGTTTTAAACATTATTCCAAAAATTAAAGCTGTAGATTGTATATCTAAAAAGATATAGTCTTTCAAACTTTTTTTCAAAAAAAACCACATACCAAAATTTCATGCAAATCTATATATAATTAAAAGCATAATCAAAGGGTACGGTAGTGCCCAGCCAAGTTCGCGGCACTACACCCTTTTTACAGGAACAAACTCAGGCGATTTTCAACCCCCCTCTAACTTCAGTACCAATAAAGTCAGAAACTTCAAATTCGCAGTATTTGCTGAGCTGAACAAACACAGGTGGCTCACCAAATTTCAACATTTTAGCATTAGTAGTTCCCGAGATATAGGACTTCAAAAATCGCAAAAACCGTAACTGACTGACTGACTCACTGATTCACTGACTTACTGACTCACTGACAGATCATCAAAATTATGGAGCACTTCCCGACATCGTAAAAACTTCTCACAACGGTAGGCCTTGTGGTGCATACAAAGGAAAAATGGAAAATCTGCAATTTTCTGTTCAGGGGCGTGGCATCCACCCACTTTCTTAAAAATTCTTATAGATTATATGAAGCACTTATGACTGTTGTAGAACGATGAAAATTGGTAGAGCAGTAGGGCTTGAATTACTTAGAAAGAAAAAAATTGAAAAATTGGAATTTTCCATTCAGGGGCGTGGTATCCACCCACATTCTTAAAAATTCTTATAAATCATACTAAGCACTTCCGATTGTTGCAGAACGATGAAAATCGGTAGTGCGGTAGGGCTTGAAGTACTTAGAAAGAAAAAAATTAGAAAATTGGAGTTTTCCATTCAGGGGCGTGGTATTCACCCACATTCTTAAAAATTCTAATAAATAACATAAAGCACTTTCGATTGTTGTATAACGATGAAAATTGGTTGATCGGTTGGACCTGAAGTACTTTGAAAGAAAAAAATCGAAAATTTGGAATTGTCCATTCAGGGGGCGTGCCATCCACCCACTTTATCGGAATTGCTATTATTTATATGGAGCACTTTCGGTTGTCGTATAATCATGGAAGTTTGAGAACGGTAGGGCTTGATTTTCACGTGGCAAAATAAATCTTTGCAGAAGGAGGGAAATCACAACAAAAACACAAATGTTAAAAAAGGAGCTAAGTTCTTATATGTATAAGAAACCTGTGCGTAAAAAGTCTGAAAAAAAAAATTAATGAGATCTAAAATATATGCCAAGTTTTAAGTTCATGAAGTTTAATATAAAATATCTTACGCAGAGTAATATCGAAACTATTCCAAACAATGACAGAAATTTGGTATTTAATGATTACTGACTAAAATATGGTATGGTTTACTGGTCAAGTTTTCATACATTATAAATTTGTGATTAAGTAAGTAATTAAGAGAAAACTTGCCAAGTAAATCCACCAAATCTTAATCAGTAATCATTAAATACCAAATTTCTGTGATGATTTGGAATTGTTTCGATATTACTTTATTTAAGATATTTGATATTAAATTTCAAGAACTTAAAACATGGCATATATTTTAGATTTCATTACTTTTTTAGCTGACTTCTTTCGCACAGGTTTCTTGTACATATAAGAACTTGGCTCTTTTTTAACATTTATGTTTTTGTTGTGATCTAACTAAAACGATTTTATCACTTTTTTCATTCCCCACGGACCCCGCCTTAAAATTTCAAAAATTTTTAAATTCAAAATGATTATTCGATGTATTATTTAAAAGGGTTTAAAATCCTGGTTCAAAAACGGTTTTTTTTTGGGGTAAGACCCCCATTTTTGAATATTTTTCAAAAAAAATTTGGAACAATGCGGAACAAATCGGGAACAATCTGGAACAACTTTCAAAAATAACAAATTCAAAGAAAAGAGGGGCTAACTTCACACACCCTATGCCCTATGCCCCAAGCAGGATTACAGGGCTTGATGATGACTTCTAGACCACAGCGATGGCTTCGTGGTATGAATTGGAAGTGATATGGGTCATTGAAAGTCATCTTCTCAACCGACTTGAAATAAGATAAGATTTTTCTCTCCGTTCCTTGGAGTTTGTTAAATCTTTTACATAACTTACTAAGAATACAAGCATTTCTTTCACCACAAATATTTTTATTTTTATATTTAATTACATTTTAAGTGAATAATTCATCTTTGCACGTCCAGTTTCTAAAACCCGGAGTTTAAGTTCTAGTTTCTGATTCATCTAGTTCCTATCATGACCTCTGTCTAGAGATTGGTTTACCCTTTTAAATAGCTGACAGCATCTTCTATCTCCAACATACATCTAAATATTTACATCGGCTATTTCTATGTTGTTTGTTACTAATGAGTATTTATTCGGTTTGGTGGATTGAATTAATATCATCAGAAAAGTAATCATAAGAGAAATAATTTTCAAGCAAAGTTCACAATTAATTTCAAATAAACCATACACATCAAATACCACGTGTTTTAGATTAAATTGAATCAAGAACTGATCAACCTGCGTTAGAAAAAAAAATAAATAAATAGTTAAAAGTTATAAATAGCTTTGAAGGACTTACACTTCGATCCCAACGACTATCAATGTCAGAACATAAATTTTCCCATTGAATCCTCAGTGCGATTCTCGATCTTCGAATAGTCAAATCCATAACCATGATGAGAAAAAGCAAGTCTTCGATTTGAAAAAACCCTATAATCAACGAAGACCATTCAATTGTTCCCGATATCTGGTAAACCTCATAAATATGGTAAATATCCACAAACATTGTCATAACCTCAAAAATAAACATAATCAATAAATGAAACTGAAAAATAGCATGGAATTTTGTGACAATCTTAAAGATTTCCATATAAAGTTCAGTGCACAGATCCAGCTCATCAGAGAAATCGCATAACATTTTCATCTTCTGAAACTTTGTAAGATTGGTGTTCCCTTCTGCAACCTCTACACGCTTAGCAAGCGATATCATATGATTTCCAATGTTGTAATATAATGCAGAGACTGAGGTATAGCCCAGTGTCAGGAAGTCAGCTGCCACAACGACTCCCAAGCACGCAACATAACCAAGAAAGTACTCAATCATAAAAATTAAATCCATTTCTGGAGATGCAAAAGTAAGCAGGAATACAGGAATACTTGAAAACATGTTGAGTAAATTAAGAATAGTTCGACTTAAAACCAGAAAAGAAATCTCCGGTCCAAAATATTCAAAACTGCTTGTTGAAAGTTTCGACACGCGTATAAATAATTCAAAAAATTCGTTGATAATCTTGATGAATTTGTGATGGTTTGTCAGTTGAAATACTACGAACCATGTTGTGAATATAACTACTCCCCAGAATTGTAAGATCGTCATGACCAGGAGATACGTGTCAAATAAATTCACCAATCGCGGCAAGAGCCAAATAAAAGCTATTAGCCCAGCTATCCTTAGTGCAATTGACCAGAAGAGAATTTTAAGGGAAAATTTAAGTCGAAAGCGATGAGTTAGCTTAAAACAAAACAATCCAAAAAATTGTCCGTAATAGTAAATTATTTTGAGGAAAAATAATGCGCGAAGATGCTTACGAACAGGTTTGTCTGTCATTTTAGTCAAACTGATGTTGAAAGTTTTGAAGCAATTGTAGCTATGGCCTTTTACCAATAATTAGGGAGTGCACTTTGAAAGCATTATGGCCAGAAAACGGTTTTTAATTGTTCTTTTTGAATAAATTATTCAGAACCAGTCGAGGAAGACTCATTGAAAGACTGAAAATGTATTAAATAAGTATTAACAATCTATTTGAGCCAAATAATTGGTTTCAAAGGTCGGACGTACCACCGACTGGTTTGAATGATAGTATAAAAATTTAATACAAATTTAGACTAGAAGAGACATTTTTGTTATATTTCTACCAAATTTCTTTTCGTCATTTCAAACCTCTGCATATTTCCTGCAGGCAGATAATATTTTGTTGTGCATTTTAAATGAATTTTTAATCACAACCATTATCTATGCCAAGCATGAAAAGTGCCTAAAACCAAATGAATCCTATGTTCATTCATGTGAATATACAGGATACAACATTATAGTGTAAATGGACTTTAATTTATCCGATTGTTTCACTTTTGAAAACATTCATAGAGGTATGGATGTGTGTGGTAGTTATCTATAAGTTTCGAACCAAAGAGAGATTGGTATTGTTTGGAAATTTCATCACCAAAGCCACATACCTCATTTCTCACCACAATTTCATTGAAACGCTAATTTGTTAACATTTTAGGAGAATTATTTGACTTTCTGGCTAAAATTACTCCTCATGTTACAGCCGATCCCGCTCACGTACATGGTATATCTACTGCCGATGCTGCCGGCCGAAGTGGCGCATAACCACAGAACAATTTTGGGTTTTCATACACACAATAATTTTGTTAGCACGAGCCATGTAATTCGTATCCATGACATTTGAATCGTAATTCCCTATTTTCATGGCATCCCTCAATTCCCCTACTCCTCTTGTCTGATGCTGCCACGCCCTCTTTATCACTCTCATGTCTCACCCTCCCCGAACCCCCCAGCCCCTTGAAAAATACACACAACACCTCGAATGGTCACATCCTAATTCGGTCCGATAATCACGCTGTAAACCAACTTCAAAAACCAACGAAAAATGTTGAATGGGGTCGGAGTCGTCGTCGAAATTGTTGATCCAATTTAAATGCCCCCCAGATGCCACATTACAATTGTTGGCATCGAGCTACAAAGCTAACGCCTAAATTACACATCAGTATTATGCATTTGAAATTTTCTATTTTCTGGCTTTTGGATGAAGGTACAGTGCAGTGATGTTATACTTAGCTATGGTATCATTAAATAAGTCGCAATGTAACAAAAAATATAGAAGCAAATCTTTGCCGAAGAAATCATCTGTTTTCAAAATTTTAGAAAAATATTTTTTATATGGTTAAAAATTAATTTACCCTGAGGCCACACGAGCCAGTACTCACTAGCGAGCGAGTTGGGTACATACATTAATTGTCAAATCACTCGCCGCTCTACTCGCTTAACAACTGGCTTCGAAAAAGGCAAGCCAGTTGACTAGCGAGTAGGAAAAGTTTCGATGTATTAGTAACTCGCTAGCGATTACTAGTTCATGTGGCCTCAGGGTAAAATGTTTGGAGATGAATAAAGTCGGAACCACACTTGTCTCGTCTGTTGTGTTTTGTAGGGTCTTTTTCCGTTCGACAAGAAAGCCAACAAAATGGCGAATGAATTGATTAAAGGCTCTCCCAAACCGATGCGAAACGTTCACCGACGGCAGTTTTTTGTTGTTGTTTACCATTGTGTATCTGTTGTATTTTGTATCGCTGCACACAAAAAAAAAAAAAACAAAAATTTTTATGATAGTTATTATTTTGTGATAAAAATTAGTTAAGGCTCTCAAAAACCAACGCGACACATTAATAATGACAAAGAAACTTTGGCTTTTGTTGTTTTATGCTAGTGATGTTGCATGGGGTCAGTGCGTGTGTTTTAAGTGCATTTTTATCTCAACATAAAAAGAAGTAGCATATTAAATACAACAACAATCCGGTATAGTTTCGTATTATTGTTGTTTTTGACATGCTTCTTTTGTTGTAAACAAAAGTAAAATTGTACTAAAAGACAAGGTGTATACGGAATTATACTAAATTGTTGTTGCATTTAACATGCTACTTTTTTAAGCGAAGATAAAAATGCAGTAAGTACTACGCCTAATAACAGTTTGCAACATGACAGGCTTGTTAAGTGAGCATAGAGTATTTAAAATGCCACTCCACACCACACAGAAGATAGAATGAAGTGGTTCCATCTTCAGTCTTGAAAATGTGGTAAATCGTAGTAGTTAAATTTCTTTCCTTAAAATCGGAGTAGATTTACTCCATTTGGAGTAATATCCGAACGCTGGCCAGTAGAGAAGCCAGTTGGCATGTTGCCTACGTTACAGCATATACACGAATAGGAATTTGACAGTTAGTCTGTGTAGCCAACTGGCTAGCCAGTACTGGCTCGTGTGGCCTCAGGGTTATGTACCTACTTTATTCAAATTCAAATCATTTTAAACAATTTTAAAAAGTCAGAATTTGTAGCCTTTTCAATGCAAATTTGTTGCGCAAAATTAAGTTTCATAGCTTTTATGGATCACTTTTTATTTAAAATACAAATTTAATAAAATGCACGACTGGGCCGCACGTACTTGCTCTTATGTTGAACAAAATTTTTTATGAAAACATGGAAATTATGTATAGGAGATAAATGTTTTATGTTTTTAAGTTGTCAATAAACTCTGTTTACATTTAATTATTAAGAACTTCACAGGTTCATTTGTCAGGTTAGAAAATGTATTTGAAAGTGATATAAGGCCATCGTGGCCATTGGGTTCTTTCTGACGATAAATCTCACTATTCAGCCATAAATCCATTGTCCAACAAATAAATCCCTCTTCATCTCGCTCTCGGTATAACGGCGAGTTACAGTCATTAAAAATAATAGAAACCAACTATGGCGTAATTACATCAAATCACGCTCCGAGTTCGACGATCATAATTACCAGACCTGTAGTTCGCTCTTTCAAGAGGTTTGTGACTCTCTCTATTATCAATATATTGTAATTATTTTCTCAGGTTCGTTAATAAAACTTATTTACTTTATTCAAAACGTCCACTTATTTATTTCGCAAAATAAAACACTTTACTTTTCTTACTACAAACAAAACGATTTATTATTCACCACTGAATTAATTCACAAACTTTACTTTTCACTTTTATTACAACCAGTAGTGGATCCAGGATTTGGCTGTGGGGGGGGCTTGGAGTTCCCTAAGACACATCTTTTGAAAAATTCTTATTCATATACGAATGCCCTACCAACCCAAATTTTCTTTTCTCAGAAAGTAGGCTAGTCGGCAGCTGAATCAAAAAAGATTTTGTATAATGCAAAAATATATGTAGGTTCTTAATAGGAAAATTCTGCAAAATTTTATGATTGGAAATGGAGCATCTGGTAATTAGTAAGCTTCAGCTGCTTTTTTGAAAAGACGGTTTAACCAGTTTCTCCAAAAAGACATATCGTTTAAAAAAGTTGTAAGGATATGTTTAAAGGAACTTTAAATAAGTTGGTAGGTACCTTTCTTTAATTTGAATATTTTTTGTAGGATTTATAAACTCATCCTAAAGAGCTTGGTTTAACTTTATACAGCCGTCCACCTCCGAAAAGTTATTGATAAACTTTGGAGGTTACTGTTGTCCTAAAATTTCTTAACTTGTATTGGTTGTCCAAGATTTGATTAACTAGACATTTTATTTACATATTTAAATAAAGCATATTTCCAACAAATGAGAAAACTTGAAAAACTTTCTAACAAGTAACCGTCCAAAAATCTAATAACTTAGACTAAAAGAGTCACAGTGCAAACTTTTTTTTCTGTTTTTGACACTAACGTAAGATTCGTACGAAAGTTAAATGGAAAAAATTGAAACAAAAGAGCGTACGCAAGGGGACAGCTAGATGTGCTTGCCCCCCTCCCTAATCAGAATATATTTCATATATTATTAAATTTTTCTTCTTTTGATGAAAACATTTTAAAGCAAGATTTCTGTAATAAAACTATTATTTGAATGAGTTTGCTCCGGCCTAGTCGAAATTCGGCGTGCGCCTTTGTATCTCACCTATCTAATTCTTAAAATTTAATTCTTATAGAAGAGAAAAGGAAGGGAACTAAGCTCCCTATAAAAAAAAAAACAATTGCAAATTTTCTGTACAAGTAGCTGTTCCAGGAAATTAGCTAAATCAGGTTTTTCAATTCACTTTTTGTAAGCTTGAGGAAAAAAAATGAATTTGGATATTCTGTACCTATTCCACCTAAAATGACCTTAGTCGATGAGGATTACATAAAAATTCGTGTTCAACATTCCGATCATTAACTATTTTAACACGAATTCCATTCATATTTTTTGTCAATTCAAATCTTACAGTTTGACGAAGATTAGAAAAAAATCTGAGTTAAAATTTTAAAATTTTGTCTGCCCTTCAATTTATAATTATTTATAGCTATACGAGTATTGGGTCCATATTAAAACAAATATGTATATTACACTTTTTAAAGAAAAAATAAATTAACCGTTACAGCTGATTTTTACATTTCGAAAACGAGTTCGAAGTGAATTGAAATTCTTTCTCATTTCATTTAATGAATATTGCTCGTGGAAAGAGCTCTCTAATCTTTCGTTAGAGCACAAAGGAAATCAAAAGAGAAACTAAGATCAAAAATTGCTTCGTCTTAAAGCAGTCTTTGAAATCGTCAAAATATCCTTCGACACACGAAAACAATCTAAAATAAGAACATAAGTTTCAATTTCTAAAACAATATTTTGATGTTATCATGCAAACAATCCATATCAAAGTTATTCAGCCCGATATAGCATCCGTCGAATGAACTGCGGAGCGAATCCGACTGAATTTTGACATTTTAACTATGATCCAAATGTCTAAATTGGGCCGACTCATTCGTCATTTCTTACACCGAAAACTGAGTTTTTTAAACTTAAGCCCCAAAAGTTATCTGGGCTTAGCTAAGTCCAAAAAATATCAAGAGGAGTTTAAGAAAAAGCTAACATTCATTCGTTTTCTCAAACTTAATTGGATCTTTAAGAAATATCGAAACCCAAGGAAATCTAGGTTAAAATAATAGCATGAAAGTCAACCTCACTAGTTTCAATATTAGGGCTTGGAAAAAACACAGCATTTAGGTATGCATATACTAGCCCCAAACTTGTTATCTGCTTAGTCCGATTCCTTAAAGGCTTAGAAAAGAACAAAGCTTACACACAAATTGTTAAGCCCCAACCTCCATTTTTTCTCTGGAGTTCGGAAAACAACAGCTTCCATGCAAATTTTTTAGCCCTTTGTTAGTCCTAACAGTGTTATAGTTTTCATCTTAGACCCAAGCCTCAACTTTTTGTCTTATAACTTTAAGGCTTGAAAAACGTATACGTCTACGTAGGTATATTTTATTTTTTATATAATCGTCTTTTTTCATCCAATTCCCCTGGGGCTTCTAAAAAACACAGCCTGCATATATTATGGTTCAATTTTCCTAGGGCTTGGAAAAACACAGTTCACATGTAAATTTTGTGGCCATAATCTTAATTTTGTTTGTCTAACTCTCTTCTGAATCAGCCGTGGGGGGGGCTTCAGTCCCTATAGCCCCCCCTCTGGATCCGCCACTGATTACAACCAACTTTATTCATTCACGATTAAAAACAAACTGTGTCGCTGCCGTTCAAACATGTGCCTTTTATACTTGTTTTCCAAACTCTCGAAATAAGGAGAACGTTCTGGTCTCTGCTTCCAGAGCTTTCCGTAGGGGAAATTTCCCAATAATTTCCCTTCCAAAAGCTTTTATTTGACAGCTGGTAAATCTGCTATAATCCGGCAGATGGCGCTTCCTTCGTTTGAGAGTTGCTATAATTATAGCTAATAAGGGTATGTTTGCACTGCGACCGTAAGCTTTATTGTGTCCGTTTGTTTGCATTTCGGAGTCGTTATAGTTCAAATATGGAAAGTTATTACAATATAAATAGAATGAAAATTAGCATCATGTCTGACCCAAAAAGCTTTTTTCACTTTATCAACGCCAAAAGAATATCTACCCTTCCACACTCACTTTCTTAAATTCAAGCTCAGAAGACTCCAAAATTACTGTCCACTTATTTGCCCAGTTCTTTAGTCAATCATTTTCAGTTGACAGTCGACACAACACTTGATTTGGAATACTTCTCGTACTTGGAATTAAGCACCCAAACCTCTGTAACTTCCATCGTAATACCATCTGCTACTGTAAAAAAAATTAATGACCTGAAGGATGATTATTCATCAGGCCATGACGGGATTCCTGCTATAATTCTCAAAAAATGCTGCTCAAATTTTTGTCAAGCCTCTTGCACCAGCGCTGCAGAAACAGGCACTTAAGCCCCAAACTGGCACTTTCAAATGAGTTTGGCACTGTGGCACCCATTGGCACTGAAAAATTTCAAATTTGGCACTCTTTTTTGTATAAAATATCATACCTTACCTATGTATTAAAGTAAGACATTAATCTTAAACAAACCTACGTTTTCAATGAGCAAACACACATTCGTTGAGTGGAAAAAAGGAAAACATTCAAGGAATATATTTCTTAAGATTTTCTGTTAACGGCTATTTTTTCTTTTAATTTATTTTCGGTTTTAATTTTAAATATTGGCTGTCAATTTTTCCAAAAAAAGGTTTCAAATATAATCTCAGAAAAAAAAAAATACTTTTAGCCAATCACATGGTTTTAACCCCCGATTTTTATTATTTGAATACATGAGGCGATGAGAACCAAAACTCGCCATATCTATGCCAGAAAAACTCGTCACAGCCAATGGGCACGTTCCGATGTTAATTCTCAGTTATCCGGATAGCTTTGTGTTGTTGTAATCCCATGTTAAAAAAAAACAGCTGATGACCGCTGACGCAACAACAACTCAAGTTATCTTGAAATTTTTGGGATAACTAGATAACATAGCGAATAAACATCGGAACGCGAGGAATGGTAATTGTTAAATATCTTTTAAACGATACTTTTAATATAATTTTCCTTTAAACCATAACAAGCAAGTTTCGAAATCTATGATTAGATATATAATTCTTTTTTCTTAGTACTCCCATTTAAAAGTGTTTCAGCAATTAAATTTGGTTATGGAGTGTTTTTCTGAAATGGATATGGCAAGTTTTGGTTCTCATCACCTCATATATGTTAGTCCAGTCATATTAGCCATAAAAATGGCAGAAAGATGGATTTTGGTATATCTTTAATAGCTTCCTCATGGCATTCTTAGGAAACTGTAAGAAGTCCCCATCGATATGAGGTGCCGCTAACGATTTTAAAGGGAGTTAAAGGCCGCCCAAATGATTTTAAAGGAATATCTTCTGAACGACAATTCATACGGAAAAAATGTCAAGGATCAGGTTGTAGCCTAGAAAATCTCATACACGGATGTTAATGAACTTTTTTCATAAAAGTAACCATTTTTGAGATAGTTCAAAATTCAATGGTTTTCTGGTTTTGACTATAAATTAATAAGAGGAAGAGCATTGAAATTTGGAAAACTAAAATAGTACTTAAATACGTATAGGAACAAGTTTGAAATGTTCATATTTTCTCAAACAACCTAAATTAAAATTAAAGTAAAAGAAGAGAAAGGTAGATAAGCTTGGCAATGTAAGTGTTACCGTCATTTTTTAAATAATTTTTGTCTGTTTTATGTAATTTTTTTAGAAAATTTCTCTTCCCGGCTAAACAGAGGAGAATAGAACCCCCTTCCATACGAATTTTTTCTTTACTCAACCCACCCTACACGCTTAGGCTTTTTGTAACATTTTATGCGAATTATCTTTTATAAACGAAATACCATCTTTCCTGACCTTTCGACCCCGTATGATTAATGTAGTGGAGCCCAGATCGACGGGGAACCTTAGCAAAACATTCAACTAAATCTCTGTATACTTCTTAGTACTTTTTTTTTCTGGGGAGATCAGTCCTTGACATTTCTTATGTAAGAGTTACCGTTCGAGAAATATTCCTTAAAACGCTTTGACGGGGCCTTTGACCCCCCCTAAAATTGGTAGCGGCTTACAGTTACCTTGGAATGCCATGAGGAAGCTATATATCGATACCAAAATTCAGCTTCCCATATTTTTTTCGCACCAAAGAGCTTTAATGGCTCTCCCAAACCAAAGCGAAATCATAGCGACTCATTCGCAAAGATATTTTTTGTTGTTGTTTAGCATTTTGTATCTTTCATATTTTGTATTATTGAATGTTTCGCGTTGGTTTGGGAGAGCTAAAATGACTGGACTATATGCATATGCATTTTGAACAAAAAAACACAGAAAATATAATTGCAATGAAAAATGCCGAAATATTCCCTACCATAAGGTGTTCAAAAGACGGAGTTTGTCATGAAACGGATCTCTATCGTGGTCTCTTCTAAAAAACGTTGCCTAGAAAAAAAAATATGGTCCACCATACTTGAACATCCGATTTCTTTAGATTTTGGTTCATCATCTTGGCAATTTGTGGCACCCAACAAAATAATAATTGGCACTTCAATTGTTTTTCTAGATGCAGCGCTGTCACACTTATTTCAACTCTCAATTTCGCTGGCGTTTTTCCTTCTCTCTGGAAAAAACTCTTTTACTATCCATGATTTCCTCAAATGAAAATCAACAATCACCAACTTTGTTGAATTTGTCTCTGTAACCTCATGTGATCTTGAGGATGGTAATGAAGTTGATGTAATTGCTACCGACCTAAGCAAGGCCTTTGATAAAATTTTTCATTCTCCGATCTTTTTAATAATAAGGGCCCTGGGGTTTCAACCACTATTTTTCGCATGGGTTGAATCTTATTTAAAAGATCGCTTTTGAAAGGTTATCTTTAGAGCCACCGAATCTGGCCCTATTCAAGCAACCTCCGGTGTTCCACAGAGTAGCCAACTCAGTCCTTCGATTTTTATTTTGACAATCAAAGATGTTAATTGTGTTATTCAGGACTCATTGATATCAATTTATACCGACGGCAAAAAACTTCTTCAAAATAACCTGAACAAATTTTCCACATGGTGCCAAAAATTTTCCTAATTCAAATAATAAGCAAAAACCTACTACCGGTATAGCGCACTCCCCTTTCCCCTTGATAAGGAACTTAATTTTCGTTGAGTTTATGAAACGCTGGTGTAAAGGATTCTCCGATCCTTATGTCACTAAATCCCTCTTTACTACTTCTGTTAGGCCCCTACTCGAATATGCTAGCCGATCTGGTCTCCTCACTTCCTTTCAACCGTTCAACGTAGATTTGTTCGTTTTGCCTTACGTAATCTCCCTTGGAATAATCCATACAACCTTCCTCCCTACATTGACCGTTTCAGGCTCCTTGGACATGCAACCTCTTGTACAGAGATATTGTCTTTATCCAACAGCTCTTATCTGGAAACATTGACTGCCCTGCTCCTCTACACAAAATTTCCTTACAAACTAACCCGAATAATCTCCGATCGATCTTTATTTTTAAAATTAACACTATCATCGCACTAAAGATGGATACAATGAACCTATGTCCCGCATACAACGCTTAACAAATAGTGCGCAAAACTCATTTGATTTCCACTTAAGTAAAGAAACCCTTAAAACTTTACTTTATGGACGCACGCACCTAGCCTAAATCTCCTCCAACAATTATCTTGCCTCCCTCTTTCAATATTAGTGCTTAATTAAATTAATCCAAGGAACTCGCAGCGTTACAGCCCCAAATTCTAAGCTCCTTTAATTCAAAGCCCCAAATTCAAAGTGCCTGTTGGGTTGTTAGGGTAAAATTTACCGCGACAAAAACTGTTCTTTTAAAATTCCAAAATCCTTATTCCAGTCGTTCTATCCCTTATTTTCTACAGGTGTTCTCTTCAATATAGTGGGAGATGTAAGAAAACAATGATCCATGAGCCATTAGTACCCTATCCCAGTATCTTGAAGAAACAAGATAATCGACGTACATTACTGGCTCTTAAAGTGGAAGAGCAAACCACTATCCGACAGTACAACAGACGGGCGGTCTGTGCTAAAATGTACCTAATTACCCAAACAGGTGGTCTGTGCGAATTCAAATTACCAAAAGAAGTGCGGTTGACATTTGGTCCCCGTCCGCTAGATGTTACTCTTGTTGAGAAAGGCATAGTGCCCAACCTAATTTTAGCTTCATTATGTAATAGATGGAACGGTATCCACTACTCCCTAATTCCCCCAAAATCTAACAAAAACTCGCCGAAGTAGGTTATCTTTTTTATCGCGAGTAGAACATAATTTCAATTCACTTTTCCGAATTTTTTAAGTTATTAGACATGGTTTTCTCTTTTTTCGCCGCTTCAGTTCTCTTCCTATTTCTACTTTCTGGTTCTGTTCGTAGAAATTTGGAACGGAAAAATGGTTTTATAATTTCGAAATTGGTTTGTTCGTACTTTTTTATGTTTGGTACTTTCATCTGGTTTTCCCTTAAAAAGTTAGAAAATAGGGGGAAAATGGCTGAATGCGTTCATAATGCTCGCGAGCTTCTGGAAGTGACACCAGCGATCGGTGAATTCCACGATGACTTGCCAAAGCTAGGGTTTATATGCGAGTAAGTAAGACCTTTGTTCAGTAACATTAGTGGCAATTGCTTACCAGTCAGACCAGTAAAAGAAGGTTCGAACTGACACTGAAAAATCTGGAAGGACACTTCTTGAATGAAGAGCAGTGAATAGAGATCGTCTAAGAGATCATTGGAGGAAAGTGTTGAAGGTTGAAGAAATCAATTTTGAGTGTTAAAGTAGACGTGGCTACAGCTAAAGTACCTTGCAGCAGACCGTGAAGGATGGAGACGTTTTGTTGACGCCCTATGCCCCAGCCGGGGTTACAGGACACGATGATGAAAGTAGAAAAAAGTAAAGAAATTGAAAATCGAAAATTGGAGGTTTTTTTGGGGAAAAGTTGAAGGAGAGCTTAAGACGGAAAGACTAGAGAAGACGTACGGGGTCAGGAAAAAATATACCAAGGATAGTAAAGTGGAAAGATAAGTAGATTTCAACTGTTTGATAAGTTTGTATTCAAAATTATTATATCGTTATTTTTCGTTATTTTTGGTGGCTTGAAATTCGGTTGGTTTTTGTTCCTTTGTCTTTTTATTTTCCTGGCATTGCAGTACTCGCGACCCATTAGCTAAATCCTCTTTGGTTCTTTCGGGAAAAAGAGATAACTTTTCAGAGGTTTCTGATTTGCTTATACAAGAAAAAATCACTGGTGCCCATTTTTCTTTTTTTCAGATTGGAAAAAGAAGCGAGAGAATTAATCAACGGATTAATTCAAAAAAAGGTAAATAAATTGATATTCGAATATTTTTTTCCTGAACCTACCCTTGCTGAGCAGTCGGAGGTGGCAGTATCAAACGTGCTGAATGTTTTTTTTTCTCCGCCACCGAAACTCGAAATCATTTAATCTGCTTCAAATTCAGGAAACAATTAAAAAGTAAAATTTGTTTATTTTAGATTTTTATCGCTTACTTCAGACTAAAAGAACTCAAGCTCCAAATTTTTGATTTGCGCAACAAATTAGCATTTAATAAGCTACAAATTCAGATATCAACGTTAATTAGTGATTCCATCAAAAAGTGTCTGCCAAGATAAGGGACGTAAGTAGTTATGATTATAGCCTTGGATTATATTATTCATTAAATCGTGGCAACCTTTATTTGATATGGGCTATACAAATTTGTATAACAACGCTGGCAAGCAACCAGATAAGTGGAAGGAGGTGTGCATTCAAATGCGTATAAGACCTAAAATTTTCGCACCATCATGTCAGTTGGCCTTAATGAAACCCGGACCCGGCTGCTACAGCAATACAGTAGTGGCCTATATAGTGTCACACAGATATTCAGAGTTATGTGTCTGTGTGAAAATACCCTAAATGCAATTGTTACACAGATGGAAAATATCTATACGCAATCGGACTTTACTATATCTGGGATTCTGGATCTGGATGGACTGGCTAATAAATACGTTTCAGTTGGGGGCTTTAGTTGTGTCCTTGCAGTTCTTCCGGTTTGAATGCTTTATTTCAGAACAAATCCTGACGTTTTGGTACACATTTAGTCTACACATTTCACATACAAATTCACATATCCAATTGGAATTATGGGTCCAAGGGGAGAAGTAGTAGGTTGGCGGACGTTATATGCGTTGTTCGTTGTTCGTTTGCTGCCGTTTCGTTTTCCGTTCGCTTTAATTACATTTTCAAATGCATCTGCTATTTCCTCTGGGATTTCATTGAAAAGTGACCAAAGTGAGGCCCTCATATGGGGATTTCTCGTCGGAATTCATGTATAGCTAATGAATGGCCTGCAGTGGTGACAGAAAAGAGCATTTTATTTAAACTCTCCAAGGAGTTTCAACTGATTGGTGGTTTGGTTTATAACTATGGATGGCTGTCTAAATGGACATTAGTGTCGCCTGCTGCACCGCACCGCGCGGTTAAGTTTATTTGTATAATACATCAATTTGCAATAGTTACTAAAAGCTTAAGTAAACATTTCAAGAGATTCCCAAGAGTTTTTGAAGTAATAAAACCAAAAAACATTGGAAAGTCCTATATACTCGTACATAGTATGTAACTGATGACCAACTTTTCTGGGGCGAGTATTAAACTGATTTACTAAATACATGTATAAGGAAATAGCAAACATATTTACATAAGAGGGATATATGTATAGGGAAAGTGTTGTAGAAATTCAAAAAAGTTAAACCGTCCGGGTGGTCTGTTTGGCTCTGTGTTCATATGTACCTTATTCCATTTTCCATCTGCAACACCCCAACAGATGACCAAGTTGGCTTCAAATTTGGTATGGCTAAAAAAATCGAGTGCTAGATTTTGATCAAACTTCTCAAAGAACAATAATTTTATAACAAAACCTTAAGAACATTTTCAACATCCTCCCAGCGCACAGTGGTCCGTTTGTCGATTTTCGGCGCCAAAAATCATTCCCCACGACAATTCTGGACGAAAGCTTGGGAAATTTGGTACACCTTAATGATTTGGGGATGCTGAATTCAGTGATATTACCTACATTTTTTTACATCAAACAGGGGCCTGACAATTTAGGTCAGAACTTGTCTCCAAATTTCAAAATTTCAAAAAAGCCCTGTGCAACTTAGGAATTAAGTCAAGTTTATGTCTTAAATATCTTTAAATATGTGCTTGAAAGTATACTTACACATGGAAGTGATTCCAATACAGATTTGTACCAGTGCACGCAGTGATTTCGAAAAATTCGATAAAATCGCTCCACCCTTAGTGACAAGTGACAAAATTTGAATTAATTTTAAGATTATTGTTATTATTTGAAAAATAACGGTTGTTTCAAAACTTTCGAATTTCAGAATTTAAAGTCTGACGTCACATTCAAATAATGCATTCATAAAAACTAGCAATAATTTTTTAATAATTATCTTAGATTATTTTTTATTACTTTGAGTTTCGATAATTTGGTCCAAAATAATTTTGGCAACTTGTAAGTGTCAAAATTGTCAAATTTATTTAAAACTCGATCAGACTAGGTCTAAAAATAAGTTTCAATCAATTTTTTTTTTGAAAAAATAGCACTAGAATTAATTCCATTCTCAAAAGACAATCGAGCAAACATTTTTGACTATATTTTTTAAATTTGGTACAAATCTGTATTGGAATAACTGTCATGCATGTCCACATTCAAGCACATACTTTTTTAAGACATTAAACACATAAACTTGACTTAATTCTTGACTTACACAGGGCTTTTTTTGAAATTATGAAATTTGGAACCAAGTTCTGACCAAAATTGTGAGGCCCCTGTTTGAAATTTAGGCAGTATCACTGCATTCAGCATCCTCAAATCATTAAGTGCACCAAATTTCTTTTACTTTTGTCCAAAATTGGCGTGGGGAATGATTTTTGTCGCCGAAAATCGACAAACGGACCACTGTGCGGTGGTGGAAGAGCTTCAAATGTTAAGTTATCTCAAACGGATACAAAGGTTGTACCCATATTCTCAATATTGATGTGAAAGTACAAGACGTTTTTCATAAGATTTTATTTTGCTGTTCCTTCCAGGATATATTTTTTCGATTGGGAGGAATGTAACTTCAAGAAGAACAATCCCTCTTTCTTATGCATATTGTGGCTCATTGTCCTTTCAGTATGATGGCATGGAAGTCTTCATGCTATCACTTTTTAAAGACTGAAAACGTAGGCCTTCACTCCAATTCTATCGTAGATCTTTACTTGACGGTTGGGGACTCGCATCTGTTCATATATGGATATCAGGCATCTTGTTTAAAGCCAAGAAAAGTCAAGGCAATTTAGTCAAGATCTTTAATTTCATTGCAAAAGCGATTCCAGACCTTGCAGTTGTGGAGATCTTTGAATAAGTTTATGCCCCTGTTCGATTTTTGTCGCCAGATATTTTGAATTGTGGCGCAGGACAAGTCAAGAGCGGCTGGACGTCGACATAAGAAAGCGTAAATGGCGTTGGATTGGTCACACACTGAGGAAACCAAACGATGAAATTGCAAAGCAGTCCTTTGAATGGAATCCTCATGGTGCACGGCAAGTTGGAAGACCAAAAACAACATGGAAATCAACTGTCTTAGCGGAAGTAGAATCCCAGAGAAAGACGTGGCCACAGCTTAAGTACGTTGCAGCAGACCGTGAAGGATGGAGACGTTTTGTTGACACCCTATGCCCCAGCCGGGGTTACAGGACACGATGATGATGATAAGATATTTTGAAAAGGTCTTAAAACGCACAGTCCAGGGAGCTAGAACACCTAATAGATCAAATATTTTAGACATTACCTTTAAGACGCTACGTTTGGTAGCTGGTATTCCTACCAGGTTGTAAGGAATCTTGACTTCAATAAATCGAAGATGGGGTCCAAATCAACTTGCATTTAATCTGTGACTACTTTCCAACGTAAACCAAGAACCTTTTGAGTAAGAGCAGGAGCAGAGTGATCTTGAACTGGGAAATATTGTCGAATCCTTTCGTTATTGCAGTTCCACTTTCGAAGAGTCATAGAAGCACGTTGTCTTCTTGATATATTTGCTTTGCGGTCGCTTCGTCACCCCTTTATCGATCTCTTGAGATATTACTTTGCTGTCAAGCTGCCAAATATGTTGATTCGACAGGTGGAAGATGATTAAGCTAAGGTTTCTTGAATCGTCCATCCCAGTGCAGTATCCACAGCAACTTACTTATCTGAAAGACGTTTATGATCACCTGTTGCAAATTGCAAATACGTATCTGCTCCAATTAGAACGCTGACTTCATCTTCAGGTTGTTGTCCAGGAACTTTTCACTTCCAAAGAGGATACAGCTTAGTTTGTGTACTCCACTTATTAGTGTGTATAGTTTCTTTATTATCGAAGATTTAGCGAAGGATAATAGGCTGCCACCATTTAAGACTATATGAACATACCTACAACTTCTTAGATGAATTCTCACTGCAAGCAAATGCACACGCGGTATGCAGGAAAATTTGAGATTTGTGCGTTGATTCCGAAGTATAAAGATTCAGTGATGAATGTTGAGTTGTATCATGGTTTTGATGAAGGTGAATCGTTTCTTTTCTTGTTGAAAAAGGATCACACATAGTTGTAACATTACCTCCACAGCTGTAACAACAACCTTCCTTATTCAAGACCAATTTCTTGTCAGTTAATCTTTTTACGCTATAACATTCTTTTGTCTCGTAATTTTCGGATTTACGAAAATGGCAGCCATCTTTTTCCTCCAGATGTAAATAGTCTAAAGGCCGTTCTGAAAGTCTTTTGATGGTTGATGCTGACTTTTAGCACGGGTGGATGATGCAGGATGCAGCATGCAGTTTGGCTACAAAAAAGTGGACTGCTGACAAAACTCAAACTCTTGTACCGACGGTTTACTCACCCACACAATCTGGAGATTAGGACGCCAAAGTCATCGGTCAAGAACATCAACCAACTTATCAAAGAAAACTATCGGTTGGCAATTAATTCGTATTGGGATAGCAAAATTCGGGCCGTTAATTCTAACGACCTGAGCATGTTTCCCCAAGCTAACAAGATATTTAGAAGGATTGATCAGAACGACCTTCCGTGTCTTAAGCTTAAGAGAGCGACAGAGAATAGAGACGTACTTCTGACGCCACCGTCTTAGACGATGACCTCTTTACTGTCGAAAATGGGCAGGAGAAAGTGGAGGCTATGCGGGTTGCTTTCCAGCAAGTGTGCAAGGTGAATGCATGCATTCCCTCGAACCATGACCTGGAAAACCAAGCCTTCGGAATGACATAACGCAATGGAGATCAGAGAACCTCGGATTTACCGGGTTCAATGAAGATCATTTGGCAAACGCCATAACCGCCGAGTGAAATGGGCCCAGTTCCCTATTAATTACGAAGGTGGAGCTTCAGCTCATCTTTGATAAATTAAAAACGAAGAAGTCAGCAGGAGTCGATGGCATATCTAACGTTATACTTCACAATTTACCGCAAGAAGCAGTAGACATTTATAACACATTGCTTAACAACGCTCTGAATAATGCATATTATCCAGTGTGCTGGAAAACAGCTGCGGGGCATCCTCTCTCGAAAAAGGGAAAGGATAACTCCAATCCGGCAAATCTCCGGTCGATGAGTCTTCTTCCGAGTAGCAGCAAGGTATTTGAAAAAGTTATCAATAAAGCTCTGTCTAAGTGAGCAGAGGACAATAAAGCTCTGTCTAAGTGGGCAGAGGACGTAGAGAAGGCCTTCGACACCGTATGGTAAGAGGGTCTTTATCTAAAGCTGACCAGACTTGGCATTAGTAAACCACTAATGTATATACCTTTAATATTAAAAATGGTCTTCAGCAGCCAGCAGGAAGCGTTCAACTCGCCGATTCTATTCAGCATTTACACCAGCGATCTGATAAGTAGTTTAACTCAGGCAATTGCGTATGCTGACGATCTAAATGCGTGCAGAACAGCTCCAAAAGTCGAGGTCATCAGAATTCTTTTGCAGCGTGACTTCGAGAAGATTCAGCAATATTGCAATGACTGAAACTATCTTGTTTAGGACTCCGTTGCATGGAGCCACAAGGGATACGAGAAAGAACTGGCGTAAGCTGGTGATCGTAGGGCCAAATGGACAGCCACTGGCGAGTAAAAGTGTAGTAAGGTACCTTGGCATCTGGATGGATCAGTATTTGTATTTCGACAGACATATAAATGCTGCTCTGACCAGGGCTAGAAAAGCTTTTGCCCTGGCGAAAGAAGAAGGTGATTTGCTACATGGCCCTCATTCGGCCGATGATTGCCCATGGGTGCCCGGTTTGGTTCGAAGTTGCCCCATCTCAAATGGAAAAGATTCGGGTGTTTGAGAGGCAGTGTCCTAGACGCTGATGCAGGATAGAGCGGCGGTTCCGCTCATCTACCACGTGCGTCGGTCGGCCGTAGAGCTGTTGGCCGGTGGCTCCTTTATAGTCGAGACACCCTCGCACAAGATGGATCTGAGCACCTTCGGTTCAGTTGGGCTGTGTCCGATCGGGACCGAAGAGATAGGGTAAAGTATAGGAGAACCAGTTCTGGTGGTTGAAACCTTAACATGAAGTTCATTCGGATTTTTAATAGTTGACTGCATTTTTCTTTGCGATGAGCGACTGACGAAATATTTCGTTGATGGGAATCCCAATCATGCCAGGAGAGAGAGTTAAAGTTAAAAAAGAAATATTAAGCTGTCTTAATGCAAACACATCCGTCATTGAAATAAACTGGTTGAATTGAAAATAGCAGCTGCATGAAGTAGTCAACTATTTTCACATGGTTTCCATATTCATCCTTAAGCATAACAAATAGCGACATTGTAGTTTTCTTCTGAAGGTGTCAGTTCGACCAGTGTATCTGTTGCCTTTCCTGTCTAAACTCCTCTTCTGATTTCAGATATGCGTTCGCAATTTCGCATTATTAACAAACCTGGTCAATTGAGCATGAAAGGATGAACGACTTGCTAATTCGATTGTATTTTGTCAATTTTTTTTTTCAATTATTGAAGTCCTACAAACAGAAAGTTCGATTTAGATATAAAAGTCTTCTTCGTTATAACTTCTTTCCTGGGTTTCGGTACCAGACATGGAAAATATTCCCAAGGTTTGTGAATTAAAAACTAAGTTTTTATAATTACCTCGCCATGAATGGATGCAATAGTTCCAAGAATCACTAAGCGATTTAATTCCATTGTTATGTTGAATACTTTGCTGAAAATCAGTCAATTTAATAAAGCCCTCTTATGCCACTTTACTTACGCATTCAAAATTTTTCACAAAAGTGTATTGGTAAGTCTGACAACAACAACAACAATACAAAGAACCATTAAAATATATAAAACACAAGATGTCGCCTGGGTTCCATTAAAGCACTTATGATGGATTAATTTTTTGCAGTAGATAAAGTCCTTGTGATAAAAAATACACTCACATAACACACACAACAAAAAAAAAAAAAAAAAAATAAGGAAAATAAATTGCCCCTCAAGTTTTATATAGGGATATCTTAGCTGCAGAAAATATAACAACTGGCCACTACGTGAGTCTTAATGTTCGTAAAGTCTTTTAATCACGTTTATCCCATAAGATACGGATATACTATGAACCCTATGATACCCAGATGCCTGCAATTTTGTTCTATGACTCCCCAAAGGCCACTTAATCTTCCATTGTCTAGAATAGCAAGCTCCTTGAGTCGCTCAGTCCTTGAGGCTCTTGCTTTTATGTATACTGAGAGAGGTAACTTCATAGCGGCGCGGCGTGGGGCGCGGCGACAACGAACACTCGCTCTATATACTTTTCATGTTTTTTAAGGATATTTACGATCGGATGGGTTCACTTTTAATAAATATTTTAGTTGCCGTGCTATGCGTATATATACTATACATCAGTATACAAGAGATTCAGTTTGCGAAATTGCTCTCATGACGTCACACAAACCTGATTGATGATAGTTAACATAAGAGTTATTTTGTTATTGTAAACTTTTTATAGTTACTTGATGTGTGTAATAACAATTAATTTTATTTTTTTATTTAGTCCAAAATGCTGACGTTTTGTGAATTTATAACATTCTTGCGTAGTTCAATATTTCGTGAGGGTCTTCTTGTAGTGACATAAAAATAAAATACCACCATCAGAATTATCTCAAAAGAAACTATGAATACCAGCCATGTTCTTTCTCAATATTGGTTGCAATATACCATACCTAACTTTTTTGTAGTAATTGTGAGTTATAAATTTAAGTTTTTGGTTAATAAATCAAGGCTATATAGCCAAGAGGTAAACATTCAGTTCAGGCTTCAGGAGCCACTTGCTGAACTTTATTTTATACAAAACCCTTTTACTATACCTATTTAAATGGTCTTTGTTCCGGTCATAGTTGCATGGACGTGAACAATGAACCTATCCTAGTTTTGTATGTAACTTTCGTAAAGAGTTTCCAGATTTGGAAAATGCTTTCAGTTGTGTTCTTGCTGCTTGTTAAGAATATTTTATTTCGATAAATTTTTAGACTGAATTTTAAAGCAAAACATTTAATTTTTCTTAACTTGCATAACAAATGTTGAAATTAAGAAAATATTTTTCATAAAAGCGGTTAATCCGGCTCCTCGGTCTGGTCTGGTCCTTCAGGTTGGGGGTCGTGCCATCAGAGTGATTTCCCGGCCACGTAAGGTGTTTTTAGTTGCGAAGCAACAACAGGCCTCGGAAACGGACGGATTCACTGTTGACGAACCTAGCAAATGAAATAAGGAGAATGAACTTCGGATCTGCACGTGGCGGACTTAGGCAAGAAGTCTTGAGTTTTAACTATGTGAACGACCGCCTTACGACAATAAATTCGCATAAAATCTAAATTCGCCAACATTAGCCTACTAAGAGCGCATGATCCCACAGAGGAGAAAGATGATGACATCAAGCACGAGCTCCTGGACAAGACATATGAGCAATGCCTTAGCAATGACACTAAAATTGTCTTGGGTGATTCTAATGCCAAACTAGGAAGGGATGACGTTTTTGGTGGCAACAGAGCTTCGAGTTCTACGAGCTGAAGAGGAGAGAGGACCATCGGCTTCTCAAAAGGAAAAAGAATGAGCATGACTGGCCGAACAGAATGGTGTAGCTGTAGTTGTCGCGTGAAGCACTGTCAAAGTAGAAAGATACAAAAATTGTATATAGTGCCACAATGAGAAGCTGTAAATGTAGCAAGGAATGTATGGTGTAGCAGAAGTTAAAATAAATTCAACTCTTGCTACCAGCTGCAGCTACATTCATTCTGTTCAAGGGGTGAGAAAAGTGCGATCGAGGAATTGAGGGATGCCGTTGCAGGAATGAAGTTCAAAAATTTTGCGAAAAAGTACAAATACCCTCCCTGGGCTACGTTACAAGGTGCGAACCGAAGCCTGCAATGACGACTAGAGGAACAGCGTAGTATAATAGCAGTCGGTGCTGAGGATATGGTAAAATAATTTCTGCAAATTATAAAACGGCGATGACGAACCGAATTCCGCTACCATGCAGAATGCACCATTCAACTTGGACGACGTAGGCCAACAATTCCGTCCACCCGACCTGGACGAAGTAAAGATAGCTATGTCTTAACTTAAGTTCAATGAAGCTGCTGGAGCTGATGGCCTTGCGGCTGAGCTATTCGAAGCGGTTGACGATGAATTGGTTAGGAGCATGCAGCAGCTTATTTCCAAAATATGGTCGTAGGTAAGCATATCCGATGAATGGAATGGAACCTCAGCATTATTTGCCCGATCCTCAAGAAAAGTGATCTTTTAGACTGCACCAACTACAGAGGCATCAGTCTCCTTAACATCGCTTATAAGATCTTTTTCTCCGTATTTTGGGAACGCCTGAAGCCATTCGCCAACAACCTGTTAGGTCCTAGAGATGAGCTTTATAGAGCAATGTCTAGTTTTGGCATCCCTCCTAAACTTGTCCGTTTTTTCAAGATGACGATGGAAAATCCACGCTGCTCCATTAAGGTCGGCAAAGGCTTCACCGATTTCTTTGATATCAAAAAAGGTTTTAGGCAAGGCGACGTTGCTGTGTTGAAAGAATAGTGCAAGACTCTCACGTCAAAACTAGAGGCACAATCTTTCAAAAGTCCGTCCACTTACTTGCTTACACTGACGACATTGACATAACCGGACGAGATGTCAGTTATGCTTTCGTGAGTATTGAGAAGGAAGCCAAGAAGATGGGTTTAACGATGGTTGAAAGTAAGACGAAATATATGCTGTCAACAAGAAAGGATACCCAACATCGACGTCTTGGTCAGAACTTGATTATAGATAGCTTTAATTTTGAGGTGGTCAGAGACTTTGTCTACCTATAGGATCAGCTATAAGCTCGGTGAATGATACCCAGTGCTGAGATCATACGAAGGATTACTCTTGCCAATCGCTGTTTCTTTGGGCTAAGAAGGCAATTGAGAAGCAAATCCCTTTCTCGAGCAACTAAGCTGTCCTTGTATAAGACGTTTATTGCCCCGAGCCTGATGTATGGTGCAGAGGCATGGACACTGTTAACGGTGGATGAGAATGCGTTAGGCTGTTTTGAGAGAAAAACTCTCCGGGTGATTTTAAGTCCCGTGTGTATAGATAGGGAATCGAGAAGAAGATACAACAACGAACTATACGGGCTGTACAGCGACGCTGACCCAGTCACAAAAATAAAAAGCCAAAGACTGGGTCACCAAGATGAATGGACATCCGGCCCAAAAAGTGTTTGGGGTGCGTAGAAGCCGGCTGATAGAAAACGCTTTTTGGTTGAGGCCCTGGTCCACTCCAGACTGTAGCGCCACCTTAAGGAAGTAAATAAATATAAGTTTATGCTTTAATATGAATATTTCATGCAACCCGTTTTTGAAATTATTTTCAAATTCCCAAGACTTCGAACCTTGCAGTTGGATAAAGGAGAGTATTCCTACAACTCAAAAGGATCCACTTTTATCGTTTCAATAAACAACAATCAAATACGATATCTGGAGTTTTGGCATTCTCTTTCAAATCATTTTTTGACTTTAAAGGCAATATGTACAGAAAAGTTCATTGTTCCATATAAAATAAGCAATGCTCAATGCATTAAACGACAGTGTCACCTTCATGCAACTCCCAACCTACAGCAGGTATGTTTCATGTATGCATCGACATTTTTAAACAAAAGCTAGTGTTACTAGATACTGCATGAGCTTTTGTCTAACAACAACATTAATAAATATATTTCTGGAATATGCACTTTGTTGTTTTTTTTTACAATACAAAAACATTCCTTAAATGACAAACTAACAGGAACATAGTGGTATTCGTAGAATATATCTGTTTCTTTCAAGTTCTAATGCAATTTCTTCCTTGATATCGTCTCCTAGCGAGACGTTTCTTATGAATAATTCAATCAGAATAAGAAATCGCAAGGAGCTTTTTGAAAAAAAACTTCATTATTATTATTATTATTAAACATTCTTTATTTGAAAAATATAAGATAATATAACAAGAAGATTATAAAAGAAAATAGAACAATGGCATTAAATGCCGTCTGTCGAAATAATTGACGTATATTCTTACATTAAAAAATAAAAATAAAATGAAAAAAGTATATGGTTTAATTGCGGATACAAAATTACTCAGTTGAAACTAAAGCATACGATTTTATTAAAAAAAAAAAAAAACAAAATTTTTTGGTTTGTTTAATTTAACTTACTGTTTGCTAATACATTGAAAATTATTTTAATTTATATAAAGCAAAATAATGAATGTGACTATTTGTTTATATTACAAAACTATTCCTATATTTCAAGGCATGATCGCAGTAGCTAAAAAGGATTTTCCAACCACATTTACCATTCAAAATATCTTTTGCTTCATTACGAGATAAAGAACTCTTTGAGAAGTACAGTCTACGCAATTCTTGCAGAATAGGACATACAGCTAAAAAGTGGTAAATATCTTCATTTTCGTTTCTATTACAGAGACTACAAATAGTTGAAATATCATCTCTGTATGGTATATAGTTCAGATTTAATATTTCAACTCTCGCCTTGAATATAAGACCGATTTGATAAGGTGAAAACACATTACTAAAATAGTTGCCAGCTCCCAAGTTGTGGTTTAATTCCCTATATAATAATCGACTTGATGACATCTGGGCACTATGGATGCATTGAAGATAGAAAGATTCATCCACTTTTGCGATACAATTGTAGAATTCATTTCGCCAGTTACTAATTGACTCAAGGGACAGATCCAAATCTAACCCGTGGATGGTTGCAATATCTTTCCATTCCTTAAATCGTGTGAGTCTATATTGAAGCGCATATTTCATTATAAGTCGTTGCAAATTGTCCGTAGACCTTTGCATTACTCTAATAATATAATCTGCGTTGGCCTTTAGGTTTTTTAAATATATTTGTGGGACTCCTGATTCCACATGCAAAGCATAAGTAGGTGTTGTCATTGGCAGTCTAAAAATTCGTTTGAAAAATAAACGTTGAACAACTTCGAATTCTTCAATAAATTGATAACCAAAAACTTGATTCGCATAGCAAAGGCAGGTGTTTATTGTAGCATCTAGTACCCTGAATTTAGAGGAGGTGTCAACTTGTTGGTTAGAGAAAAAGTTGCTCCACATGAGGTTAATTGCTGTTTTAGCGACTGAGCATTTTTCTCTAATGTGAGGACGTAAATCTAGAGTATTTGATATTAAAACACCAAGATATTTATAATATTTAACTATTTCGATGGGCTCTGGCCCTAAAAACCAATTTTCTGAAGGCAGTCTTCTCCTATTACTGGACTCAAAAACCATTATTTTGGACTTAGAAACATTTATTTTTAGATCCCATAAGTTGCAATACTCTTTAAGTCGATTAATTTGCAGTTGAAGTGTTGAGGAGTTATCTGTTAGTAAAAAGAGATCATCGGCGTACAGCAGAACGCTAACATTCAGATCTCCTATCTTAGCGCCACCTGGCAATATTCTAGAAATATCGTCGATAAAGAGAGCAAACAAAATTGGGCTCAGAACACACCCTTGGGGCACCCCCGTTTCCGTGTTGAAAAACTCGGACTTGATTGTGCCGTTCCACACAGAAGAACACGTTTTGGTAACAAGCTGTTTATATAACCTAAGAAATTTAGATGATAAACCAAGCGCTGATAGTTTATAGATCAAAGCATTTCTGTTAATGGTGTCAAACGCAGCCTTAAAATCAACAAAAAATGCAAAAAGCTTTTTTTTGTTGTCAGTGTACCGCTTAGCAATGTTCGTGAGGGCAAATATCTGATCAACAGTCGAAAAACCTGACCGAAAGCCAGCTTGAAAAATACTAAGGAGTTTATTCGTATCTACCCACTGCATCAATCTATGGTATAGTATATTCGTAAAAATTTTTCTTAAAACAGGCTGTATGGAAATTCCTCTATAATTTTCTGCGAGGTTGCAGTCACCTTTTTTATAGATTGCACAGATTAAGGACTTCAAAAACGATTGAGGGATTATCTCCTCATTCAATACTTTGTTTAAAAAAAATAAAAGAACGTTTAAATATGCTGGCGTGGAGTATTTGAAAAATTCAATTGGAACTCCATCGACTCCTGAGGCCTTATTATTTTTCATTCTTTTCAGAGTTTCTTGCAGCTCTGACATTGAAATTGGATCGTCTAGTTGGGCTATGTAGATTTCAGGCTGGGCATAATGAAAGGAAGAGAGTGTAGACGCAGGACTAAGAAGCTGTTTAAAATATGCTGCCAGAGAATCAACATTCATAGATGGTGACGAGCAGGCTTTGCAGCCTCCCAACATTCTTACTTTGGACCAGAATGAACTAGAGTCCTTACATTCTATCAAACTTTTACCAACGTTGTCTAAGTACTCTTTTTGCTTGGTTTTACAAACGTGCTTAAATTCCTTATTTGTAGTTAGATAAAGAGTTTTGAAGAAATTGGAATTTGTTTTTCTAAAAAGATTCAAGAAATGAAAAGATTTTTTTCTTAGTTGTTGACACTCCCAATCATACCATCTACTTTTGAAGTTAATACTCCTAGCGTTATTGGAAACTGCAGATTGTTTAACGATTTGCAGTAATTTTTCTGCCATTTGCTCACAAGAAAGATTTTCAAGGTCAGAAAGGTTTGCCGCCGAATCTAATCTTGATTTGTACAAATCTATAGCCTTTACCCTCCATTTTAATTTGTCAACAGTATCATTTTGTGCCACTGGTTGTAGATTCTGAAATTGACACGTTGTTATGGTTGGCATGTGTGCCGAATAATTTGCAGATTGCACTGTAAAGTCTTTAATGACATTCAGCCATTCACCATTAGCAACGCAGTAATCTATTAACGAGCAACCTAAGGTGGAAACGAAAGTGAATTCACCCCTCAAATCACTCTTAGTTACTCCATTCAAGACAAAAAGTCCAAAATCTTCAAATAAATTAATAAGACGTCTACCACAACTGTTCAATGTACTATCCAATGAGCTCCTTATCTCACTAAAGCTATATACAAAATGTTCTACCAGTGAAGCTGGGTTTTGAAAATTACTTATACGAGCGTTCAGATCGCCCAAAATCAAAATGTTTTCAAGATTAAATTCATTTAAAAACTCATACAATTCTTCAAAATCATGATTCCAATTGGTGCAATTTAAATACGTTGGAATTATATAAAAGCGATTGTGCCTGTACATTATTTCAATTAAAGTCTTATTTCCAACTAATTTAAAGGTTACATAGCTACTTATACAATTTTTAACTGCACATAAAATGCCACCACTAGCTCTTCCAAAATTATTATTTCTTGTGGCTGGAATACATTTAACATTAAAACCTTTGAAATATTTTAAAATGTCGACTTCTTTGTCTTTTTCAAGAAAAGTTTCAATCAAAATTATAATATCAAATTGCAAAATAAAATTAAAGAAATCAGGAAATATTAATTTGTTTTTTAGACCAGAAATATTAAAACATAAAATTTTATGACTTACTAAAAAATGACAGACGGCAACACTTTCCTAACTATTACTGACATTACGTGTCAGATTACTACTTCCGGCCTGCATTCCATCTTGATTTGAGTTGTTGTTTTGACGTATTGTTCCAAACCTTTGATCTTGTTGATGTTGTTTTCTGGTGCCTTCAAAGAAACGCATTGCTCCCTCGCCGAATGTTGATTTGATAAATGTCAGCTCTTCGTCTGAGCTAATAATTAATCCTCGTGGAAAATCGTAGACAAATAAGTATTTTTCCACTTGTAGTTTAATTCCTTTTATCGATATCTTGGCGTTCGGTGCAAGTGCTAGTAACTCGGTTTTTATTTGATAAAGTGATTTTCTTTTTTCCCTCGCTATTATTGATTGTTCTCGGTGTATAACAATTCCAGTGCCTTTTAATTTTTGTGCAGCGCCAATCAATTTGTTGGCAGTGTCTCCGGGTTGAAAGTTTATCACCACAGTGGTCTTGTTGTTGTTAGTGAAGTCATGTGCATTATTTATTGGAAGTAAAGCATTCTCTTGAAGTTGGAGAAGACCTTTACAAGTCTGTTTAGCAAACTCGACTTTATCTGTCTTTCCTTCTGCCGGAAAATGCAACACCACCGAATTTTCATTTTTTTTTCGTGACATAGCCTCTACTTGACGTTCAAGAAGCTGACAGTAATTTTCCATCGCGGAGACCTTATTTAAAAGGTATGAATTGTGTGTCCGTAGTAATTGAATCTCAGAAGAAACCGCTAGAACCTCATTCTTAGTTGCAATGTGCTCTGTCTTGTTGGTTATGCACTCGTCCAGAAGAAGTTTCAGATCCTCAATCAACATATTACCAACAGCCATTTTTTCAGTTGATTTAATTGCAGATACTTTTTTATAAGCTGATAACTGCTCGGGTGAGGTTTCAGATAATTTCCTTTTCGATTGCATAAAGCGGTAATCCCCGGAACAAAGAAAGTGCTGATGATGTTAGCAGGATTACAAATTTTGTGATTAAATCGATGTTAGTTTAGATAAAATAACCAATCGCAAACGTTAATTGTTTTTTTTTTTTTTTTTTTTATTTAACGCTCAACTACTCGTATTAGTTTAGTTAAAATTACTATTATTTTAAATAAAAATACTGAGACCTCGCAAAAAACCAACTTTTCAATTTGACGTCTGTCAAAAAAACTTCATTCAACTTTCGAAATACTTGTACTCAAAATAGGTAGGTATAGGTTTGGTTGTGGGTATCGATAAATAAATAAAAATATAAGGTTTTGGAGGTACAGTATACCTACACATTTCCATATATCTCAAATATATTTTAGTCCTACCTTTCTTTGGTTTTGTTTACCCCCTCACCCGCCAGTGTTTTCTATTGTTATGTTCATCTATAAGAGTTTTTACTAAAAAAAAAAAAAAAATACATTTTTCATTGCATTGTAACAACTTTCCAAGTAACTTCCACGGATTGAAGTACCTTTACATTTATGTGAGTTAGTTGGATGTATGGAAACAAATGTTTGCTTATGGGGAATGGGATCTTGAAAATCATTGATTTAAGCAAAGATACATATAACCTTTTTTAACATAAAATCAAATCTAAAATTTTTGAAGTTATTCTAAAGAAAACATTTGAATAAATTTGTCGATGAAAGGAAAATAATCAACATGAAGTTTTATGTGTTGCTACAAATATTGTTAGACAAAAAAATGTTATACACAAAATAAGACAATGAAAAATATTTCCCTACACCCATCGTATGGGTAAGGATATATAGGTATGTGATAGGGTAGAATCCTTGACATCGTTTGATTTGATAATTTTACAGAACATTTTGTCAAAAATTTAACAATTTAATATAAATTTGAACTCCAGGACTTTGAAATTATGTCCATAAAAAGGAAAAATAAAATAAGGTATTGGGGTTTTTTTTAAACCGTAGGTACTGGTACTATGGGTCAGTTTAAATCTATATATCTGTATCTATAGTTCTCTCTCTTCGACAGCGAGCGAAAGTCAAAATTGTAACAGTTTAGGTACATGTTTGGAAATTTTTTTTCGTAATAATTTTAAAAACTAGTAATTTGCGATTAGTTTTGATTTAATTTTTTTTTTTTCTAATTTTGTAACCTTAGCAAGATAATTCCATAATTTGAAACAAGATTATGTGTCGGTTCACCTAAGTACAAAACCCACACCAGCCCTGGATCTATGGGAGGGCAAACCGGGGTCTGTGCCCCAGACGGTAGCTTCCAGGGGCGGCAAATCCATGTGCCTAAAAAACAATAAGTATAAAGGATTTCCGACACTTAATGAAATGAAATTCGGAAATGGAATTTCAAATTGTATTTCTCCGTCAGCCTTTAGCTGTTTTTTTAAACATATTAAATAAGTTGTCTGTACAGTGAGTCGAATATCTCTTTCATACACAACAAGTAAAAAAAAAATTAAGTTGATAATTTCCGAATAATAAGAATCGAAAAATTTTTTGCGCTGGAATAAGATTAATGAATAATATCGGATTCGTAAATACAGGAAACATGTCGAAATGCGCATTATGTGATGGTAATACTGATTATATGATAGATTCCATTTTGTGTCACGGAAACTGCCGCAAACTTTTTCATAATGCTTGTATCGACGCTCCGTTTAGCACCATTAAGCTATTCAAGGATAGAAAGTCATTCTAATATTTCTGTGGTGAATGTGACCCGTTAATATATACTAATATTGCTCGTGACGTAATTCAAAACACAAGGCACTTAGAAAATCTATATTCACAGTTACTTCATCTAAGTGCAAAAGTTGATAGCTTAACCAATCTTAGCCAAACAAATCACGTTTCGCAAACATGTAACGACAACGAGATAAGTCAAACAAATACTTCTCCGCTTCAATGTGATGCAGCACCATTAAAACGAAAAAGTGATGAACTAGATGCAGAAATATCTGTACAAAATCCATCAACGACCATCGACGACGCCTGGAGCATCTGGCGAAAATACAGTACCTTCAGTTGACTTATTACATTCTCCTGTTCTTATGGAAATAATACAGTTTTCGATTCGTTGTCAACAGTCGGGTCTTCTACACTAGAATCTTCATACAAAATAGCATTTTCACATAACTCAGCTCAAGAGATATCACCCATAGCGCCTGGCCTAAAAGTGGTAGAAGGCCATAGAACATTATTTATTTCAAAGCTCGATCCTATTACAAATGCTCTTGATATAAAAAATTATATATCAACAAAGTTTGGAACTCCTTTTATGATAAAAGTTGAAAAATTGATTCACCGAAACCACTCCAAATATTCTTCTTTCAAAATACGTGTTCCAGACTCAGTTTTCCATCTACTCAAGACTCAACTCCTCCTCACTTTGGCCAAAGGGAATAATAATACACGAATTTGTTAACAAACAAAATAATAGATTAAATGTGAATCAAAATCCTTTTCTAAAGGCCTAGACAATGCTGCATCATCGAATAAGCAGCTCCAACAGATACTGATTTACTATCAGAACGTTAATGGACTTAGGACAAAGACCAACACGGTTTATAAAAACTTAAATAATCTTCCTCACGACGTCATTGTACTGACGGAAACTTGGCTGAACAGCTCTTTTTTAGTTAGTGAGCTCTTCGATATGACTTATCAAATCTTCAGACGCGACCGACACCACTCAAATAACTCGGACAGAGTTGGTGGAGGAATAATTTTAGGAATTAAAAATTCTCTTATATGCACTTTAGTGGATGCGTTCCTTTCATCTGACGTCGAAATCATCTGCGTTAAAATTAAAATGAAGACTGCTCATCTTTACATTATCGCTGTATACGTGCCTCCTGGCTCTAATAACACTATTTATGAAAATTGTATGTAATGCATGGAGAGTATTCATGAAAAATTGGAACCATGTGACGAATTGCTGATATTGGGTGACTTTAACCTTTCGAACTTGGACTGGTCTAAATCTATTGAGCATAACTACCTTACCCATAAATCCATCAAGTGCTAATGAGATCTCAACCATCGACGGAATGGCTTCTTGTGGACTGAGTCAATTCAATGGTACTAAAAACCGTTTTAAAAAAATATTGGACCTTGTTTTTTTCTCCGATACAATAAACGCTGACACAGCTGTAGTGCCCTCTGATACTATACTAGTAGAAGAAGATCGTCATCATCCAGCATTAGAAATTTGTCTGAGCTTAAATGTTTGTAAAAATTTTGAAAACTTTAACGAAAAACTTGAATTTAATTTTAAAAAATGTAATTATGAACAACTTTTTATTTTACTATGTAATGTCAACTGGAATCAACTTTTTCTTCATTGTAATATTGATGATATGTGTTTCAAGTTCTATAATATATTATTTGATTGTTTCTACAAAACTGTTCCATTACGCAAGTCTTGCAGTAATTTCAGCGCTCCACCATGGTTTGATACACAGCTAAAGAATCTAAAAAATAAAAGAAATAAGGCATGGTTAAAATATAGCCAGTCCAGAGCTGACGATGATTACAGTATAAACTTGGAACTTAAAAACATGTTTACTAACTATTCCAATGATTTGTATTCCAACTATATTTCAAAAACCGAAAATGAGCTTAAAAACCCGAAACATTTTTGGAAGTTTGTAAATAGTAAAAGAAAAAGTGACGGTTACCCTAACTCAATGTCCTTTAATAATATAACAAGCCATAATTCCAGGGAAATTTCTAACATGTTTGCAAATTTTTTCAAAGATGTTTTCTTAGACCCCAATTATAATGAACCATTAGCCTTTCCAACTTCCTCACAAAATTATTCGCACATCAGTTCAATTAATTTTGCAATTTCTGAGACTTGTATCATCGAAAACATTCTGGAACTTGACGAAAGTTCTAGTCCTGGTCCTGATGGCGTTCCGTCCTGTGTATTAAAGAAATGTGTATCTCATTTGTCTTATCCTCTATTTGTTCTTTTTAACAAATCTCTCAGTACTTCAATTTTTCCAATGGTGTGGAAAAATGCTTTCATAACACCAGTTCACAAAAAAGGATTTAAGAATGATGTAACAAACTACCGTCCTATTGCCAAACTTTCAGTAATTCCAAAACTGTTTGAGTCTATTATTTGTAACGTAGTGATAGTTCTACCCAATTTAATGTTAACTCTGGTGTTCCCCAGGGCAGCCACTTGGGTCCTCTATTGTTTATACTATTTATTAATGACTCAACTTTGTTCTTACAACATTCCTCGGTTCTTATATATGCCGACGATATAAAACTCTATAAGAAAATAACCTCTATTGAGGATTGTTTGCTTCTACAAAAAGATTTAAATAGGTTTAGGGCGTGGTGCAATACTAACCATCTTTCATTGAATATTGACAAATGTTAAACTATGTGCTTTACACGCAAAAAAACTTGTATAACTTTTAATTATACATTAGATTCTTCTCCTCTTCCGGATAACATGTGCAAGATAATACCTTAGATATATGTACTGTGGAGTAGACGCACCTTCGGTTAAAATTTCAATGTTACCACTTTTCAGGAATATATTTTTTAATATCAAAATGTAGGACTTTCCCTTTTTTGGTAGTCAGTTAGTCAGTGAGTGAGTAAGTCAGTGAATCAGTGATCATCTTAAATATATAAATTATTATATTAATGCATACCTTGTTATGAAAAAAATAATAAAAAAAAAGAAACAAAAACTGTAAACGCTGTGACTCATTTTGGAAATAGGTAATAAAATTAAATTTGATTTGGTGCTTCGAAACTTCTACCAAAGTTTTTGGCTTTCTTTGGATTAAACTCTGGACACCAACGAGACGCACAGTGGTTCCCCGTCCCTCGTAGGTCGTAGGTCAAATGGTGAAATCTCAAGGCAAAAATTATTTATTATTTTGTATGCAAATGTCATCTCTAATGGGACAAATAAATACCAGCCGTCATTTTCCTCTAAATTGTTTTCTTTGTTGTAATATCGATTATGCAAGTTGTGTGTTTTTCCAATTTTATTAAAGTTAAAATTTTCATTTTTTGCATTTACAATCACGTAAAATATAATTTTTTCTTTAATAATTACTTTCTAAATTTGAGTTATGAAGTTTTTTTGTGAAAATTGTTACTCAATTCAGGTTTAATATGATTTTTGTGTTGTGCGTAACTTCTTAACTTCTTGCCCCTTATCAAAGTAACATATTTATTTAGGCTTTCAAGGCGTATGAGTAATTTTCCAGGCGTATGAGTAATTTTTTGCGAAAATATGCTAAAGTTTAAAAAATGGAACGTAAATTGGACAAAGACATTTGTTTTTAATCACTTTTGGAGTCCAACGATTTGATACATTTAACATTTAGCGTAAGATGAGGAAGGTTGGAGATGCTTCCAAGAATAAAAACTTTAAAAATGTTCTTAGAAGTCTATAATTTAGTAAATTGTGACTATTAAGTTAAAAAGATTAAAAAGGTGGAACAAAGCTTCAGGAAATAAGAATTTTTTTTTAAACAAAGAACAATGATTGCCTCAAGGCCACAGAAAACTTCGGCTTTGAGATGAATGAGTAGGTCGCAAGGCATGCCAAAGAAAGAATTTTTAGAATGCCGTTCTTGAAAAAAAAGAAGACGTTTTGCAAGTTGGATCAATAGATCTAGATACAGCCTCTGCTTTAAAAAATTGCCAAGACATAGATTTTTCGCATGGAAAAACGCTTAACGTAAATGATCCTCTTAAAAAATTGGTTGAGGCTAAGTTGTCTAAAACATAATATCACGTAATTAGGACGTAGATTTTTTCCCATGCTATGCAAAAATTTTAAAAGCAAAACAAAACTGCTATCCGGATCCGGAAACAATAACGGTAAGTGATACATCGGCTGATGTTAATCTTCAAGCGCTTTTGAGTCATACAGCAAAACGGATTGTCGATTGTCGAATCACAAAGAGAGGAATTAAAAGATTTTCAAGGATATTTCTGTAATTTAACGCTGATTGGAAAGTGGGGTTTTATTCCACAAATTTTCCTATAAATGAGGTGCCAAAAATTGCTATGACCTTGAATTTTTGTTTACAAATTCAAAAAAATGTATGGGTGACCCCGACCAATTACTAAAAATAGCTGACGTTTTTTACTGTGAAGTGGTCTTTAAAGTGACATACTTTTTACTTGCGGCAAGTTTTGGATTCGTGCAAAAAAAAAATTTTGAGAACACCAAAAAAAGTGGGTGGCACAATTCTGTCTGTTTGTCTGTCTGTCTGCTCGACTACAGCCTAAACGGCTCGATCGATTTTCTTCAAACTTGGTACATAGTGGTTTTTGGTGATTCTGCCGACACGTTTTTTTCTTTTTTTTTTAGAACCAAAATTAACGGTACCTGCCATACATTTTTTTTTTGGCAAATTTACATAATCGTATTTTTCTCAAAAACGGCTCGACAACTTTTCTTAAAAAAAATTTAATACATTTATTTTAGTAAAGGCTTTCTTTGGGTGGAAAACCATTTTTCAAAAATGGTTATTATGGTACCTCCCAAGGAACCATTTTTTTAATTTTTGATTTTCTTCAAAATGGTATGAGCGATTTCAATTATTTTTTTGTATGCAGAAGCTTCCAAAAAATGTTAATACTAGTTTTGTGTACCAACATTTTTGAAAAAATATTTTTTGGATTTTTAAAAAATATTTCAAAATTTTTTTTGGAAAATCAAATATTTCGAAAACGGCTTCATAGATTTTTTTTGAAACTCGATATTTAAGACTTTTTTAGTACTTTCTAAAATATTTTTAGAAAAATTTTTACATTTATGAAAAAATAACGGTACCTTCCATACAAAAGTGAAAAAAACACAAAGAAAAATATTTTTTTGCTTGAAAAGGACTCCTACGATTTTGATTAAACTTTTTCATAGACTAAAATTAGTACGATCTACCATCAAAAATTATAAAA
Source organism: Dasysyrphus tricinctus (assembly GCA_963921185.1). Classification (NCBI taxonomy): domain Eukaryota; kingdom Metazoa; phylum Arthropoda; class Insecta; order Diptera; family Syrphidae; genus Dasysyrphus; species Dasysyrphus tricinctus. Next base: position 136,972,474 of record OY992530.1, on the reverse strand, counting down.
TTTTACACATAGCAACTATTAGTAGTACCTGTCATAGAACGTATTTTTTATTTTGAGTTTTCTCGTTATCAGCTTAACGGATTTAAATGAATTTTTTTATATACAAGTTTCAGATAAGAATAAATAATATTGCATATCAAAATTTTCAAAAAAAAAGTTTTTGGATTTTTATAAAAAGTTTCAAACTTTTTTTTTGAAAATTCGATATCTCAAAAACGGGTTGACAATTTTTTTTCAAATTTTGTTTTTATATACACATAAATATATAGTTTAAATCTGCATACCAAAATTTGTTCTTTAAAATGTTTTAAGAATTTTATATATAAAAAATTAATTTAAAAAAAAACCGCTCCAACGATTTTAAAATTTTTTTTCTCATACAATCATGTTCCATCATGAATTAAGATGGCATACTTTTTTTTCAGCTCAAACTGTCAAAAGAGCTGTTTTAGCTAATTTCAATGTCGTATTTCATGCTTCTCTATACATTTTGCTCTCATAATTTCCATGTTTGTATATACCAGGCACGAGGCGTGACTTTTTCGGAAGCGGAAGCACACAACTTAAAACTCAAAAAATAAAAGTCCTTTAATTTAGAATTTATATCATACCGTTTTTTTGCGCCTAATAATATTATAAAGAGTATAAAAAATGTATTTCCTCTAGCCGAAATAATTAATTTGAAATACTCTTTGCTATGCATTTGCAGGTACTCATAAGCATTAAGCAAAATGCCAAAGCAATCACAAACAAAACAATATCTCCCAAAAAACTTAATCAAATCGAAAAAAAAAACACCAATCAATGCATTTCTTATGGATGAAACACCATATACGATTTGCATTCACACACACACAATCACAACACCGAAGATCCAAAGTATAAAACTAAAACTACCCCTTTTTCATTAGGAATGTGCGGCAGGAAACGACTCAATACTACTTTAGTTTTATTATTGAATTTTCATAATGAATTCACTCAACTCATTCTTCACACGTTGGGCAAACAGAAAGAAATCATCAGATTTTACTTTGAATTTTGGACGGAATTTGAGTTAAGCAGGTAAAATCAGAGAATGCCAAGCTGTTGCGCATTCTAGAGCAAAAACTCTCGTATAGTATTTTATAATGGAGAATGGAGTGATGTTACGCATTCTCAAATGGCTTGGCTTGGCGTAGAATGGAAATTTGTGGGTTTCGTTAGATGATGTGCGGATTTAAGCGTTGTTCTCGTGAGTGATTTTATTAAAAGATAATAATCATTTCCCGTGATATGTAATACCTAATATTGGGAAATAATTAATTAATATAAGAGATAATTTATTAATATTAGATATCAAGAAAATGTAAATCGTTGACATACTATAATAATAGGTCAATGATGTAAATGTTTTTAATGTATCTACAATTTGAATTTTCGAGTATTATAATTCTTTGCTATGAGCATTTTGTGAACTGTCTTACGGAAGCACTCATTCCACTCAATATATGGACGCTTCGTCACTGGTATATACAATTTTCTTAAACTCGCAGTGTCTTAAGCATAAGAGCAAGTACGTGCGACCCAGTCGTGCATTTTATTTTTTTAAACAAAGAACAATGAATGGCTCAAGGCCACAGAAAGCTTCAGCTTTGAGATGAATGAGTAGGTCGCAAGGCATGCCAAAGAAAGAATTTTAAGAATGCCGTTCTTGAAAAAAAAGAAGACCTTTTGCAAGTTGGATCAATAGATCTAGATATAGCCTCTGGCTTTAAGAAATTGGCAAGACATAGATTTTTCGCATGGAAAAACGCTTAACGTAAATGATCCTCTTAAAAAATTGGTTGAGGGTAAGTTGTCTAAAACATTATATCACGTAATTAGGACGTAGATTTTTTCCCATGCTATGCAAAAGTTTTAAAAGCAAAACAAAACTGCTATCCGGATCCGGAAACAATAACGGTAAGTGATACATCGGCTGATGTTACTCTTCAAGGGCTTTTGAGTCATACAGCAAAACGGATTGTCGAATCACAAGGAGAGGAATTAAAAGTATTTCAAGGATATTTCTGTAATTTAACGCTGATTGGAAAGTGGGTTTTTTTCCACAAATTTTCCTATAAATGAGGTGCCAAAAATTGCTATAACCTTGAATTTTTGTTTACAAATTCAATACAAATTTCAATAGCTGACGTTTTTTTTACTGTGAAGTGGTCTTTAAAGTGACTTACTTTTTTTATTAACTGATCCAAATGAGGTAACAAAAGTTTTTTTTGTGACCTTGAAAAGAATTTCAAAAATTCAAAGAAAAAATCTAGGGCTGATCAATTACTGACTTGACAGGAATTTGCATTTTTTTCCCGATTTTGCAGTTCGCCAAATAAGGGTGTAATTTAGTGACCTGCTAACTTCACAGTGAAGTTAGCAGGTCACATTGTGTATTTCAGGAACCAAGCATGCAAGAAAACTGCAAATTTGGAGCCTTGTTGCAAGTTCCTAGCATTTTTGGTTCCTGAGATACACGATGTGACCTGAAAATTTAAGAGTTACCACTAGCACTGATGTGATAAATAGAAAAAATCCATGCTCTATTTTATATGTATGTATGTATATTTACGCCATTATGTTTAGTTCAAATAGAAATTTAAAATAAGTTTATATTTGTTTTTTTTTTCAGTTTAGCGAAATTGCGACGCGTGACCTCTTTTTTTTTTGACAAAGTCTAAGGTGAGTAAGCCCACATACATATATTTATATATACCAATAGCTATGTATATATTGAAACTGAAAATTTATCGATTTAAATATTTTTTTTTCTGCTTTTCGTAACGAAAGTTTATTAATTCAATTTTCTTTTCATTACACAATACGGTTGAATGATTAATACACAACCTTACATTATTGTAAATATTCTAATCTAGTCATTCAGCTTAACATCTTATCATAAAGGTAGATAGATATAAAGTATAAACGTTCCTTAAGACTGATAGGCGTAAGATTTAATAGGCAAACAGGCCCAACTTTGATTAGAGTAATTTCCATGCATTATCTAACCACCAGCACCCATCAAAGATTACCCCAACAGCAACAACCCGCACTGTTTTAATCAATCACTATGTAATCTAGAAACAGAAACTTTTCGATATTGAAATACCTTAATTCGCTCTAACTTGCTCTGTTCATCAACCTTGTCTATCAACCTCATCAAAAACACAACTTCATTTTGTTAAACCCTTTTCAGCCCATTTCATCATTAATATAATATAAGAACAGACGTCGGTCGTCCCTTCAAATATTTTTGCCTACCCTAAATACTTATAGCCCTCCCTCTTCTTCAAGTACATACATACATATATAGCAAACAAGCTTTTATCCTGAAAATAATGATATTTTGGAGAAATGTTATCATCAAAGTTAATGCCTATATGGGCATAATCAATTTTAACGAAGTCCTGTCAACACCTTTGGTATCCATCAAAGGACCAAGAACCAATTCCAGTCCTTAATAAAATCACCACATCAAAAATTTAAAATGTCATCTTTTTTGGAAGAGGGTTTGCTTTGGCTTTTTGGATTCTGTTTTCTGTGATATCTCACTCGTAGTCTTATTCGTTTTCTTGTCGTGTGTCGACTGGATTGGAAAAATGCTGGACGGAAAACAGCAAACAGCACCGGTACGGCCGGCATGGCAGCCACATCATTTAGTCAAAAGTCAACAGACGTTCGGCATAATATTGAAAGGACTTCTTTATCCTGCAAATAGAAAAGCATTTTAACTACACTGGATGGGTGTGGCTGGTTTAAAGGGTTTGAAAAGACAGCATGATGGGATTGAATGCAAAGAAAGGACATTATATGCAGGGTTGGGGAAGTTTTATAGTGCGGCTGATTGTTGAGGTGATGTGATGACTTTCTTTAAGATCTCTTTTGCCATTTGGAATGTGTCAATATGGTTTTTTTTTTGTGGAGCTTTTAATATCTCGAAAAAATTGTTATACCATCAGTAAAAACCTTGGGTATACAAGTCAAGTATGAGTGTGGGATTGTGTCTTAGCAACTCACAAAAGCAATAGGTAGGTTTAGGTATATGCAAAGTGAAAATGTGTGAAGTCTAAATACCAATTTCAAAATTTCGTTGAATTGTTTTATAAAATAAGTCAGGGCCGCATTTTAGGGCCCATATTTTAAAGAGAGTTTGATTCCACTTATTTCTGATGTGGGAATTAGAAGCAAAATACTTTAATGGTGCTATTTACAGCAATATGCTATTTCTTTGTATTTTCAAATAGACACTCTCACAAAATAGCCGGAGAATTAACCTCTCAAATCAGCCTAAATCCATCTCATCCACTTTTGACTGGGGTCCATGACTCTGGCCGTCTGCACTAAACAAGAGGACCGGGATAGTTTGTATCTTACAAAGGCAAGAACTACATAGGCGTATCCCTGCTTAATGTCACCTACAAGAAGATGAGATGTTCAAAGGTAGACACGATGCATTCAAGAGGAAACAAGCGTCCATAAGCTTTCTTTTTAAAAATTAACCTCTGTCTATCAACTCCTTCTCTCACCTTCCCGTGGTGAACATCCGGCTCCTCGCCCTTGGAATTATATTGTAAGGGTCTGGTCCTCCAGGTTGGGACTCGTGCCATCGGGGTGGCTTCCCCGCCACGTAAAGCTATTAAGATGCGAAGCAACAACAAATCTCGGTTACGGACGGATTTACTGTTGACGAAATAAGGACAACGAACTTCGGATCTGGACGTGGAATGTTATGTCTCTCTATAGACCACGTGCAGCCGATTATTTAGCGGAAGCCCTACACTGCTACAAAGCAGACATCACCGCCATCTAAGAAGTGCAATGGGATGGGCCAGGCAAAAGAGAACTGAAAAACTGCGACATCTATTACGGTGATTGTTACTGACCACAAGGGCAGCGTCTCTTTGGATGTGGATTCGTCGTTAGAGGCAGACCCAGGCAGAAAGTTTTGAGTTTCAACAATGCGAAGGAGTGCCTTATGGACAATTCGCATCAAGGCTAAATTGCGCCAACACTAGCCTCATATGCGCACATGTCCCCACAGAGGAGAAGGGTGACGACACCAATGATGAGTTCTACGAGCTCCTGGACAAGACATATGAGCAATGTCCTACCTATGACATTAAAATTGTCTTGGGTGATTTTAATGCCAAGCTAGGACAAGAAGACGTCTTTGGTAGCAAAATCGGAAGATATAGCCTGCGGGGCGAAACGTTGTGGTAGCTAGTACGCAGTTCCCGCATCTCGATATGAGGGGACATGGTGAATTCCTGGTCAATCAACTGCCAACCAGATTGACCACATTGCGATCGACGCAAGGCACTCCTCTACCTCTAGTATCAAGGATGTCCGAACTTCCAGAGGAGCCAACGTTGACTCTGACCACTACCTTGTTGTAGCCAAGGTAATACTATGGATATCTAGACCAAAGCCAATACATGGAAATACTGTGAGAAAGTTTAACGTCGGACGACTACAGCCGCAAGAAATCTTCAGATCCTTTTCCGATCGAGTCTCTCGCACCCCCTTAAATTGTCTTATGCTGCCAACTGTAAATATCGAGAACCAGTGGAAGAATTGCCAGGAAGCCATCAGAGATGCCGCCTCTGACGTGCTGGGTCTCACATGACTACCACAGTGAAACCCCTGGTTCAACGAAGAATGCCGGCAAGAACATGCAGCAGGCAAACAAAGCGGCGCTGCATAGAAGGATAAGAGTTGCTCGTGACCTCTTCAAGCAGAAGGAGAGAGAGGGCCACAAACTTCTAAGAAGGAAAAAGAAAGAGCATGAGAAGCGCGTGATCAAGGAAAAAGAGGGATGCCACTGCCAGGAATGAAGTTCGGAAGTTTTACCAAAAAGTAAAAAGAACCTCCCAAGGTAACAAGGCCCAAACCGAAGCCTGCAAGGATGATCAGGGGAACATTGTTGTCGGTGCTGAGGATATGAAAATATCATTTCTGCAAATTGTATAACGGCGATGATGAACCAAATTCCAATACCATATAGATTGCACCATTCACCCTGGACGACGTAGGCCAACAATTCCGTCCACCCGATGTCAATGAAGTAAAGATAGCTTTATCTAAACTTAAGTCCAATAAAGCTTCTCGAGGTAATGGCCATGCGGCTGAGCTATTCAAAACGGCTGGCGATGAATTGGTTAGGACCACCAGCTCATCTGCAAGATATGGTCGAAGCAAAGCGTGCCCGCCCGATGAATGGTACCTCAGCATTGTTTGCCCGATCCTCAAGAAAGGTGATCCTCTGGACTGTACCAATTACAGAGGCATCATCAGGGTCCTTAACATCGCATATAAGATCTCTACCGTTCTTTGTGAACGCTTGAAGCCTTTCGTCAACAACCTGATGGGTGCATATTAGTAAGGCTTAAGGACGGGGAGGTTCACCATCGACCAAATATTCGCACTACGGCAGATCTTGGGGAAAACCCAGGAATTTCAAATCGATACCCACCACCTTTTCATCGATTTCAAGGCCGCGTATGACAGCATCTAAAGAGACGAGCTACAGTCAACTCCGCTTAACTGGAACACGATAATTGCAGAATATTTGTATCAGTTAAGCGGAGTTTTCAGTTAACCGAACTTCGGATAACTGAAACTTGTTTCAAATTAGCAGAACTCCGTCAAAATATAATAAATTTAATTCAAAAAACAAATATATTATATTTATTTTGGTTTATTTTCCACAACATTGCACAATATCTTTAAAGCTTACGTACCCTCCAGGAACGGATTGACAAGAAATGAGTTTTTAACATTCCAAATCCGAGAGGTTTGTTCGATTCAAGATTTAGTGGCAGCATTCAATGGTAGTTTCACTAATGCGAAGTTGAATAAGTGCAAAATTAGCATTTGAAACGAAAATATTTGTTTCAATTATGCGAAGTTTTCATATAACCGGAGTTCATTTATGCGAAGTATTTTGTGTGGAAAATGCTCAAAAAGGCTCCGTTATAAATTTCTTGTTTCAGATAAGCGAGGTTTTCAGTTAAGCGGAATTGACTGTATATAGAGCAATGTCTAGTTTTTGCATCCCTGCCAAACTCGTCCGTTTGTGTATAGGATGGCGATGGAGAATGCACGCTCCCCCATCAAGGTCGGCCAAGACCTCACCGACACCCTTGATGTCAAAAAAAGCTTTAAACAAGGCGCTGTAATACAACTTCTTAAACATCGTTCTGGAAAAAACAATGCGAAATTCTCACGTCAACACTAGAGGCACAATCTTTCAAAAGTCCGCCCAATCATTCATGCTGACGAATTGACATAATCGGACTCTTTCGTGAGTATCTATTGAGAAGAAAGCCAAGAAGATGGGGCTAACACCAAATGAAAGCAAAACGAAATGCTGTCAATGAGAAGGGACACCCAACATCGACATCTCGGACAGATTGTCAATATAGACAGCTATCTATAGTTTTGAGGTGGTCAGAGACTTTGTCTACCTAGGATCCCCTTTAAACTCAGCGAACGATACCAGTGCTGAGATCAAACGAAGAATTACTCTTGTCAATCGCTGTTTCTTTGGGTTAAGAAAGGAATTGAGAAGCAAAGCCCTCTCTCGAGTAACCAAACTGTCCCTGGTATAAGACGCTTGTTATACCAGTCCTGATGTATGGTGCAGAGGCATGGACACTCTTAACGGTGGATGAGAACGTGTTAGGCTGTATTGAGAGGAAAATTCTCCGGGTGATTTTTGGTTCCGTATGCATAGATGGGAAATAGAGAAGAAGACAACAGCGCACTGTATGGGCTACAGCAACACTGACCTAGCCACAAAAGTGAAAAGCCAACGACCGAGATGTTTGAGTCCTGGGTCACCTAGAGCGAATAAACAACAATTCTCCGGCCCGGAAAGTCTTTGAATCCAACCCCGTGGGAGAGTTCAGTAGAGGTGGGCAGCGTAAAAGGTGGCGCACTCAAATGGAAGGGGACCTCAACTATTTTGGCATGTAAGACTGGACACTGCTAGCCAGAAATCAAGCCAGCTTAAAGAAGCTTGTTGGTTGAGGCCCTGGTCCACCCCGCACTGTAGCGCAACCTTGTAAGTAAGTAAGTAAATAAGTATTTATCTTAAGTTGAACATTGTCATCTGCACGGGACTTTAGATCAATCTGATACCGTGTTAGGTTCATCAAAGACCTAACTTCAAAAGTATACGTCAGTACAATAACTGATATCTAACATTTCCAATGCTATCCCAGGGACTGGAAGGATGGTGTGATTGTTAAGTTGCCAAAGAAAGGTGACTTAAAGAATTGCAACAATTGGCGTGGTATCACCGTTTTGTCCGTTTTCCCAAAACTAATGGCAACAATCATTCTCGAGCGATTAAAGGATAGAATCGAGTCTACACTCAAGAGGCATCAAGCTGGCTTCCGCAGTGGTCGATCGTGTGTCGACCATATCAACACCCTGCGTATCGTCCTCGAGCAGTCGATGGAATATCAATCACCGCTTTACCTCATGTTCGTGGATTTTGAAAAGGCCTTTGATCGAGTTAACCGAGAATGTATATGGAGATCGTTGCTTGGTAGAGGAATTCCACCAAAAATTGTTGCCATTATTAAAGAGTCCTACAACAACGCGAGGTGTTTTGTTTTGCACAATGGGCAGCTTTCCGACTCCTTCGTAGTGCAACAGGGTGTGAGACAAGGGGATGTTCTATCGCCAATTCTCTTCCTGCTGGCGATGGACGACGTATTGACGGCCAGTGTTGGTACAGCTGAGCGACAGGGCATTCAATGGAGACCGTTCGAAAGGCTCAGTCATTTAGACTATGCCGATGACATATGTCTACTGGCAAATAACATCAGTGGGCTGAACGGGATGTGCCAAACACTGCAAGTGAAGGGAGAGTCGAGTGGTCTAAGAATTAACAGCAAAAAGACAAAAATAATGCTCACAGGCCGCTCCACACAGCAGCGTATTATTTTACAGGAGACGCCAGTTGAAGTAGTGGAACAATTTAACTACCTTGGCAGTATTGTTTCTGCAAACGGTGGTATGGATCTGGACGTTAAAAGTAGAATAAATAAAGCTCGTGCTGCCTTCGGTACTCTGTCCCCAATTTGGAAATCCAGTCAAATCTCCTTACGCACTAAGTTGAGATTCTTCGAATCCAATGTCAAATCCGTGCTGTTATATGCTTGTGAAACCTGGAAAGTCACGTCTACCATTTCGAAGAAATTGCAGGCTTTTGTGAATCGCTGTCTTCGCCACATCCTAAAGATTCGCTGGCCACAAATAATATCAAATGAGGAATTGTGGCGCCGGACAAGTCAAGAGCGGCTAGACGTCGACATAAGAAAGCGTAAATGGCGTTGGATTGGTCACACACTGAGAAAACCAAACGATGAAATTGCAAAGCAGTCCTTTGAATGGAATCCTCAGGGTGCACGGCGGGTTGGAAGACCAAGAACAACATGGAAATCAACTGTCTTAGCGGAAGCAGAATCCCAGAGAAAGACGTGGCCACAGCTTAAGTACCTTGCAGCAGACCGTGAAGGATGGAGACGTTTTGTTGACGCCCTATGCCCCAGCCGGGGTTACAGGACACGATGATGAACGTTTCCAGCCTGACTATGTCCTAAGAAGGCTTCTTTTACAAGCTTTGACCACATATATTTTGTCGCGAGCCTTCAGATAGAAATTTTCACCTTTCAAATTAATGAATACGATACGACCCTGTTTGGAAGGAGTTATTGATGAATACGGATAAATGTCACTTAAGCTGTGAACCTAAGAATGGTTCAGAGAGGTAGCCGCTTTCACATAAAATCCTATAAAATGACTGCCTGCTCCTCCATTTTGTAAGCGTAACCTTCCGATCCAAACAGTTGAGCCGAATCGAATTCAATCAATTTACATGTGTCCCTTGGGAGAGTTATATAGGCAAAAATGACTGTGACGATAACGACTCACAGCTCACAGGCACTGACGTCCTGGGTGTCGAAATCGAAAGCATTCGACGAAGGAGGGACAGACCCCACGCCATGCCGCCACCGACACAGACACACCGTTGTTGATGAGAATGACAGGAGCAAGTAGGGAAGAAAAGTAGAAGTACTTTTCTTATTGACACTGAGAATTGAGGAATTTTCTTTTGATCGTTCATGTGAGAAAATGCTTTTGGATGATTAGGAGTGGAAATGTATACGTATTCGCTTTTATTTGCTGTTACTGCAGAAAACACATTTTCAATGTTTGCAGCTTTCACTTTCAAGTTTATGTTGGGTTATGTAGGTAAATGTATTTATGTACGAGAGTAGATAGGTTTGTATTTGTATTTTAAAATGCAAATAGGCAAATGGAACAACGATGCTGGTAGGTATAGCAGGATGTAGGACCTGATGGCAGGACGTGGAGCTGTTTCTTCTAGGAATGGTGATTTGTTAAATGAAATTCAATTGAAGTGTTGAAGAAAGGCAGCTTGTATTTTAGGAATACATAGACTTCTGAAAAGGTATAGAATTTACTCTTTTCTTTTCATGTTTTTTCCATACACAAATCACAAATTTTCAACGAAGCAAGTTCGCAGGTGCCTTCGCAAATAATATAGACACTCCTACATACAATTTAACTACAAATAAAAGGATGAAATAAATGAACCAAGTATTTAAAACAAAAATATTTCCCAAAGCAAATTGTAAATATTTTCATATTTATTTTTTGAATGTTTTTATTTATTTTAACTGGACAACATAGGTTGGTTAGAGGTTCTGAGTGAAGTCTGCTTTTTATCTACCACTTCATAAGCATTTTGAGTTTTTTGACGTTGGTTTTTTATTTATTTTTTAAGTTGAACAAAAATCAAACAGACCGTAGGTACATATATACATAGTTACATACATAGTTACCTATACCTATGTATGTTTATACATATTTATTATTATTTTTATTTAAACAGGTTCATTTACCAAATGAGGTGAATACGGTTTAGAGTACATTAATACTTAAACTCGATCCAAACCTTTCCTTTCGTTACCATTTTAAGAGATTGCAAATAAGAACCAACATACCGATTTGAGCTGAGAGTTTAAGAGCGTTAAGCTGTATTTACTTACGCCCTTTATCTTATTCATTATTAAAGTATAGCTAGGTTGGTAGGTCTATTTGCGTATGAATAGTTTCCACAGGAAAAGAAATTAATGAAAATTAAATTGAAAATGAGTTTTAACTATTCAAAAACCACAGTAAACCATGCTTTGTTTTTCTTTTCAAGTCATTATATAAAAGAGATTTAATTCTCTTACCCTCTTTTCAATATTTATCATCATCATCATATCCCCTGTAACCCCGATTGGGGCATAGGGCGTCAACAAATTGTTTCTCTCCTTTACGGTCTGCAGCTAGATATTTTAACTGTAGCCACGTCTTTCTCTAGGAGTCTGCTTCTGCTAGAACTGTTGATTTTCATGTTGTTCCAGGTGTTCCAACCCGCCGTGCACCCTGAGGATTCCATTCAAAGGATTGCTTTGCAATTTCATCGTTTGTGTGACCAATCCACTGCCATTTACGCTTTCTTATTTCGACGTCCAGCCGCTCTTGGCTTGTCCTGCGCCACAATTTCTCGTTTGATATAATTTGTGAACGCCCAGGTCAGTACCACTACTTATTGCTGAAAAAATTGACGTGGGGATTGAAATTCCGCAAACGGCTCAAGCACGATACGCAGAGTGTTGATATGGTCGATACACAACCGCCTACTGCGGAAACCAGCTTGATGCCTCTGGAGTGCATGATTTTTGAAAAACGGACAAAGCTTTAATACCTCGCCAATAGTTGCAATTCTAAAGGTCACCTTTCTTTGGCAACTAAACAATCACACCATCCTACCAGTCGCTGGGATAGATATCATTTTCCCACAGAGCTTATATCAACGGGTGTAGAATACAAGCCGTTCTGACGGGGTCAGCTTTCAGGAATTCGGCGGTTATTCCATCAAGTCCAGCTGCTTTGCTGTTATCAGAGATTGGACTTCCAGTACTGTAGGGGTTCGATGTCAATACCCCTATTAGATCTACGCATCTCATTTATCTGGGGCACTCTGCTCAACGGAATCCTCATTAAGCAAGGCACAAAAATGATTCTTCCACCTGCGTAGCTGATTCTCAATTGATACGTGTGTCATCCACATCCATTACAGGATAATTGGTGTTGCTTTGTTTCCCGACAACTTCTTTCAATATTTGGAAAAATTCCCTCATATAACCTCTTCGTGTAGTGTTTTCCACATTTTCGGTGAGACCATTTTGCAATTCGTGGAGCATCTGCTTCGGCCTTTATTTGCATTTTCAACGATTTGCGAAGCTCGATTTTATCCCAAGTGTCTTGGGAGTCTCTAATTCTCGTCAGCTTGGGTACAGTTTTGGACCAAACCTCCATAAAATCACTTTTTATATCACGCTCCATCTCATCAAGTGTTGAATTCCGTTTAATGACGAAGCTCTGTCGTTAAGGTTGGTGGGTGACATAGCTACGACATATGTATGTTGGGGTCACGTAAAGCATCATCATCATCGTGTCCTGTAACCCCGGCTGGGGCATAGGGCGTCAACAAAACGTCTCCATCCTTCACGGTCTGCTGCAAGGTACTTTAGCTGTGGCCACGTCTTTCTCTGGGATTCTGCTTCCGCTAAGACAGTTGATTTCCATGTTGTTCTTGGTCTTCCAACCCGCCGTGCACCCTGAGGATTCCATTCAAAGGACTGCTTTGCAATTTCATCGTTTGGTTTCCTCAGTGTGTGACCAATCCAACGACATTTACGCTTTCTTATGTCGACGTCCAGCCGCTCTTGACTTGTCCTTCGCCACAATTCCTCATTTGATATTATTTGTGGCCAGCGAATCTTTAGGATGTGGCGAAGACAGCGATTCACAAAAGCCTGCTTTTTCTTCGAAATAGTAGACGTGACTTTCCAGGTTTCACAAGCATATAACAGCACGGATTTGACATTGGATTCGAAGAATCTCAACTTAGTGCGTAAGGAGATTTGACTTGATTTCCAGATTGGGGACAGAGTACCGAAGGCAGCACGAGCTTTATTTATTCTACTTTTAACGTCCAGATCCGTACCACCGTTTGCAGAGACAATACTGCCAAGGTAGTTGAACTGTTCCACTACTTCAACTGGCGTCTCCTGTAGAATAATACGCTGCTGTGTGGAGTGGCCTGTGAGCATTATTTTTGTCTTTTTGCTGTTAATTCTTAGACCACTCGACTCTCCCTTCACTTGCAGCGTTTGGCACATCCCGTTCAGCCCACTGATGTTATTTGCCAGTAGACATATGTCATCGGCATAGTCTAAATGACTGAGCCTTTCGAACGGTCTCCATTGAATGCCCTGTCGCTCAGCTGTACCAACACTGGCCGTCAATACGTCGTCCATCGCCAGCAGGAAGAGAATTGGCGATAAAACATCCCCTTGTCTCACACCCTGTTGCACTACGAAGGAGTCGGATAGCTGCCCATTGTGCAAAACAAAACACCTTGCGTTGTTGTAGGACTCTTTAATAATGGCAACAATTTTTGGTGGAATTCCTCTACCAAGCAACGATCTCCATATACATTCTCGGTTAACTCGATCAAAGGCCTTCTCAAAATCCACGAACATGAGGTAAAGCGGTGATTGAAATTCCATCGACTGCTCGAGGACGATACGCAGGGTGTTAATATGGTCGACACACGATCGACCACTGCGGAAGCCAACTTGATGCCTCTTGAGTGTAGACTCGATTCTATCCTTTATTCGCTCGAGAATGATGGTTGCCATTAGTTTTGGGAAAACGGACAAAACGGTGATACCACGCCAATTGTTGCAATTCTTTAAGTCACCTTTCTTTGGCAACTTAACAATCACACCATCCTTCCAATCCCTGGGATAGCATTCGTTTTCCCAAATGCTTTGTATCAACGGATGTAAAATACTAGCCGCTGTTACGGGATCGGCTTTCAGGAATTCAGCTGGTATTCCGTCCAGTCCAGCAGCCTTGTTGTTTTTGAGGAGATTTATTGATGTAAGGATTTCCGATTCTGACGGGGGTTCGATGTCAATACCCCTATAGGACCTGCGCATCTCGTTTAGTTGGGGCACTTCAGCACTCTGCTCAACTGAATCCTCATTTAGCAGGGTCAGGTTAAATGGTCCTTCAATCTACGAAGCTGATCCTCAATTGATACCAAAAGTGTGCCATCCACATCCATTACAGGATGATTCGTGTTGCTTTTTTTCCCGATCACATCTTTGGCTATTTGGTACAATTCCCGGATATCTCCTCTTCTGGCAGCGCTTTCCGCATTATCTGCGAGCCCATCTAACCTCACCCTCTTGTCACGTCTCACACAACGATAGACCATCTTATGTGCAATGCGGTACTCTCTTCGCAAGTCAGCCTTTCGTTGAATATCTGCTTCGGCATTTATTTGGATTTTCAACGATTTGCGAAGTTCGATCTTATCCCAGGTGTCTTGGGATATCCAAGAGTCTCTACGTCTCGTTCGCTTGGGTACAGTTTCGGATCCAGCCTCCATAAAAACACTTTTAATTTCACCCCACATCTCATCAATTGTTGAATTCTGGATTCCGTTTAATGACGAGGCTCTGTCGTTAAGGGTGGTGACATAGTTTCGACATATGTTGGGGTCATTTAAAGCATTCGTAATGAATTTTGAGCTTCTTGCTGCATCCTGCGCTGGTTTTTGTACGGCAGCGGTTCGTAGTTTGAGACTCATCAGAACCAAATGGTGGTCGCTTCCCACATCGGCATTTCTTATACTCCGGACATCACACATAGACTTCCTCCATCGCTGCTGAATCATGATATGATCAATTTGGTTTTCGGTTTGACCATCCGGATGCACCCAGGTAATTTTGTTGCACGTCTTATGCTTAAATACAGTCCCACCTATCACAAGACGATTCGCGTTACAAAAGTCGACAAGCAAGTCACCATTTTCATTCCGTGACCCCAAGACATTTCTTCCCATCACGCGTTCCAGTCCGTAATTGTCTGAACCGACTTGGGCATTAAGGTCTCCCATAACGACTATGATGTCGGCTCTCGGAACACTACTGTAAACCGAGTTAAGATGAGTGTAGAACGCGGTTTTGTCTTCCTCGGTCGCTTCATTTGTGGGGGCGTAGCACTGAATAATTGTGACGTTACGAATTTTTGAACGAAACCTTGCTGTCATTAATCTCGCAGAAATGGGCGCCCAGAAGATCAAACTACGCCTCGCTTCTTCGTTCAACATAATTCCGACACCATGCAGTCTTTGGCCACCCTCTCTTTCATCTTCGCCGGAATACAGCATTCTCGTCTGTCCAGTGTCTGATCTGTATTCAGCTCTTCCTCTCCACTTAGTTTCGCTTATGCCCAGGATACTGATGTTTAGACGAAGCATTTCACGCTCAACCTGCTCGTATCTACCATCGCTGTACAAGGATCGAACGTTCCATGCTCCGATTTTCGTACGTATGCGGTAGCCAAAAGTAACATTTGCGCTTCTTGAAAGACTTCTTCTATTTGTCAACGATTCACTTATTATTATGGCGTCTTGATTGACGCTCGTACATGAAAGATGCCGCACCCCCAAATCCGATGTGCGGTTTACTGCAACCGAAGCTACAGAAGGATTTTCTATAAAAAGATTACCTCTTGGGGACTCATTTCCATTTGTTGTCATAATTCATGTATTTGCTTATATCCTTCCACCATGGTGTTTTCCGAGATATGATTAATAACATACATAAGCTCAGATTTGACAGGCACACCCGCCTTTTGTATGGTCAAACACATAACTGCTCGAGGCCGCCCACTATGAGAAAACAGACGCCTTTTGTAGCCGCCCAATATGGGTTACAGACGCTACCTGCTGCTGCCGTTGGCCTTTTACCAAAAAAGCTCCTCCGCCACCAGACTATCATGCCGTTGACCGCTACCTGCAGTTCATCCGTCTTAAGGGGGCTTTTAACCATCCCAAGGACAAGTTTGTGCCCTGACCAGCAACGCTGGGTTGTCTGCTTATCCCGGCATCCATTCGGTCCCCTTGCACGTTAGCGTTACCCGCCCTCTACCACGCGGAGGTGTGCATAGGGATTTTACGTGACGTAAAGCATACGTATCCGATTTTTGACTCTTTGCTGCATCCTGCGCTAGTCTTTGTACGGCAGCGGTGCGTAGCTTGAGACTCATCAGAACCAAATGGTGGTGGCTTCCGATGTTGGCATTGGAACATCACACATTGACTCCCTCCATCACTGATGAATCATGATATGGTCAATTTGGTTTTCAGTTTGACCGTCCGGATGCACCCAGGTGATTTTGTTGCACGCACTGCTTAAATACAGTTCCACCTAGCACAAGACGATTCGGGTTACAAAATTCGACAGGCAAATCGCTATTTTCGTTCCGTGACCCCAAGCCGTTTTTTCTCATCACACGTTCCAGTTTCCAGACCGTAGTTGTCTGATCCGAGTTGGGCATTGAGGTATCCCATGAAAATTATGATGTCGGCTCTCGGAACACCTCTGTAAACTGAGTTTAGATGAGTGTAGAAAGCAGTTTTGTCTTCCTCGCACTTGATGCCACTGCCGTTGGCCTTTCAAAATGGGCTCCTCCACCACAAGAATTTCAAGCATTTAACCATCCCCATGACTAGCACCCCTGGTAAAGCTTCTTATCCCGACATCCTTACGGTCCCCCTGTAGGTTAACGTTACCCACTCTCTACCACGGGGAGGTGTGCACGGTTTTTTCCTTTCATTGAGCCAAGGGCCTAACACTTTCCAGTACTTAGAGACTTTGTCACAATGAGCCACAGAAATTGATTTTATAAATAGTTTACGATGTCGGTTAGAGCGCATTTCCATTTGAATAAAAACGTGATTGGTAGATTTTGAGGCTCCGAAAATGCTAGGACAAAACTAAAGCAATAGCATCAGTTACACGTTTTAGCCATCTAGAAACATTATTTGGGGTGGTGGTGGTGCAGTGGCCCAAAAAGTTACCGAAAAATATTTCTTTGAGAATGAGGATGAAACACTAAAAACCATTTCCAGGGTTTCTTAAAGAACAGTTATCGACACTTTCTTGTAGCCCAGCAGCATCCTTATTTATGGTTCCAATTCCAATAAGATGGAACGACTACACACACTGCTAGGCAAATTTTGGGAAACATATTGGCTAGTCTTATTTGGGCAAGCCTGTATATAATAAGAAGATAAATATTGACTTTCTATATTATCATCAAACCGTTTTCGACGAATCCATTGCTTTTATTTAAATCTAATATTTTTTTTTTGGGAAATTTTGATATGCAATATTATTAAGAAGCTTCGATGTAAGAAATTTGAATAGAAAAGTCAAAAAGCCGAAAATGCTGAAAAATACATAAAAAATGTTTGATTTGAAGTGATAACACAAAGAAAATTAAATGAGGAATTGTAAGATTTAAAACTTAGCAATTCGATATAGTTGAATTTATTATTATTTATTTATTATTTATTTATTATGAATTTATTTATATTTATTTGTAATGAAGAGTGACAAATGCATAGATAGCGTTGAACACAAAAACTCCCAATGTGTAACTGAACAATAAAAATTTAATTTCAAAAACTACCTTCCAATAAAAAAAGCTTTTCGGCTCCCATTAAAATAGGTACACTGTGGCATATGCGTACTATCACAAAAGTCTATAAAAAAGGTAAATCGATGTAAATAGAAATGCAATACCCAAATTTTGATGTTAAGATTTTGTTTAACGGCGATCAAAACGGGTGTATACAGTGGCGTACGCAGGGAAGCGGAGAGGGGCTAAGGGGGCTAGAGCTTAATTTAGTTTAAGTATTTTTTGGGAGATTTGTATTAGATCGTTGATAAGTGGTCGTATTGAGATGTAACAAAAAGCAGTCTTTATAGCTCCATGTTTCTTGTTTTGAGAATTATTTGGAAATAACTTTTTAAGGTACCATTATTGCGCACGAGATTAAAAATGTCTATTTTCTCTGCTTATAATAAGAAAAAAACATGTTTTTAAAAACATTCAAACGTATTCAAAAAATTAGTTTTAAAACGTGAAGTAAAACATTTCCTAGTATACTAGATACCAATTTCAGTTATATTTGACAGACCATATTGACATGACAGGAAGTGAATAAAGTTTTCTATAAAAATGATGATTTTTACTATACAAATTCTATATACTACTGAAATAAATCAGATAAGTTAAAGACCTAGCATTAACGATTAGACTTTTTGAGCTTTTGATTCAAAATAGCTAATGACCATCAGTCCAAAAAAATTGACGTTTCGTCCGGCGATATCATTTGAAAAAAAAAATTTTCTTTTCCCTTCCGTACGGTAGTATGATAAAGTGAAATGGTTTTCGACTCAATGGAGTAGTTAACAACGAAATACATTTCACTTTTGAATTATTCCACTGAGTAAATAATTTTAAATTAATATTCAATATATTTATAAAAATGTAAAATCATAAATTTAACTATTTAATTATTTGTAATAGGTAATTTAATAATATAAGCAATTTCAATTGTTGAATAATATACAGGGTGTCCCGCACCTGAGTGGAAGTATCTTAGGGTGTGGTTCCTGGGTATATTCTAAGAAAAACATTTTATGGGGGAAAGTTGTATCTCCCCTCCCTGAGGCAGGGGGGGCAGTTTCTGAAAAATTGACTTCAAATGCCAAAAAAAAAAACATTAAAATTCAACGAAAACACATCTTATAATGTGCTATAGTTTTTTTGAAAGCTATTACTCCATTCTTACATTAAGATTTTAAATCAAGTTGCTTAAGCGAATAATCTTTGAGAAATTAAATTTCAAAGTCAAAGGACAATCGGCAAAACTGTATGGAAGGTGGTCTAGGAACCAATAAAAACGAGTCGTATGTCGTTGGAAAGGTAATTTTATGCGCTACAATAGCCACTACGGCAGTTCATTTCAAATCACTGTGTGACAAAAGTTATTTACTAACCAAGGTTTTGCTTTGGTACATTTCAGTGTGGAACAAATTTATACAAACTGGTCTTACCAATACCAATAATATGTATGTCGTTGAAAAGGTATTTTTATGAACAATAATAGTTTCCATAACAACTTATTTAAAATCACTGTGTGGAAAAATTATTCGCTGCTTTAGGGAATTTTGGTACAGATAAAATCTATGGAGCATGGGCAACAAGTAGCGAATAACTTTTTTCACACAGCGATATGAAGTAAGCCCTCATAGTAACTATTGTAGTTCATAAAAATACCTTTCCAACGACATATGTCTCGTCGTTATTGGTCCAGTAGACCTATTCTCCTTTGTTTAAAAAAATTGTGATTTTTTTTTTCTTAAGTCGATATTTTTCAAAATTTTACGTAATTAAGTGCTGTTTTTGTGTTCAATATTCATTGCTCTCATTATTTTGTAGTCCATTACCGAAAACCAAATGTAAAAATCTTTCTTAGTTTTTGAGAAATTAAGAAAAAACAAAAGCTACTTTTCCCAAAGCCCGAAAAATGAATTTATTCATGAATTGCCCATAATTTAACCCTTTTTTTGGGCTTTTTTGGTAAAAGTACCTTTCGTTTTTTCTTAATTTCTAAGATAGATTTTTACATTTGGTTTTCGGTAATGGACTACAAAATAATGAGGGCAATGAGTATTGAACACAAAAATAGCACTTATTTTATAATAACAATATTTTAAGTCAATGCTTTGGGAATTTGTCCCCCCTTATAGAAAGGAGGGGGAAATACACTTTCCCTTTTATAGAATTTATTGCTTAGGATATTTCCAAAAATGATTTCATAAAGTTTTAGCCAATAACTTTGAAATATTCTGTGTTCTTCTTACCTTTGAAGAAATAGTATTCCTCATATGAAAATAAACCCTCCATCAAAAAGAAAACATTTTAAACACAACCAGCTTCTGATGAACACTTCAACTTGCTCTCATGACGCCACTGAAATGACCATGAATCAATATATATGTGTTATATCAGAGCCTACTTGTGCGCCCCACAAACACTTGACTTTAAATTCAATTAAAATTAACAATGAACGTAGTTGATTAACAATGATTCATAATTGCATTTCATAGCGGATGATCATATCCGATATCACTTACATAAAATTGCATATCAGCACTTTTTGCCCTCAGCAACTTGTGTGGGAGTATCCAATGGATACCAAAAATATTTCTTAACAAAGAGCAATATGAATCATTGCATCATCCGCAGTCAAACTAAGATTTGCTGCGTTAGCATTTAATTATTATAAAAAGGGATCATTCGATCTCATTAAGCTTCAGTTCTTATATACGTGTCACTTCGTACAGCTGAAGATTTCCCCCCACCAGTGGTAAGGGATCGGAAGCTTTAAAACTCAAAAATAAATATTCTTTTATTAAATATAAAAATTGTTTTTCATTTCGTTGTGTTCTCTAACGAGAACAGAAAAATATATTTTTTAGTAAAAATTGAATATTTTAATAAAAATGGCGCAGTCGGTAGGATTGACTAAATAGAGCGAAAGTCTATTAAACGAAAAGTCAATCCGTGAAACGAATAACGCGAAAATCTGCAAACCGCGTTACACTGAATTTAATTTAAATAAAAAAATTAATTCAGTTAAGAAAAGTGACAAAACATTGATTAGTGAAAAGTGATAAATGATCGAACGAATATCGAAAGTTTCACTTAACAAACTCAGTGACAAAAAAGAAAAAGAAAACTACGAACGAAAATCGGAAATTTTTTTTTTGCAAGCAAGAAATTAATCAGTAGCTCACCCCAACACAAATGGTAATGCTACGAAACTCTGTAGAGGAGGATTAATTTTGAAGTGAGGAAAAGTGCAAGGAAGTTTAGAAAAAGTGCAAGAAAGAAAATTTAAAAAAGTGAAAAATTAAAATAAAAATCATTTTAAAATTAGAAAATATAAAATAAAAAGGTGCAGTGAAAAAAAAAAAATTAAAAACCAAAACTAAGAAATAAAATAAATAAAATTCTTTGTGTAAAGAACAAATTAAAAATAAAACAAAGCAAAACAAAACCCAATAAAAATTTAAAAAACAATCTATTTATGGTTCATAGACAATAACTTGAACCCAACGGCAAGTGGCAAGTAAACGAAAGCCCCAACGTGATCGAAAATCAATGAGGGAAAATCATAACCGAATCAGATGAGATTCGCAACGTCAGAATTTAAGACTTATTTTTTATCATCAGAGACAACACATCATGGCGATCAATCAACAACAAGCAGCAGCAGAAGCGGCAGCAGCACAACAACAACAACAACAACCACTAGGAGTCGGTAATAACATTAATAATAATAATAATATAATATTAAGAAGTTTGGAATTAAACCCTCTAAAATATATTGAAAGACTTTCTTCTTTTGATGGAAGAACAGAAGATCTTCCTATTTTTATTCAAAATGTCGATGACATTATTCCCACACTTCAAACCTATAATGATCAGTCTCAAAAAATGTGCATTAATTTGCTAAAATCTAAATTTATAGGTAGAGCTAGGCAAAGCATAGAAATTCATACCCATTTGACGAAATGGACAGACATAAAAGCTATGCTCATAGAAAATTTCGGTGGCTTTAAAAATAGCAACCAGTTGTACGAAGAATTGAGAAATTCTCAATACAGAGGTGATGTTATAAAATTTTATAACTATATTCAAAAAACCCTCTCATCACTTAATCAGAAATGCCTTCAAGAAAATAATGTGTCAGATATTCCTCGGAATAACGAGACGGCACTCAATGTCTTTAAAGAAAGATTGCCAACACACATGAGGACAATCCTCTACGCTTTAAAACCAAATACCATGGAGCTAGCACTTCATGAATTAAATAACGCAGGATTTGTCACAAGACAAAATAACGATATAGGTAGTAGTAATGAAAAACATAGATATAATAATAAAATAGAAAATAGGTATGAGAATAAAAATAATAAAAATAATTTTAATAACCCCTTCAGAAATAATAACAATAGGGAAAATAATAATAATAATTGGCAACCAAAACCTAACGTGCCGAACAATCAAAACAATTATCAAAGACCAAATAATAATAATAATTATAACTATAATAATAATTTTAAAAGAAATTATAATCCAAATAACTATCGTCAGTATCCTCAAAAATTTGAGCCCATGGATCTCGATCCAACATCATCTCAAATAAAACGAATACCAAAAGCTAATTATGTAGATAAAAATATAACTCAAGAAGATTTAGGAGAAAATACAAATTTTCGGTATGTAGCCTCGGAACAAGAACAGGATTGCCCTTTGTTAAATTAAAAAAAGGACAAACAATATTTAGAATGCTCATTGATACAGGAGCAACTAATAGCCTTCTTAGAGAAGAAGATGCCCCAAAGAAATTTATTAAAACTAGAAAAAATCCCTTAATTGTAAGAACTTGTGGAAACCCAGTAACTATAAATAAAGAAATTATTATACCTAAGGATCAATTTATTTTTTCAGTAATTGAAGATTGTGAGTTCCAAATTCACACATTCAGTTCCGAATACAACGGAATACTAGGGAATAATATTTTAATTCCGAATAATTGTGCAATAAATTACAAAAAGAAAATATTAGAGTTGAACGGTAATAGCATACCTTTTTTCCTCAATAGACATGAAGAAGAAGAATATGAAAGTACAATCAATTACTTTAATAATATTTCACCTGTTAACACAATTATTGATGATTCTTTTACAAATGAACTTAGGACTGAGCATTTAAACTTAGAAGAAAAAAATAAATTAATAAAATTATTAAAAACTCATAAGAATTCTTTTTACCATAAAGGTGATGATTTAAGTTTCACCAACCATGTAAAGCACAACATACCAACGGAAAATACTTCCGCTATATACACAAGGATATACAGATATCCTGAGATCCACAAAAAGGAAGTGGACAGGCAAATAAAAGAGATGCTTGAATCAAAAATAATTCAGCATTCTACTTCACCTTATAACGCCCCAATCTGGGTCGTACCTAAAAAAGAAGACCACGCTGGTAATAAGGAGTGGCGAATCGTAATAGATTATAGAAAATTAAATAATGTAACCAAAGAAGATAAATATCCCATCCCAAACATGGATTCGATATTAGATAAACTAGGACAAGCAGTATATTTTACAACATTAGATCTTAGAAAAGGTTTTTATCAAATTGAAGTTGAAGCTAAAGATAGAGAGAAAACAGCATTTAGTACATTAACTGGACACTATGAGTTCGTACGAATGCCATTCGGCTTAAAGAATGCACCCGCAACCTTTCAAAGACTCATGAATGAAGTCTTGAAAGACTACATAGGAAAAATATGCTACGTTTATTTAGATGATATCATAATATTTTCCTCTAGCCTACAAGAACATATGGATTCACTCCATAAAATCTTATTGACACTTAAGAACGCAAATCTTAAAGTTTCATTAAACAAATCTGAATTTCTACGTAAAGAAACAGAATTTTTAGGGCATGTAGTAACTCAAAATGGAGTAAAACCAAATCCAAAGAAAATAGAAACTATTAAAAAATTCCCCATACCAAAAACAGTAAAAGAAATTCAATCCTTTCTCGGATTAACAGGATATTATAGAAAATTTATAAATGATTATGCGAAAATCATTAAACCTCTAACCTTATGCCTTAAAAAAGAAAGCAAAATAAATATAGAAGATGAATGCTATAAAGAAGCATTTTATAAATTAAAAACTTTAATGTCAGACGATCTAATAAATAGACATCCTGATTTCACAAAAGAATTCACATTAACAACTGATGCAAGTAATTTTGCTATTGGAGCAGTTTTAAGCCAAACACATGGTCCCCTTTCATTCGCCTCTAGAACCTTAAACAAACATGAGTGCAACTACAGCACAATAGAAAAAGAATTATTAGCAATAGTTTGGGCAACCAAACAATTCAGACATTACCTATACGGTAGAAAATTTATTATAAAAACAGATCATCGTCCTCTTGTATGGTTACAAAATTTAAAAGAACCAAATAGTAAGCTACAGAGATGGAAAATAAAACTCGAAGAATATGACTTTGAAATACAATATATACAGGGAAAAGAAAATAAAGTAGCTGATGCTCTTTCTCGTGTAAAAATAAATGTGCTAGAACAAGAAGACCTAGCTACTCAACATAGTGCTGAATCAGATAGTTCAAATCTTATTCCTATTAGTGAAAAACCGGTTAATTTATTTAATCGACAAATAATACTTGAAATCAATGAAAATGATCATCAAGAAATTTTGTACCCACATGTTGGAAAAAGAAGAATAATATTCACACGAAAAGAATACAAAGAAGAAGATTTTATCAATATAATTAAAGAAGTAGATACTACGATGCTAAATTGCATGTACGTCAAAGATGACGAAATATTTAAAAAATTCCAAGATATATGGAGAAAAGAAAATACATTGAGTAATAAAATACTACACAGAAGCATGATTATATTAAAAGATATTAAAGAGTTAGAAGCAAGAGAAATAATAATAAAAAATCATAAGAATCATAATCATACTGGTATTGAAAAATTGTATTTAGAGTTGAAACGAGAATATTATATACCAAACCTTAAGACTCTAATTAACAAAGTAATAAATAATTGTTCAACATGCATGGCAAAAGCGGAAAGAAATCCAATCAAGTTGCCATATGAGAAAACTGAAACTCCAAAGAATCCTAATGAGCACTATCATATCGATATATGGTTTGTTAATAAAAAAGAGAAATACCTCTCATGTATAGACAAATTTTCAAAATTTGCGGCAGTAGAGCCGATCAAAACAAAAATATATGTAGACGTTATAAACGCTCTTACAAAAATATTTTCTTATATGAAAAAACCAAATAAAATAACACTTGATAATGAAAATGCATTTGTATCCGAAACACTTAAAAACTTTCTTCAAAATAATGAAATAAGCATACACTATTGCACGGCAAATAGACACACCGGTAATTCCGATGTGGAAAGATTACATAGTAGTTTAAATGAACATATGAGAATCTTACAGCAACTTCAGCAGTCAAATGAAGAAGATTTACCTATAAAACATGCTATTAAAGCAATAGAGTCATATAATAACGTACTTCATCTTACAACTAAGGAAAAACCAATGGATGTTCATTTCAATAAAATAGATAACAAAATAATATATGAAAGAATAGAAAAAACTAAAATAAAAATTCTAAACAAAATAAACATAGGTCGAAAAGATAAAGAGATAGATGAAAATTTTATCAAAATAACTCAACCCGAAAAAATAAAAAATAAAATCACACCCAAGCACAAAAAGGTAAAATTATTAAATAAACTAAATAAAAAATATACATTAGACATAGGTAATAAATATAAAAAGATAAAAAATAGAATAGCTCATAAAGATCAATTTCCCGTAAGAAAGAAATTTACACAAAATATAATTGATTTAAGATCCAATAAGAATTAACACATTCATAGATAGCTACGACTACGAAAAAGATATAGCTAAAATACAGTATGAAATAAAGTTAAGAGAAAACCTTGATTATTTACACGAGGATATAGAAAAAATCAAAGAAATAATAATGACATCAAGACTAGGAATACTAAGTAGAGACATTTTAACTACAGAAGAAATAAATAAATTTGGCATTAATATAAATAACTTAGAAGAACTAAATCTCAGCTTAGCACTATATAAAACCAATATTATATTCATTGTTAAAGTACCCAAATTTACGGATGAATTATACAAAAAGATATACGTCCAACCTATTCCAAATAAGGGAAATAGTTCACAACTAAAAATCAACAAAAATCTGTACTTAACCAATAATCAAATAATTTATGATAACACTAAATACATACAAAATTTGAGTAAAATAAATGATAATTGTATTGAAAACATACTTAAAAAATCAATGCACTGTAAACTTGTACAAAATTTTAATGAAGAAATATTAGAAGTAGGAAATAATAATCTTGTTTTAATTAATGTTAAATTACAAGAACTAAATCAAAATTGTAACAATCAAAAAATTGTAATAAAAGGAAATTATCTTATTAAATTTGAAAACTGTAAAATTAAAATAAATAATAAAGTGTATGAAAGAAAAAACTATAAGCATGAACCAATAATTCCTAATACAATTTTAAATATAAATTATACTAAATTAGAAGATTTAACTTTTCAAGAATTGCAATACCAAAATATAAATAATTTAAAAGAAATTAAAGAACTAAAATATAGTCACAAGAAGTCAAGTTTAACTATATATTTTACCATTATAACGATTATATTCATTGTAATACTTTATATTTATTTAAAAATAAAAATAGGAAGATAATAAATAATGTAAATCTTCCAACGGTTACTTTCCAACCATTAGAAGACTCTAAGGGGGGAGGTGTTATATCAGAGCCTACTTGTGCGCCCCACAAACACTTGACTTTAAATTCAATTAAAATTAACAATGAACGTAGTTGATTAACAATGATTCATAATTGCATTTCATAGCGGATGATCATATCCGATATCACTTACATAAAATTGCATATCAGCACTTTTTGCCCTCAGCAACTTGTGTGGGAGTATCCAATGGATACCAAAAATATTTCTTAACAAAGAGCAATATGAATCATTGCATCATCCGCAGTCAAACTAAGATTTGCTGCGTTAGCATTTAATTATTATAAAAAGGGATCATTCGATCTCATTAAGCTTCAGTTCTTATATACGTGTCACTTCGTACAGCTGAAGATTTCCCCCCACCAGTGGTAAGGGATCGGAAGCTTTAAAACTCAAAAATAAATATTCTTTTATTAAATATAAAAATTGTTTTTCATTTCGTTGTGTTCTCTAACGAGAACAGAAAAATATATTTTTTAGTAAAAATTGAATATTTTAATAAAAATTATGTATATGTACTAACTTTTTGATTTTGTAAGACAATAACATTGTTTTTCAAATCTTTGAATTTTCTACTCCCCGTATCTTTCTTAACCTTGCTCCTATCGAAAATATGAATACAAAAATTTTTCTGTAAGAAATTTATTATTCTTTCATTTTGTAGTGTACACTTTTCCGCTTAAAGGCTTAGTTTTCACAATATTCCCAAAAAACCAAAAAAGGGGACCCTTAACCTCCCTCCTGGCTAAAGCTCGAGGCACTGGGTTTGGGACTTTTAGTATGTTATACCTGGGGGTCACCCCTACCACTACCGAATAAAATAATAACCCAGAGAGCAAGAATTATTGCATTAATTTTAAAATTCTGAGTCTTCGTTGAGTGGACTACAACAAATACAGCCTGCTTAAGTGATGCATATAGGGAAAACAAAAATCCAAATTTGGCAAGCACAACTAAATTTTGTTTTTCTCAATTTCTGACAAAAATAAAAAAATGAAAAAGCAAAAATGTCACCTTTTGTTCCTAAGCTCCTCATATACAATCAAAGGACACGGTAGTGCCCTGCCAAGTTCGCGGCACTTCACCTTTTTTACAGGAACAAACTCAAACGATTTTCAACCCCCCTCTAACTTCAATACCAAATGAGTCAGAAACTTAAAATTCACAGTATTTGCTGAGTTGATCAAACACAGTTGGCTCACCAAATTTCAACTCTTTAGCATTAGTAGTTCCCGAGATAAAGGACTTCAAAAATCGCAAAAACCATAACTGACTGACTGATTCACTGACTCACTTACTCACTGACTCACTTACTCACTGACTCACTGACAGATCATCAAAATTATGGAGCACTTCCCGATATCGTAGAAACTTGAAATTTCGCACAACGGTTGGCCTAGTAGTACATACAAAGAAAAAAATCGAAAATCTGCGATTTTCTATTCAGGGGGCGTGGCATCCACCCACATTCTTAAACATTCTTATAAATTATATGGAGCACTTCCGATTATTGTAGAACGATGAAAATTGGTAAGTCGGTAGGGCTGGTAGTATTTAGCAAGAAAAAAATTCAAATTTTCCATTCAGGGGGCGTGGCATCCACCCACATTCTTAAAAATTCTTATAAATTATATAGAGCACTTCCCATTGTTGTAGAACGATGAAAATTGGTAGAACGGTATGACCTAAAGAACATACAAAGCTAAAAATACAAAATTGAGATTTTCCATTCAGGGGGCGTGGCATCCACCCACTTTCTCAGAATTGCTATTATTTATATAGAGCACTTTCGGTTGTCGTAGAATTATTAAACCTTGTAGAGCGGTAGGGCTTGATTTTCACCTGGCAAAATAAAATCTTTGCAAAAAGAGTGAAATCACAACAAAAACATAAATGTTAAAAAAAGAGCCAAGTTCTTATATATGTACAAGAAACCTGTGCGTAAAAGTCAACCAAAAAAGTAATGAGATCTAAAATATATACCAAGTTTTAAGTTCAGGAAGTTTAATATCAAATATCTGAATTAGAGTTATATCGAAACAACTCCTAATTATGACAGAAATTTGTTATTTAATGTTGACTGATTAAAATTTGGTGGATTTACTTGGCAAGTTATTTTCTTAATTACTTACTTAATCACGAATTTTAAATGTATGAAAACTTGACCAGTTTAAACACCAACATTTTAACCAGTAATCATTAAATACCAAATTTCTGTCATAATTAGGAGTTGTTTCGATATTACTTTAATTCAGGTATTTGATATTAAACTTCCTGAACTTAAAACTTGGCATATATTTTAGATCTCATTACTTTTTTGGTTGACTTTTTACGCACAGGTTTCTTGTGCGTATAAGAACTTGGCTCTTTTTTTAACATTTATGTTTTTGTTGTGATACATATATCTACATTAGGTTGGTGGTTGAAAAAAAGGTCAACGCGGATGGACCTAAATAAGCTCTAAATGAAGAAAACAAAATTTCCTAATTTTTTCAGATTTGTATGTTCATCCCCGATAGAGTTGCTCTAGGGGTACATTGAACTCCTTCTTTGTTTTTGCATACTTGGAAATTTATGTAAAATCTGCCAATAAATGCAAATTAGGTTTTGTTGATGAATGGTCTTTGGCAAAAAATTGTTTCAAACTCAACATTTTGAAGAAAAAATAATTTTGTTCTTCAAAATTTCAAGTTTTAAAGCACCTTTTCCTTAAATTGTTTGTTCAAAGAACTTTATTTGAAAATAGTATATAAAAATGGACTCCTGACTTTAAGAAAAGCTACAAAACAGTACTGTTACCGTTGCCGTTGATTTTAATAATTTTTTTATATTTTATGCAATAATTTTATTCAATTGCTCCTCCCGTTCAAGCGGGGGGAGATATTACCCCGCTCCCATAGGATTTTATTCTTTTCCACTTCTCACCTACATGCTGAATTTGTTGACTGATTTTACACGAATTTCCTAGCCTGTTAAAAAAATGAAAATTTAATTTACCCCTACAGCTTCAGCGACTATATGAGGCCGTGAGTGCAAAAGTGGTGTTACCCATTTTTTGGCATTTAATGATATTTTTTTCTCGTGTTCTTACATTTATGCATCAAAAGTTATCAAATCCAAAATTTTAAATTCTTAAATATCTAAGCTTTCCATGAATGTGACTTGTCCTTCTTAAATATCAGATGAAATGTATGATTAAAAAAAGTTTTGCACTCACAGCCTCATACAGGGGATGAAAATAAAAATCGGAAAAAATAAGGGAGTTTTTGTGCTTCGTTTAAATCCGATTTAGGCCCATCCAAATATAAAAACTCAAAAACCCCATACAACGACCACCCTGACCCTACCCTAATATACATAGTACTTATATATTGAAACTTTAAACTGAAAGAGGTAAGGTCGTTTAGAGCTCAAGACTGAGAGTCCGTTGAAGTTTCCGCACCTGATTCAACTTGTATATAAATATGTATGTATATCTTTTCAAGAATACTTAATTTTGTTGGGGCGTAGCCAGGTCGTTAAAAATTAAAATTAAATACCCAACACGATTTCATATTAATTTTGACACTTATTAAACTTAGTCATAATATTTGCTTATAAAAGACACATGACGGAAGACTCACTACCAATTTATATCTCTTTAAAAAAATCACAAACTATACCTACAAGCGAGAACAAGAAAACTAACTATAGTTACGGTGACCATCCGTTCATTATAATAATGAACTGTTCTGTATTTGAAGATTTTGTTCATTATTAATTATTTTGTACACGAAAACATATAAATGTTCTGTATTTTATTAGTTGTTCATTATTTATTCTGTATTTCTTTAATTTTGTTCAAAAACAATAACGCACTCATTGGGAACGTAAAAACTTAATGAAAGAAACTGATGATGCTAACGTGCCCTTAGTTAGTGAAAGAAGAAATAATAAATCTAGTACGAATTTATTTTTCCTTGCCGCCCTCTATCGCTTTTGGCCTCATCTGTCATGTGCAAGTCAAAAACTATTAATGGGCACGTTCCGCTGGTTATTCTCAGTTATCCGGATAGCTTTGTGTTGTTGTAATCCCTTGTTAAAAAACAGCTGATAACAGCTGACGCAACAACAACTCAAGTTATCTCAAAATTTTTGGGATAGCTAGATAGCATAGCGAATAAACATTGGAACGCGAGGAATTTCATGAGCACATCAGCTGTCTGTGAACTATGTGTTGTCTGCGTCTGCTCTGAAGAATTGAGATTTGTAAGTTTTATTTGAAATTATTTATAAAAAAGCAATTCAATATTGAAAATTATTTTAGCTTACCCTGATATCACTCAGGAGGAAGTGTGTATTTAATAATGATTTGAAAAACCAGTACAAGCTCTTGACCTACTAAGTTTTTAAATTTTTTTTATTTCTAAGTTTGTATGTTAAGCGTAATACGATGCTGATGCGAAACGAAATGTTTAGTTGTTCTCCAACAAGACAACGAAATGCTTACGAAAACGAAGCGGAAAAATATTCATTGACAGTTGCCCAAATTCAAAAAATTAAAAGAAATGCAAATGCAAAAATTACAAGCAGCCATGCTGTAATGAAAGAAACAACAAAAATAAAAACAAATTTCATTTTTTCGCCAACAATTATGGCCTGGGTAATTAATTGTGTGCGAAAAAAGAGTGTAGACTTCTCCTAATAATCTGCTACAACTATCAATTTCGCTCATCGAACAGCGTACTGCAGAACGAAAAGTAGAACTAAATTTATAGTTTATGATTTCGTTGACATTTTTGTATGGGATTTTTCGTTTCGCATCAGCAGCGTACTTAGCTTAAAGCCAAGACTGAATTGATTAGAGTTTATTCTATTTTAAGTTGAGCCATTCTTCCTCGGAGAATATATATTTATTATTAAATGGAATAAATGATTGAAAATTGAGTTGAATTTTTTTTTTCTTTTGTTCATTATTCAGCTTTCTAAAATATGGTCACCGTAATTATAGTGAGCTTCACTTACGGCGCGCGCAACAATTTTGTTACATTTTTACTCCATAGGTATACACGTGGGACACTAAAAAAAATTGGCATGGTACAAAACAATTCTCTCCTAAGATATTTGAAAGGCAAAAGGGCATTTGGAAATGAGTGCCCACATTTTTATAAAAATTCGATCTATTTTTAGTTTTCAAAATTTTATTCAAAAATGCTAGTTGCAAGATAATTCAAACTTCATTTTTTTCTTAATTTGAAGTATACCATTCTCGTTACTACAAAAAAAAAAAAACCTTAAACAAAGACAGTTCAAAAGCAAATACTGTCAAACTTCTTTATAACGAACTTCCCCATAACGAATATCTTTATATTGCGAACTGCCACTCTGTCCCCGTCCCCTAAAAAAATATTCTATACAGATGTGTCTCCATATAACTTTATAGAGAAATAATAATTATTCTTGGAACCCATCATCATTTCTGTTTCTTTATAAAGAAATTTCTATACAATTTTTTTATGAAATTTCTCACTCCTAAAAAAAATGAAACGAAACAAGTTTTTTTTTACAACTTTCTGCAAATAAAATCTTGGTATTAGGGAATTCCCGATTTTTGAGAAGATCTTTGCTGGTAAGTGCGCCGCTCTACCTACTTGGATAGAATAGGAAATGTGTGGTAACAATTCAAACATTGAATTCGGAATTTTCACCATACGTCAGTTTCGCTAATCTTTTTGAAAACTTAGTGAAAACGAACGGCCGAAGGGCCTTTTACGAGGGTCGTTTGCTTTCAATAAACTACTTTTGTCGAAAAAAATAATTTTGATGCTGAAAATCTTAATTACCTATAGTGAACGAAATTTCACGTTGTGAACTGTTAACGAAAAATTTGGTTAAGAAAGATTAGTCGTAATCGTAAGCAAGACACTCGTAATAACAGCCCAAGTTGTGCTTCCATAACTATGAAACAAGAGGGAACAGTTCCTGTGTTATGCGTTATGTCTTTCATTTTCATTAAAATTGTACTAAAAGAAATTGTACATTTATAAAAATAAATAAAATGCACGACTGGATCGCACGTACTTGCTCTTATGTTCAAGTTGTGTGGAACTTAAGAACTTTAATAAATATTCAAGTAGGTAGTTATAAAAAAAGTATAAAAAGCATTTAAATCGTTCTTTTTATAGTATAAACAGTCTGATAAAAACGTAGAGCTCAAAAAAAGTATGTCATTTGATTACTTGAAAAAATATGAATATATGTAAAAAAAAAAAATTTTAAATCGTTGGAGCCGATTTCTTAAAAATTAATTTTTTATATATAAAATTTTTGTAACATTTTTCAAAAAAAAATTTGGTATGCCAGTTTTAATATACATTTAAAACTGAAATTTCAAAACAATTGATCAACCCGTTTTTGAAATATTGAATTTTCAAAAAAAAAAATTTGAATCTTTTTTTTAAAAATCCAAAATTTATTTTTTCAAAAATTTTGGTATGCAGTGTTATTTATATTCTAACAAAACTTTTGTACAAACAAATTTATTGAAATCAGATGAACGGTTAAAGAGAAAACCAAAAATAAAAAAACCGTTATATGGCAGGTACTGTTAATAAATGATTTTGGTGATTATTTTTCTTACTTAAAGGTACATCATATCTACAGTAATACACTGATTTTTTTTTATCAAAATCGTTTGAGCCCTTTTTGAGATAAATAAGCTTTTCCTTAACGGTTGTATGGCAAGTACCGTTACAAAAACCCTTGAGTTCAAAATTTGAAGAAAATCGCTTTAGTGGTTTAGGCTGAAGGTTGAGGTACGGACAGACGGACAGACAGACAGAATTGTGCCACCCACTTTTTTCGTGTTCTCTATCATCGTAATTTCATGTTTGATTGCTATCTCGAAATTTTTTTTTTGCACGAATCCAAAACTTGCCCTATAGTACCTATGTACATATATGCAAGTAAAGAATGCTTGCTGTTCATCATTTACATAAACATACATTGACCTGAGTATCTGATGTGAAAAAAATATTATTTTCAATAATTTAAGAAATTTTCGAATAGCGAATTTTGCCTTAAACTTCTCTATAACGAACCAATTTGTTGGCCCCTTGAGGGTTCGTTATAAAGAAGTTTGACTGTATTTACCTAGGATTTTCTCAAAACTTCGTGCATTTGGTGATTTTGCCTACACATTTTTTTTCATTTTTCTTAGAACCAAAAACAACGGTGCCGACCGTATCTACAATTTTTTTTACAAAAATTTTACAAAATCTCATTTTTCTTAAAAACTGCTCCACCATTTTTGTTTGTAAAGGCTACCTTTGGATAGGAAACCATTTTTCAAAAATAGTTATTAATGGTTCCTCCCAAATAACGATTTTTTATTTTTCGATTTTCTTCAAATCGGTACTTATGATCTCAATAATTTTTGTATACAGAAGCTTCTAAGAAATATAAACAGTTTTTGTAGCCAACATTTTCAAAACAAAATATTTTTAAAACATGTTTCAAAATTCATTATTGAAAATCGTATATTTTGAAACTCGATACCCGAGTTTTTCAACGCTTTCTAAAATATTTTCAGAAAAAAAATTACTTTTATGCCAAACTAACGGTACCTTCCACACAAAAGTTAAAAGACCGTTTAGGACAATCATTTTTTTCTCAAAAACGTCTCTTACGATTTTGATTAAACTTCGTTTCGTAAGCTAAGATTAGTATCTCTTATATAATGTTTTTTT
The DNA here is from genome assembly GCA_963921185.1 of Dasysyrphus tricinctus. NCBI lineage: Eukaryota > Metazoa > Arthropoda > Insecta > Diptera > Syrphidae > Dasysyrphus > Dasysyrphus tricinctus. The sequence continues at coordinate 136,938,237 of OY992530.1, read as the reverse complement.
TATTATTTATAATTTTCTCATTATCATCCAAACGGATTTAGATAAAATTTTGTATATACACATTTCAAATAAGTTCAAATAATATTATATCAAAATTTCCCAAAAAGGCGTTGACATTTTTTTTTTTGATATTTTATTTTTATAAGTATGCACATTAATAAATACATATCTTAGATGTTCATACCGAAATTGGTCTTTAAAATGTTTTAAGAATTTGATATATAAAATAATATTTTTGTTTTTTTTAAACAGCCAAAACGATTTTTATTTTTTTTTTCATAGTCATCAAATCAATCAAAGAGTTCCCTTAGCTAGTTAAAATATCGTAGTTATTCCTGGTCAACACTTTTCTTAAACCCTCAGCCTTTTGAACATAAGAGCGTGCGACCCAGTCGTGCTTTATTACTTGCGATTAGGTACTAAAGGACAAGTTTTGGATTCGTGCAAACAAAATTTTGAGATAATAATCAAACATGACATTACGATGATAGAGAACACCAAAAAAGTGGTTGGCACAATTCTGTCTGTCTGTCTGTACCTCAACCTACAGCTCAAACCACTAAAGCGATTTTCTTCAAATTTTGAACTTAAGTTTTTTTTTGTAAATCTCCAGACCAGAGGGGAAATAGAAATGTTTTAGCTTCAAAAATAACAGTACTTGCCATACAACTGTAAAGATAAAGCTAATTTATCTCAAAAACGGCTCCAAAGATTTTGATAAAAAAAAATCAGAATTATTATAGATATCGTGTACTTTCTAGTAAGAAAAAAAATTTCCAAAAAATTTGTTTAACGGTACCTGCCATATAATGGTTCTTTTGATTTTCTGTTTTCTCATTAATCACTCATCCGATTTAAATAATTTTTTTCACAAAGCCTTTATTAGAATACCTATAAGTAATACTGCATACCAAAATTTGGGAAAAAATAAATTTTTGATTTAAAAAAAAGATTCAAAATTTTTTTTTGAAAATTCAATATTTCAAAAACGGGTTGATGAATTATTTTAAAACTTCAGTTTTAAATGTTTATTAATATATACTCAAAATTTGGCATACCAAAAATGTTTTCGAAAAATGTAACAAAAATTTTATATAATAAGAAAACGGCTTCATAGATTAAAATTTGTTTTTTTGCTTATATTCATATTGTTTCATGTAATCAAATGGGATACTTTTTTTTTTGAGCTCTAAATTATTTATCAGGCTGTTTATACAATAATTAAAGGAACGATTTAAATGCTTTGTTATACTTTTTCTATAATTACTTGAATATTTTTTAAAGTTCTTAAGTTCCACACAACTTGAACATAAGAGCAAGCACGTGCGATCCAGTCGTGCATTTTATTTTTATTATTTCAACGATCTGAAACCTGAAATGCGCCAAAAAATCATTCTGTACGAATGCGAATAAATCTCATATAATGGAGAGAATAAGTTAATTGTTTGCTTTTTAGGTACGAGTTTCTAGGTATAAAAACTGGGCTTTTTGTATCACACACAAACCTACTCACTCAAATCTAGATAAAAGCAAATACAGTAAACAGTAGGTATGTATATTTATTCGTCATCTTATGGATGACTCTTTCCCCCTCAATTAAATAAAAATAAACCTTTTCTGATGATACCTTGACTTTACACAACACATAAAAGTATCCACAATTCTCCAAGCTCCAACTCCAATCCAACCGCACTAGCCGCAGCCACAATTGTAGCTCATTCCTGACCTGTGGTGGCGGCATTTTACTGGCATCTGGTAGCTTATCAAGCTTTCTTTTTTCTGTCAATTTTTCATGAACGCAGTCTGTTTACGATCATACACCAGTTAACATCTCTGACACTCTAACTGACTAAAGTTGAATTATATTTGTATCTTTTCTTTGTTTAAATTTCTTTTGTGTATTTTTAGCGAATAAATTAAATTAAACATAAACATGGGTGATGAATGGGCGGTAAGCTAAAAAATTAAATTCTTTTTCCTGAATCAAAGCATTGCTATATGTATGAAATAAAATTAGATACAAAAAAAATTACACACTTTTTTTTACGTCAAAAACAATTTAATTGCCGCTTCTGTTCGTTTGTGCTTAATTTGAATAATAAATGTATGTATATGTGTGTATCTTATCTTTTTATTCAATTCGCCGGCCGCATTGTATTGTTTATTAGTGCTTTTTTTATATAAGTTAAATATAGCAATAGGAAATATAATTAGTTAAGTGCATATTAAACAGTAAAACATGAAAAATATAGATTAATATTCGTGACTATACAATTAAATCCATGAAATACTTGTTGATTCATGTGGAACTGAAAGTCATAAAAACCTTATTCATACATTGACGTTTCATATAATTACAATTTCATTATACATATCTACCTAAATTTTTTTTTTATTGCCTTGCTAGTTAGTGTTTTTTTTTTTTTGAGAAATCAACTTCTTTAATTTTAAAACGAATGAATCAGAGTATAATGAGGGTAAATACACACTACGGGTCACTTGATTAGACACTTTTAAAAACTACTTTAGTGTTTTTTATTTTAGTGACCATTTTAGAAAATATAATTTAGAAACGTGGAAAAGATGAAAATTATCTTTCTATTGGCTTTTTTGGTCAAAACTTGTACTTATATTTTCAAGAACACCCCTCAACTAACAAAATTACTTCGCATTTCACGACATTGAAGTCTTATTTGTTGCTATAGTGCTCCTATTACCCCTCTGACAGGAAGTAAATACATATGTATGTTTTGGAGTATAACTGATTCCTTAAATATTTGCTGGTGCAAATTGCATCAGCATGATAGAAGCGATGTCTTATGAAATTACCAAGGAAATTTCACTTCAATATTCATCCTTTTAATTGTTATACAATCTTTATGTAAGTTTGTGTTTCTTTGTTTCTATAATGATTGTATTAGTGAATATGGTGTGGTTAAATGCTATAGTCTTTGGGATTCGAAGATTTTCTTGGCTGGAGCTTTGTTGTGTTGTATATTCGCTCGATGTGGCCGATCCAGTATAGTTGACGTGTTTTGGCTCTTTGGACTGCATCCACATCTTGGTACAGCACAATTTACAGTTGAATCTATTCCTCCATTCAACCTCTTTGCATGTAGGACCAAATTTCCGCCGAAGAATTTTTATCACTCAAAATTGGCCAGTATCAACTCTCGTTTTTTAACTATCGTCCAGTACTCGGCGCCGTAGAGTAGAACTGTTAAAATTAGTGTTTTGTATAGCGTGTTCTTTGTCTTTCAAGAAAAGAGTTTTGAACCCATTTGTTTGGCCAAACCCAAGTAGCAGCGGCTCGCTAGGGTAATAATTCTTCGTCGGATCTCCGCTATGGTGTCGTTCGTGGTATTGATAGGTATGCTTGTCCTGAGCTAGGTGAGTTCCTTGATTACCTCGAAATTATTGCTACCAGTGACGTTTTGTCCTAGGCGATGGTCAGGTGAAGCTTTGTTTGTTGATAGCATATTCTTTGTTTTGTCTTCATTCACATCAAGACCAATGCGTTTCGCCTGCTTATCAATAGCTGTAAATGCTACAAGTACCTACAGCTTGCTTGGAGTGGCTGATTGTGTTGATGTCGTCCGCATAGCCAAGTAGTTGAAATAACCTGTTGTAGATAGTGCCTTCCAGGTTAACAACACTCTTGTGAAGTTTCTACTCCAGGGCTAGGTTGAAGAAATTACAAGATGGCGAATGTGCTTGTCTGAAGCCTCTACACGTCTGGAATAGTTCGAATGAGCTGTTATTCATTTTCACGTTGCACCGCGTATTTTTTTAACGTCATGTGGCATAGCTGGATCAGTTTTCTCTCGATCCCGAGTTCCGACATCGTCAATAGAAGCTCTTGGCGACTAATCCTATCGTATGCGGCTTTGAAGTCGATGAAAAGATGGTAGATCTCCACTTGAAATTCGTTTGTTCTTTTTTTTTAAATAATAATTTTAACTAGGATTTGCCTCAATGTGAAGATTTGGTCTAACGTTGTTCTGCCTGGCCTGAAGCCACACTGGTACGTGCCAATCATAGTGTTCCCGAAAGGTTTTAGATGCTCATATAATACGTTGGATAGGATCTTGTAGGTAACATTAAGCATGGATATGCCTCTGTAGTTCTTGCAGGACATAGGATTGCCTTTTTTGTAGATACGGCATATGAAATATCTGACCAGTTGTCCGTCATACTTTCCTCCTACCCTACCGAGATATCTCCTCCATACTTAAAGAGTTCCGCAGGTAGGCCATCCAAGCGGGTGGATTTATTGTTCTTTAGCTTGTGGATGGCTTTCTTAACCTCTTCAGTACTGGGCGCTGGGACTGAATCTTCATTGACTGGTCTCATGCTTCTTTGTTCTCCTGTGGCTTCCTCTACACAATGCCTACTAAGCAGTTGCTGAAAATGCTGCTTAAACACGTCTACAATTACCTGTGCTTTGGTGACTAGGTTCCCTTCGCTGTTTCGAAGAGCTTGCGTGCCCGTCCTATAGTCAGATGCCTGTTGCTTGGCTGTTTTGTAGAACTGGCGAGTGTTGGTGGCGGTGCTAAACTCCTCAAGATAGCTGAAAGCTGACCTCTTGTTTTCCGTTGCATTATTTGCATTCATGCATTTTCCGTCTCCTGCTTCAATACTGCGCATTCATCATCATACCATCACGGCTGCTTTTTTCTGGGTGATTGATAGCCTACAGTGGTATCGGCTGTCTCCTTAATGATTTCACGATACTGGTTCCACTGGTTGTTGGCGCTTGTGGCTGGTTGTACCGCAGAGAGTCTCCCGGTCAATTGCTCACTGTAGTCTCTGGCTTTCTCTCAGATGTTAATGCCTAAGCATTCAATGTTGAATTCCTTTCTTTGGGCGGTCTTCGTTTACTATTCGTTAGACAGTCAGGCTCTGAACTTTTGCACAACAAAAAAGTGGTCAGATTCCACGTTTGCTCCTCGGAGAGTTCGCACGTCCAAGATGTTCGTTGCGTGCCTTGCGTTGTCTGTTGTCGTTTCGAGGAAGCTGTGCTCTCCAACTAATACGCCAAAGATGTTTTCCTTCCCAACTTTAGCATTGAAGTCTCCGAGCACGACTTTGACATCGTTCTCCGCTCAGGCTCCGCCCAAGAGGTCGTTAAGCTCCTCCTTGTAAGACTCCTCAGCTTAACGGTAGAGGCATGTATCACATATTAGGCTTATGTTTTGGAAGGTAACCTGTCTAACATTTCAATTTATTTATGCTATTTTATGCGATTATAATAGCCATACCAATCTATTTTCTTATGTTATTTTTGAAAAAAGTTTTTTTCAAGTCTAGCTTTTTGTCTCATAATAATTCATGATAAAAGCGACTCCAGTTTAATGCAATGTTTGGGTTCGATTCCTAGATCTAACATCATACACATTTTTGTATGGGAACCTCTTTTATACCCCTATAATTAACCTTATTAAAAAAGGTCATCTATTTTACTATATGGAGTATTATGCAATGCTTATATGAGTGGGATGAAATAAAACGAATAGAATCTATGGATGAATATAGGAGTAAAATTGTTAGTTGGGCACCCCTCTCTACATACGTCCTTGGATTAAAAGGTATTTCCTACTTCTTCAATTTATTACACCCAGAGAAAAAGCAACGTAAAATCAATGAAGACCCCTTCGATTTAACTATTTTTAGGAATGATTTAGCTTCGAAGTGGAAAATTTTTAAATCAATGAGGAATGCTGTTAATTCAACATTTTTCCCTTCTTTAAAATTAATATGTTCCATGTTCCTTTTAAAAAGGTTTTTGTGTCGATTTAAGGTTAAACCATCGTTTAAATCAATTAATCTATCCTTAAAACAAAATGTGTCAACTTCAATGAAACTACTAGGCATCGCATATGGAAATGCTTTAAACTTTAAAACTACTACGCCTATACTTCAATTCGACTATTATCCATCGAACAATTGAATACTTCTGACTTTGATATTAATACTCACACACATAAATGGAACTATTGTTTACTGTTAATTTGAATACACTCAACTTACATTATACCACGTTTCAACTGTATTCTAACTTCGTTTACACGTTGGTTCAAAGTGAACTATCTTAGATTCAAACTGATCCCACATTGAAATATATATTTTTTATTTTGATCTTACTATATTACATAGTAGAATTTACTAGTTAAGACTTTGAAAAGACAAGGTTTTAGCTTCCATCCAACCACAATCAATGTAAAATCAAGTGATTTAAAACTTAAAAGCTAGCTTTTTCAACCTTGATTCAACAATGCTTCACTTATTTTCGAAATGGATTTTTTTTAATAAAAACATTTCTTCAATTTGAAATTCAAACATTTTATTTACATTTTGTTAAATTTTACAGAAATTTAAAAAATATGTTCCAACCATAATAATGAGTATCTGTTTCCTTATATATTGCAATCGTTTGCTTAAATGAGATCCATTAACTGAACAGCAAAAAAAGACATTTTGCAGGGAACATTATTTTAAAATCAATGTTAATCTGAAAAAATACACAATAAGTTGAAGAAACAAAGCACTTAAGTTTTTGTTTTACTTACAAAATCATCGATTCTGGTATCAATAAGCTTTGGCCAAGTTGTCAGACTTTCAAGTCTCTTGGAGAATACTGAATGTCTTCTACCAATAACATCCCAATTAGTAGAATCCTGGCTTAATGCTATTTTTAAGGCAATTTCAACAGATTCATCTACATAAATTTCAGTTGAATCAAGCGTTGGCTCATCACGAAAACTTTCGGTTCTAATCTATTCTGATTTGGAGAACTTCAAATGTTTTGGTCTTGAGTCAATCCTTTTAGGCTGTAGTTCCATGTAAATAAGACGTAAAGACACAAATTATTTTATGGAGCTATCAGGTTTCTATATATACATAGTATTATGAACATATTATACATATTAGAAAAAAAGATAAAGTATGCATTAGGTACATACCTTCCTTGACTTCACTTTCAGAAGGAAAAACTAAAACGCTCTGCTTAATAAGGCCCCAATTTTCCGAGGTATTGTTGCAGTTTGATTTTTCCACAACGATTTTGATAACTTTGACTCGGTGTATATTTAGCAGATATCGTTTTTTTTATAGAATTCAATTAATGAGTTTCCTTTAGAGGAACCATGAATCAAAGATGAAATATTCTAGGCGAGTTGAAAAAGGTATGATAACAACATAAATTATGTAAATATTTTGTATTTATGTAGGTAACTTACTATTTTTTGAGGATATGAACTCGATGGTGCTGATAAATTTGTGGATTCTGAAACTGACGGTTAGTTCGCTTTAAAATTTATTTTTAACCAATTTCAAACATTGAAGTCCAAAAAGGTGATTCTATGTGTTATTGGATACTACAAAGTAATTCTTCTTTTAGACCTTTTTATGATCAATAATTTTCTAAATTCGTACCTCTGTTTTTCTCCGATAAATAATTTTGCCCGAAAATTATCTATTCTGATCCCATTAGCTTAAAACACTTTGAAAATAAGAAAAAATAAATTAAAAGTAAAACTTAACACGCTGAATGCTAAACACGGATGACGATGGGTAACCGATTGAGTAGATAAAAAATAGACAAATATCTGTAACAACAGTAATTATTTTCGTTGTAAGTTGCACGCACCTAAAAATGAGTACGTATTTCTTAGAATTAACGTTAATCGTATTTGATTCACGACGCTTAGAAGTTTTTTTTGTTTTTACTTTATAGAAAATGTTTTTTGCACATTGTATCACTTAAAAATGAGAATATATCTCTTTAAATTAACATTTTCTACTTTGATTCAACTTTGTTGTTCGTATAGGAGTGTTAACGTCCCGTTATCTACATTTCAACATTCATTTAAATACACAATACCTACCTACATATTTAAATTTTAACAATGTGGATTTAACTTAGAAATTTTTTAGAAGTACGTGCAGGGCACTTTGAAATAAATGTTTGGATAAATATTACCATGTTGCATTTTGAAACTACGTTGAATACACTTTTTATTTAATGAAAGTTGATTTCAATGTAAAAGTAAATACGTTTTTCTTTAAAATTAGATTGAGGTTATTTAATCTTACGTTGCAAAGTTAAATCAAATATCTTTCAACGTACAATTAAATATGCTTCTCAAAAATTTATACAACTTAAGATTATATACGGTCATATATTATTTTGCATTGCTGTTTTTCCCTCAGTGTATCTTCATAAGAATTATGTTGTTTATTGTAAGTAAAAAACCATATTTTTGTTACGTGTGTGACACTAACAACTTAATGAATCAATGGAGCATAAAGTCTTGTTTGTGTTTGCTACTAGATAACAAAATAAAGTTCATAAAATCTAGTAAAAATAAAATGCAATTTTGTTTATATCCACCTTACCCATGTCATCAGCGAGAATATTTATTTCCCCTAAAAAACCAAATACTGAACGATGCTCATGTTGTGTTTTAAATACAAACAATTTGTATCACTATCATTTCTAATATAGGAAGTAAAAATTGAAAATAAATACACATTTATTTTTTTTTTTTTTTTCAAATATCAACCAAGTAATCCAGACTGTATGAATCGATTAAATTCAACAGCAAAAATGTATCTCAATGAATCATTTTTTTTGTTCATGGGAAAAACTGCCATGAGTTTAGATATGTGTATTGAATAAATAGAAACGCATGTGAATAAAATTTAAGTCTACCTTATGTTATGCTAAAGCATTGCCTTTGTATCTTGTATGGCGTTGAACATTCAAAACAATTTTCAAATTGAGACAAAGTATTTTAAATTGAATGATCTACTTGACCATGAATGGATTTTCTAAGGTTAATTCAATAAAAGAGCTTAAAGTTTAAGTTTTTTTTAAATTGTAAATAGCTAGTCAATTTAAATGAAAGCGTAAATTTTGTATTGTACATTGTATGAAAAGATTATGTTGTAATGCTTCGCCATTTAGAAAGATAAAACATAATTTAAATTTTTCGAGGAAATGTTAGTTAAATATACATAAATAATTTTTATTTTCTAACATGTTTCAATACGTCAGAATCGTTAAAGAGTGTATTGATTTACTGACAAATTACCTTATAAACTTTGAAAAACCATTAATTGTATGTAATTATAAAAACACTCATGTTGATAACTCCAATGAAATTATGATTATTTATTTACCTAATATAAATAACAAACACATACCTATGTATGTATTGGGTAGGCATTGGAAAATAGGGTTTCGTGCAGTTTAATTTACTAATAGGTTTTATGAATATTTAAGCATTTTATTTAGTAAATATGCATTGGGCAGTGGGTGTAACATTCATTGTTGGATCTATTGAGCCCAGTGCCGAATGTAAATACGTACGAAAGAGCAAGCCTTGTGCAAGAAAAAAAAAAATGAAAATCTGTTAACACAAAAATTTGAAAAATATAGTAACTGACAGTTACGATATGAACAAAACACAAGATAAGAAATTATTGCATATTTATTGTGTAATTACAAATATTTTTGTGTGATCTAAGCATGCTTAAAGCACACAATTCTACCTAATTCACTCATGTCTTTCTGAGAGAATGGTCATACACTGGTATATTTTTAGTTTCCATGGTATTACATACTTGAAAAGTTAGCTGATTTAACTTAAAAGACTTTGTAGGAAATTTTCTATCAAAATGCATGGTTTAAAGACATTTTATAATACATATGTGTATTATTAAAAAAAAAAATGCATAACTGGGTCGCAATTACTTGCTCTTATATTCAAGAAGTTTATGTCTTTAAAAATTGTGTACAAAGACATTGAAATTATGAGAGAACATTTTTTAAAATTATGAAATTCGATATTTATAAATTCACTAAAGACACGCCTGTTATCGTTTGAAGTGAAAAAAAAAGAATTCTGGAACAAATATGAATTCATGCGAAAGGAAATTTTGAAAATCGTTTCAAAGAAATATTTACATATAGTCCAATAAATAGAGGTCAAAATAGGAGGGTTAACCTGCAAAAGGTAGGGTAGTTCTTAATTTTTGATATTGTGTGTTTTCTTATTCTCTCTTCAATTGGATGTTTTCTCTAATGCCATTTTCAAAAATTTATTTATATCACATAGTTCGGAGTTATAACGGTATATCGCACTCGAAAATTTTGATCCTATTCAATTGAACGGGAGTGTATGTTATATGTTATATAATTCCAAATTTTCACAACCACGCCCCTCCACCCCTTAAAAATCCTGGAAAAACTACAAAAAATCGGCACCTTTGTTCAGTTTTTTGCTTATAATTTCTTTCCGGTTTATTTTTACGGTAAAATGTAGATATAATGAAAACTTGTAGACATTAAAATTTTCTACAAATATGAACAGGAAAATAGTTTTGTAAAATCACTACAATCGGCGCTATGGAAACATGGTGAAAAAATTCTTGTTAGAGGGAAATTCGACTTAGGGTGAGTTCGACTAAGAGGACGTTGACTGTAGTCGCATGAAATTGTTAGTCAATTAAATTATCTACAAGGTTGATTATAAAATTTTACCCTAAATTTGACGGTTAAGGAGTCATTGTGCTGTAAAGAGGGAAGAAACTGAAAATCTTACATAGTACGAAATTTTAGCCTTTTCTTGGAGCTCCACAGCGCCGTTTTTAGTGGTTGTACAAAAATACTTTTAAGTCATATTTGTAGGAAATTTTATTGGTGTGTTTCGATTGTGAGAAGAGAAATTAAGGTTATGTAACCTCGTGCGGGTGTCCTCGAAAAGATGAGATATATGGGACTGAGATGAAGCGTTCCACCCAAAATGTCAGTACCGTGTCAGTATCGTGTCCATTCCGTCCGTTCCTTGTTTTTTCCAATTGAATCTACTATTTTCTTATGAAATAATTTATTGAATAGAAATGTTGTGCTTAAAAAAGTTTGAGTGCAATACTTGCTTGACAAAATTTTGAAAAAAATTAAGACAAAATAATTATCGCTGAATAAAACAATCATCATAAGTGAGAGCTGTCCGAGATTTAGTTTTATTTTTGAATTCAAATGATTTCCCGCTGAACCGCCATTTTGTTTAAGTTCTAATTTGTTTGTATGGTTTGTTTTCAAAAAGTGACAATACTTCTGTATAGTTAACAACAGCCTTTTATTTTTTGTATGTGGTTATACTTTAAGAGTGGTCATTTTTCACTCGAAGAAAGTGTGTCACAAACTTATTTGTCGGTACCGTGGTAGTATTTTTTAAGCATGTTATGACATGTTTTGGTTGATTATTAGAATTTTGTATTCCATTTAACGGAATTAGTTTAAATTTTCTTCGAAATTATTTTTCTCAGTAGCATTGAAAACTGACGTAACATATACAGTCTTAATGTCAAATCCATGGATGACAGTACCGTGGCATTTATAAGAATTTCTTCAACTTTTTTAACATTTGTTTACAGTAACACAATACTATTTGTTCTTCTTAGGAGCTTCTACATAAAAAAAAATCACCCCGTTTTCAAGAAAATAAAAAAAATAGCTCTTTGGGAGGTACCATTAATAACCTTTATGCGAATTATTTATTAGATGTGAAGCCATTTTTGGAAAAAAAAAAATTGTATGGCAAGTATGTACAGTTAGTTTTAATCTAAAAAATTGATAAGAATGTGTGGAGGATATGACAACAACCACCATTAAGAATTGTGAACTTTTCCTTCTTCGCTTTTCGATTTTAAATTAGAACGGAAAGCTTGCCTAAATTAGAGATATGAAGAACCAATGCAAAAATTTGATAGAAAATTTAATTTCCTACAAAAAGTGTTACTATTCTCTCATAAATAAATAAGTGAATTAATTAATATTTGGTTTGTAAGCATGCTTAGGTACATAAGTCCCATACAAACATATTAAACAATAAAAACACTTGAACGCAATAATTGTTCATTTATTTTTCTCATATTCCGGTATACATTCAATAGCTTATCGGCGGAACCTAAGCTGATAACATTTTCTAAGCTCACTGGAAAAAAATTAAGACACTAAATAAACATACTCTTAACGCAGATCCAGAGTTTTTCAATAAAAAAAAAAATATATAGCCAAAGAACATCAGGTGCAAATTTTTGTCAATTATATATATGTAGGTTAAAGTGGACAATATGCTAAGTTCCTTGCAGCTCATATATTTTATCCATGGGATATTTGGCAAAAAGTCATTTACGGATAACTCTTTCTGCACGACATGACATTTCAAACGGAATCTAAAAAAATCTCCGCAATATTGTCTCGATTGTAGGAAATTATCAAAAAGACAATAGAACACATTTAACGACCGAATAAAAATGGTGACATCACAACAAATTAACAGCAAATTATTCACTTTTCGACCAGTGAATGTTGCTTCGCTAACTTGGTGGCATCGAGCACCTTTATATATGCGCACCAGAGTCAAGGCTTTGAAAATAATAAAATGTACTAACTCACAGTCACAGTTCATGAGTACCTAATATCATACAAAACAATATGCAATAATTGTAAAATTTAATTTTTTAACAAGCTTAGAATTATTATGTAAATACACGGTGCGATGACGGGTGGTTAAACTAAAAAATCGTTATCTTGTAAGTTCCTACCTATTTAAAATTATCACAAAAGCATGATCAATTTTTGAACAATCAAGTTTGTCTTTTGTTGATCTGAAAATTTGTCAATTTGGCATCGTGACAAGCCGTTTCCTTGATTTTTAATACGTTTGTCATTATGACAATACCACAAACCACTTTGGTTTGTCGTGATTTCTTCTATTACGATGTCAATAACCTCTCTTTTAAGTTTTGATTTAGACATTCAACCCTCAGTGCATATTGGGCATCTCGAGCTCGACATCCTCATTAGTGATAGGAAGAGTCCATACACCAAAGGCAATATGAAATAATTATTATTAAGTCTCATAATATTTTTATATCTAATAATATTATATACTTAGTTCTTATTTGAATTAGTTCAATTCATCTTGAAATTGATAAATTATGGAAACAGTAATATACATTTTAAAATTCGATATTTTTGCACTTTATTCAGCAAAAACCATATTGGCGATCATCTAGCTTTAATATGCTTACAATATCTGTTGCTTTTCTTACATTTATTGTTGTTGTCAATCTTAATGGAGTAATTGCAGCATCAACCAAAGGACAATCATCAGTAAGTTTTTAAAAATTCCTTACATAATGATAAAGGTTAATGGTTTGATGATTTTCTAAAATATTTTTACTTTGGATATAATGCAACATTTCTTTGCTATTTTCTTTTTCTCTTTCTTTCATTTCAATTTATATACAACGTAAAGTTTAATCATATCATCTTCTTTAACTTCTAACTGGTTTTGTGTTGATTTATTTTTATATTTTTTGATTTTTAATTTTGTTCTTATTCTTAATATTCTGTTTTTTTTTATTAATTGATTTAATCTATACATTTTTCGAAATAACATAACCAGAAACATTTGCTCGAAATTTCTTATTTAAATGTTATCTTAAAACAGCCGCCTTAGTCATATTGAAATCGGTGAAATCGTAAGTACCTACATATCTTAAAAACAAAATGAATCACAAAACTTTTGGTGAAACGTGTATTATGTTTTATGACTCGACTACGAAACTCCAAAATTTTCAAAAGTTAACATTTTGAAAGATAAATCTTATAAGAAAAATGAAAGTTGTTTCTAATTTGTTAAAAGTTAAGTACATCTTCCGCTTTGCATACTCTGCGATCTGGAGCTCGATACCTCCAGTCATCCAGACCAAGCACTCACTGGCATCCGCATTGGCTGTGTCTTAAAACCCGAGCGAAAGTTCGGTCTTCTTTTTCGCCCCGAAATTGGAAGCTGGGATTCAATGGCTCACCTGGCTGAATCAATTGCTGCACATAGCGAGTTGACGATTGTATTTTCTCCTTCATTTGACCTTTTCACCCAAACGACCATATATCGATCGCAGAATAGTTGTTGCTTCTTCCATATACTAAAATCCACTACTCCAACGTGCCATCGTGTACGGTTTTTGGAGATGTATCTCAGCTCTCTCCAACTCTTCCCCAGTTGTGCTGATTCCTCTTCGACTTTTCTTCGCCAAGTACTTCTAGGTCGGCCCACTCGTCTGCCCCACTCCAATTTATGTTTTATAGAGTCGATGGTCCACACCACGCATGAAGTTTGTCATTGGAGCTACGGTTAGGCCAGAAAATCTTCAAGATGCTTCGCAGACATCTATTATATAGAGGTGTTCCTCCATATTTGGACATCATTCTGAGCGCAGCCTTTGCTTTCCTGATTCGGCTGATTATATCAGACAATACTCCCAAGATATTGAAAACTCTCTACCATTCTTCTTCATTCTCTTTTCTGTTGTCCAGAAATATCTACTTGGGTAGATGAGGAAGTTCCAAGGCTGATCCTTTTTTTTTGTCGTATAGATCTCAAGCTCAACTGCTTCAGCTTCTCTCTCCACCCTTGTTGTCTTTTAATGGTGATCCATGATCTTATGAGAGAGTAATCATACGTCGTCTGCGTAGTCCAGATGTTAGAGGTGTGATAATAGGTCTGTTCGCGAGGTTGCTGGTATCCGTGACGGCTTGGTCTTTAAACCAAGCTCGAGCTATAAATGGACTATAATAATCAATTCGCTCTATGTGGCTGAGCCAATGTAGTAAACGTTTTTTTGATTTTCTAGACAATATCCACATCTCGATACAGCTCATAGAGTCCGCGGTTGTATCTTCTCCTCCATTTGCCTCCTCGCACACAGAACCAAATATCCGTCGAAGAATGTTTCTTTCAAAGGTGCTTAGTATAGGTATCATAAAGCAGGACTGGCCCTACTGGCAGTATATGGGTTCAATAGAGCGTGCACTTCGTCTTGAGTGTGAAGGGTTTTGAGCCCTTCGGTTACACCGAAGAGACAAAAGAAGTAGTACCTGGTTTGCTTTTTGCTATCATAAAGCAGGACTGGCCCTACTGGCAGTATATGGGTTCTATAGAGCGTGCATTTCGTCTTGAGTGTGAAGGGTTTTGAACCCTTCGGTTACACCGAAGAGACAAAAGAAGTATAATACTGGTTTTCTTTTTGCTGCCAAACCCTGTGCATTGCGTATTTTCCAATTTCACTTGCCACAACTGGATCAGTTTTCCTGGAATTACAAGCTCAGCCGTCACCATATAGAGCTCCTGACAATGATTGCTATCACATGTGTGTTCAGAGTCGATAACATACTTTCTTACTTAAAATGGTCTGGATTCGACCATCCGGGCCTCGTCCAACAATCTTCTTCCAGCTGGTTTGGTTTCTAGCTTTACCAGTCTCCAGTTTTGAACGCCAAGTTGGTTGAGGTCCTCTTCCATTTGCGTGCGACACCTGTTACACTGTGTTCCTCTACTGCGCCGTCCACGGGGTAAGATTCCAAAGACTTTCCGGGCCGGAGCTTGATGTCCATTCGCTCTAGGTGACCCAGCCATCACAGTCGTTGGTTTTTCACTTTTGTGGCTAGGTCGGATTCACTGCACAGTCCATACAGTTCGTTATTGTATCTTCTTTTATATATGTACATTCTCCTTTCTCCATATATGGAAACGGGACCAATAATCACTCGGAGAATTTTCCTCTCAAAACAGCTTAAGGCATTCTCATCCATGCCTCTGCATCATACATCAGGACTGGGATGATAAGCGTCTTTTATAAAAGGACACGTTAGTTGGTCGAGAGAAGGCTTTGATTAGCTCAATTAAGCAACTATTGGCAAGAGTTATTCGTCGGTTGATCTACGCTCTGGTACTATTCATCACTGAATTGATAGTGAGGCCCAGATGCCCAAAGTCTTTTACCACCTCGAAATTAAAGTTGATGTATTGTCTGAAACGTCGGCGTTGGGTGTCCTTTCGAGTTGACAGCGTATTTTTGGTCTTGCGACCCATATTCTTGGCTTCCTTTTCAATACTCATGAAAGCAGCACTGACATCACGCTTTGTTCGTCCGGAAGCGTATATTTAGACGAAATTTTGAAAGCTTGTGCTTCTAGTGTTGATATGAGAGTCTTTCACTATTCTTTCAAGAACGATCTGGAATGTATGACAACACGTGTCACCTTGCCTTAAACCTTTTTGACATCAAAGGTATCGGTGAGGTCTTTGCCGACCCTGATGGGGAAGCGTGTAATCACCATCGTCATCGTGCACAAACGGACGAGTTTGGAAGGGATGCCAAACTTAGACGTTTGCTCTTTGAAGCTCGTCTCAATAGATGCTGTCATACGCGTGCTTGAAATCGATCAAAAAAAGTTACGATTTGAAACTCCTGGGTTTTTTCCAAGATCAACCGTATGGCAAATATTTGGTCAATGGTGGATTTTCCTGACCTAAGGCCACACTGATATGGAGGTATCAGGTTGTTGACGAATGGCTTCAGGTACTGTAGAAAAGATTGATCTTGTATGCGATGTTAAAGAGACTGATGCCTCTGTGTAGTTGTTGCAGTCCAGAGAATCACCTTTCTCCAGGATCGGGCAAACAATGCTGGGGTTCTATTCATCGGGGATGCTTTCCTGCAACTTTATTTTGCAGATAAGCTGGCTTATTTATCGCCCGCTGTTTTGAATAGCTCACTCGCAAGGTCATCAGCTCGAGCAGCTTTATTGGACTAAAGTTGAGATACAGCTATCTTCACTTTGTTGAGATTGGGTAGTTCTTGCAGGATGCAGGACAAAGGATAGCCTTGCTTGTAGATGGGACATATGGAGCTGTTTGACCAGTATAAGGGAATGCTTCCTTCCACCCAAACTTGGTTAATGAATTGATGCATGTACCCCTTCAACATATCCCCTGTTTGTTGAAAGAGCTCCGCTGGTAATACATCAGATTCAAGGGCCTTGTTATCCTTAAGGTTCTATATAACTAGGTCTAGCTCTTCTATAATGGGTGGTAGAACTGGGCGCTCATTGACTGGATGCTGGTGCTCTTTCTCTTACTTGCTTTACATAATGCCAATTTAGCAGCTGCTGAAAATGCTGGCTCAATATCTTTATTATTCCCTATGATGCTTCGATGACTAGGTTCCTTTCAATGTTTAGAAGAGCTTGCCTTCCGGTCTTTAAACCAGCAACCAGTTGATTTCTTTTTTTCTTCATAAACCTCCGGATGTTCATGTTGTTTTGATCGAAAGACAACGATCACCTTGAGATGGAAGGGTGGTATACGTCCTCTCTTTTCTATGCACCGTCTTCCTCTTTCCTCTTCATCTCACTCGATACTCCACTCTCTCTCTCTTTCTCTCTCTGCTATTATTTTGCCATGAGTTCTAGAGTGGTTGATGGCCTATTGTGGTGTCGGCTGCCTATTTAATAATATCGCAATATTGCGACCACTGATTGTTGGTGTCTCTGGTAGATGAATGCACGACGGAGAGCTTCTCGCTCAAGTGCTCTCTGCAGACGGCAACTCCTTCAAGTATGCTGCTAATACCTAGGAGTCCAACATCTAATATCTTCTTTAAGAAAGTTTGCAGTGTCTTTTCGTTCGTAGACAGTCGAGCTGCGAGTTTGGCAGCAAACGGAAACAAGGAAATTGGCAGAGTTGTCCTATGTTTGCCCAACGAAATGTACGAATGTTATAGGGCACGATTAGCAATGCTCGATTAAGCTGGTGCTTCTAGCTTACTAGGACCACCACTATATTGCTTTTTGGATCTCTAGCCCTGGAAATGAATTGCTACTTGTGACCGCTGATTCACTCTACAGTTTTTTCCCTTAGTGAAGAAATTTTTTCTGCTCCCGCCACTTTTTTTTTTAAATAACGTATCTCTTATAAAATTTCGTAAATTTTTTAACGTATTTATTTTTTTCACTTTAGGGAGTTTTCATTTCAAAATATATTATATATAGCTTTGACTTAACAGCTCAATGCATCAATGCGTCTTGTAAAAGTTTCGAACTAGTTTGCGAAGAAAGCCTATTTTCTGCTTGGAATTTTTATAATCTTTTTTCAATTCGCTTTCATTTTATTCTATACTCATTCTCTCAGTATATACGTAAAGTTTGATTCACATTGCCTGGTTTATTCATTGAACTGCACTTAGCTTAAGTTTACCCCATTATGTACGTACATAGATACATCTTCTCGAAAAAGCATACCTACATCCTTTACAATGTTACATACCTACTTCTCGTGCTAAATCTTCAACTTCATTAAAATTTTCTTGGAAATATATTTTCAGGCAGCAAATGATTTCTTAGCCCTGGAGAATTCGCTTATCAACCAGTCCCAACAGATCCTATCAGCCAACAATGCCAAGGATCCAATTGAAAAGTTAAGACTTCTTTGTTTCAGCCGCGGTGCAATTGGAATCATCGGATTAGGAAGGTTCGTATTCGTATATTCGCGTGTGTATAGATATTAGATATCCTTATATATATGAATGTGTTGTGTTGGCATCATTGACGGTTGTGAACCATCAATTAGAGGAGCCAAACGCAAGTGCTCTAACTCCCTGAGCCTTGCCACCACCTTAATTCACCAAAATAATTGGATTCTCTTATCCTATCTTTGGCTCCTTTCCGTTGTTATTTATCTGGGACTTTAATACCTAACCAAACCCATGTGCATGTTTATGTGCGCGTCGTTTATCCACAGGACTCTCAGGAACATGGACGATGATGGAAGTAAAACCCTCACTATGGAGGAGTTTAACAGAGGCATTCATGAGATTGGTCTGGATGTTACTGATGCTGAGATAAAGCAAATGTTCTCAAGGTGGGTATATATCCGTATGGGACTTTGTGTTATATTTGGTTTGTTTATTTTGTTGTGGAATGGGTGGGTTAAGAGATTGCTGGCTAAGCCCAGCGGTTAGCGACCATTTGAATCGGCTTTTGGTTTTAGCTTTTGGGACGTGCTGCTGCTGCTGCTTTTGCCACTATACACCTTGCTCACCTTGTAGTATGTTCAAATTCATTTATTTCATCTATTGCTTTTGTAGTTTCGACACAGACGGCAATGGATCCATCAACATGACAGAATTCTTGGTGAAACTGAGGGTAAGTAAAGACCGATGATGGGTGCTGTGGTTTGGTGTGGTTAACTTGGTCAAGGGGTGGTATAACCAATTTACCTTTCAACTTCTCAACAGCCGGCAATGTCACAAAGTCGTTTGGCCGTCATTGATGAAGCCTTTGCTAAGATGGATAAGAACGGTGACGGAAAGATCACAGTTGCTGACCTAAGGAATGTGTACTCGGTGAAGGAACATCCAAAATTCCAAAGCGGTGAGATGACAGAAGATCAGATTTTAAATAAATTCCTTGAAACTTTTGAAGGACCACAAGGCAACAAGGATGGAACTGTGAGCTTAGATTAGTACATTGTGTTGGGCTTTTGATTAACAATGTTCTTTTGTTTTCTAGGTTACCAAAGAGGAGTATGTAAGCTATTATTCCACAATTAGTGCCTCAATTGACAATGATGAATATTTTGATCTTATGATGCGCCGAGCATATAAACTATGAGTTATGCAATTTAATTGCTAATAATTTAAACAATAACATTTATATCATTATAGTATTCAATATTTTACTAAGAAAATGTGTCAATATTTATTAATAAACGTAAGTGAGTTCGAATGGCCAAGATTCTTGGTAAAACAATGATGCCATGAACTTAAATCAAATCATAAATATTTATCCAATTATACTTCCCGAGAAAAAATGGTAAGTGACGCGTTGAACTATCACGTGATGAGGGTGAAGCTCTGGTGCGGGCGTTCGACATTCATCAGCCTGTTTTTGACCAGGAAAGTCCACCATTTACCAAATATTTGCACTATGACAGATATTGGGAAAAAAACCCAGGGGTTAAAAATCAATACCTACCACTTTTTCATCGATTTCAAGTCCAATTTCCGTTCAATTACTCACTCATGCCGACGATATTGACATAATCGGACGGACTAAGTGAGATATCAGTGGTGCTTTTATAAATATTGAGAAGAAAGTCAAGAAGATGGGTGTAACGGTAAATGAAGGCAAGACCAAATATATGCTGTCAACTAGAAAGGACACCCAACACCGACGTCTCGGACAATACATCAACGTAGACAGCTTTAACTTCGAGGTGGTCATGGGCTCTGTGCACTTTGGCTCTACTATCAACTCAGTGAACAGTACCAGAACATAGATTAAACGAAGAATTACTTTTGCCAATTGCTGCTTCTTTAAGCTAAGCAAAGCCCTCTCTTGAGTAACTTAGGTGACCTTGTATCTTCCCGGTCCTGATATATGCTGCAAAGGCATGGCTGAGAACGCCTTAGGCTGTTTTGAGAGGAACATTCTCCCGGTGATTTTTGGTCCCGTCTGCATAGATGAAGGATGGAGAAGAAGATACAACAATGAAATGTACGGGCTGTACAGACAGCTTCACCGACATAGCCAAAAAAGTGGAAAGTCGACGATTGAGGTGGCTGGGTCACCTAGAGGGAATGGACATTAATGCTCCGGCCCTTGAAAATCTAAGAGTATAACCCCGTAAGACGGCATAGTAGAGGAGCACAGCATAACAGGTGGTGCACGCAAGTGGAAGATTACCTCAACCAACTTGGTGTACGAAACTAGAAACAGCTAGCTTAAGACCGAGCTGACTGGAAGAAGATTGTTGGTTGAGGGGCTGGTCCACCTCGGACTATAGCTCTACCATAAGTAAGTATATAACCACAGAGTCCTGTGTGGAAGCAAAATAGTTTACGCTACAATACTACATTGGTATTCAATTTGGAGAGTGAGCAGTAACTGGCTGAACAGAATGGAGACGGGGCTGCAACTGTAGCTGCAGCTGGGATAGCTGTCAAAATGTTGAACACACACAAATTCAATAATACGAACACAACACGACACAACTACAGACAGAGCTGTAGGCGCAAATGGACAAGCTGGCCAACTTTTAACTTTTGCTTGCAGCTTTTTGACGTTTCAAAATGTTGAGCGCAACTGAGTAACGTGTGGGTAAAAGTGATTTTTAATTAGTTTCGATCTATCATAAGGACGTTAAGAAATTTAAGCTTCCATTTCATCAATACCAATTTTTATTTTTTATTTCTATACTGAAATGTAAGAAAGCTTTACAACTGCATTGTGGGCGCGTAAAAAAAATCACGTAGGACATTTTTTGACAGCTGTTTCAGCTGCAGCTCCAGTTCCAGTTGCAGCACTCTGTTCTGTTCAGGCAGTAAATGCTTCAGTAAAATTATGCGTGTCGTTGCTGTAACAAACATTTAGGTCAAAATTAAATAAGCGAAGTGGCTCTTCACAAGCCGTCACTATTCACTTCTAGAATACCTTATCCGTCATTGGTAGAAGTATGCTCCACTCCACTAATTACCGAACAACCAAAGAATCCGATCTTGTTTTGATCGGTGCCTTTTAAGACCCTTCTTATCTACGATTCAAAATCGTAATACACAAATACAATCAAGACCAAGGAGGTAAGTTCAGTGTCCAAATAGCTCCGACCCAAAATCGGCTAATATGGTTACAGAGTACGTGAATGGTAACGGTGGTGAATTTCACGATCTTGGTGACTCATTCACGTTATTTCTTCGTAAGATAAACTTCATTTCGTGTAAAATATCCATTATGGCTTCAGCTATGTGCACGAAGTCCTCTTATTATACAATGGCGATGAATCGGACTTATGATACCGGTGGCCTACAATCCACAGCAATATTCTGACATTCTACGGAAGCCAAGAAATTTAGCTTGTGCATCCAACAATGGGTCTCCTGGTCGTGGCTAAAGATTCTTTTTTGTTGTTGCTGTTTTCTGGTTCGATTCATACTGTTCCAAGGCCTGTTGCTCGATGCTGTTACTTTTCATGGTAATTTGGGACTGGGGACCTCGTTCTGTATCTTTTCCAACACACCAAGTGCTTACATTACCTTCTAGTTGGTAGTCACTGGTCTTGACTTTATGTCATGACTTGCTAAGCTTGTTAGTGCAAATGTTGATCAACGACAAAACTGCCACATTAGACCCATGGCTCTAAAGATTGGAGTTCAGTGCTTTGGGCTAACGACCCGACCACAGTTAAAAAAAAGCATTGCTATGAAGGAGACGCGGACAACCAGGACCAGACCCGAAACGCAAATGGACTACGATCTACTATGATGCAACTGCAGGGGCGTAGCGAGGGCGGGTGTGGGGGGGGTGTACCACCCCCTACGCTTTTCAAGAGTCGGCAAATTCAGGAAGCTAGATTTAATAGTTCAAGCAATTAAAAAAAATAATAAACCAGAAATTTTACAATATGTTTCGGAAGAAGTTAAAAAAAAGTAAGTTTGTATTTTCATTATATTAAGGTTTTTAAACTTTTCAATGTACCTATGCAAATCGACATTTTTGCCGATTGCAGATTTTGGAAATATGCCGAATAATTAAAGAGTCGGTAAATCAACGTAGCTTCATTTGCAAACAAGTATGAATAAAACGAGCCTAAGCATTTTTGCCGATTGCGGATGTCGGAAATTTGCCGACAAATTCAAGAGTCGGCAAATCAACGAAGCTTCATTAAAAAAAAAATAATAAAACTAGCATTTTTGCCGATTGCGAATTTCGCAAATATGCCGACTTATTCAAGAGTCGGCAAATCAACGAATCTTAATTTGAAAAAAATTTAATACAACGAGCATTTTTGCCGATTGCGAATTTCGCCAATATGCTGACTAATTCAAGAGTCGGAAAATCACGTTGGTAGTGAAGTTTTGATAGACCATGACCCTGGAAAACGGAAAAAAATATCGACTGCCAACGAACGTAAATATTTAAGTTCTCTTGGGCCATACCAGCCGAAACTTGACATTTATCCAACCATGCAGACATACCGTCTTACAAGTTACAAGCAATCCCGATTCAACCCAGCATGGTATTCCGAGTATTCATTTTTGGAATACAGTCCTTCTAAAGATGCAGCATTTTGCTTTGTTTGCATTTTATTTTCAGAAGGAATTGATAGAAATTTCGCTAATCCGGAATGGGTATTAGTAGGTGTTCGTCAGTGGCATAAAATGAAGAGTCTAGGTAAAAAAAAGAAGGAAAACTGATCCTACATTTCACTTCTGAATCTCATCGAGCAGCTCTGCGTGATTACTGTAATTTCGTTAATGGAGGAAATCATATCAACGTTTTGCTGGACAAGTCTGAAAGGGAACAAATCATTCAAGAAGAACAAGAAAAAGCTTACCATTTGAGAGTCTTGCAAGTTATAATTGATGTCGCGAGAACTTTGGGGAGGCAGGGATTAGCTTTTCGTGGTCACGACGAATCACTAGAGCACAGCGATGGCAATTTTCGACAGATTATTCATTTGATTTCACGACATTACCCGTTAGTGAAAAAATGGTGGGATGAATCATCAAAAAGACCACGTCATGTGACGTTCCTTAGTCCGGATGCCCAAAATGAATTCATTGATCTCTTGGGAACTAGAACTCGAAAAGCCATTGTAAATGAAATCAATAAAGATGGTATTTTTTCTGTAATGGTTGACACAACTCCAGGCTCATCACATCGAGATCGACTTGCTATTAATGTTCGATACGTAGTGAAAGCAAACGAGAGACTGTGTTGATTAAAGAGTTTTTCAATGTTTTGGAAGCATCATATGTTTTCTTCTACGGCAGCACAAAACGTTTTCAATGTATGCGTGAGGAATTCAAAAGCATTAAAAATTCATTGCAACTGAAAAATTAGTCAAAAACTCGATGGACAGCTAGAGCTGAGACAGTAAAGGCTGTTTGGATATCTTTCGAATGCATTGTAAATGGTTTCGAAAAAATAAAAACCGATTTTGATAATAATACTCGTAACTCCGCTTCTGGTCTGCTGAAAAAAATCTTGGATTTTGATTTTATAAGCTCGTTATACATATTTTTGTAAAATCGTCATGTTTAAAGTAAAAAATTTGACAGACAATTTAGAAGCTGAAGAGTTGAAAGTCATTGATGCTGTATTGTTGATTCGAAGCACATCAATATCATTTCAACAAATGAATGACGATGACGACCAAATCGATGCATTAATAAAAAGTTCATCTTCATTCGCTGAGAAATTAAAAATAAATCCAGAGAATGATTTTCTGAAACATCAAAGAACACGCCGTGTACCAAGAAGAATCGATGAAAATCCAGAAACAGCTTTCGACTTCGATTTCCAAACATTTTATCGAAAAGAATTTAGAACGGTTTTGCAAGTTTTTACGACGTGTATAAACGATAATTTAAAAGATAGTTTTTCATCTTTCGAACCTTTTCAAAAGATTTTTGAAATTCCAGTCGACAGAGGCAATGTCACAATAGAATCAGTGGAATCCATAATGAAATTGGAGCCCCTATTTTTTAAAGAAGATCCAAAGTGTTTGCTTTCTGAGTTGCACATTTTTCTTGATTCATCAACAAATTGTATAAATTTCGAAGACTTTACCAAAGTTGTGTTGAAGTTGAAAATGGTAATTCCCTTAGCGCACAAACTCATTTGCTTCATTTTAACTGCTCCTGTGACATCAGCTTCTTGTGAACGATCATTTAGTAAATTAAAATTAGTCTTAAACTATTTGCGCACGACAATGGGTGATGATCGTTTGAATAATTTGATGCTGCTTTATTCTTCGAAAGATAGAGTGGACGAAAATATTTTTAATGAGGTCGTTGAAGAATGGTCCTTATTAAAACACCGCCGAATTAAAATCTAGATAGTACAATGTTAAATTTAAATATTAAATTTTCATTACAACTTATTAAGTTTCTGCAATAAAATAACAATAAATATAAATTAATAAATTTTATTATTAAAATTAATTTGTTATAAATAATTAGCTATATTATTAAAAATTGTTTATTTTAATTAATGTATTTTATTATTATAAATGGCTAAACTGCTGATGCTGATAGAATTATGCGTTACTTTAATTTTTTTATAAAGATTGTTTAATACCTATACCTAAACAAAAATTGCTGCAATAATAAAATAAATGTTCAGGAATTTAATTCGTTGTTAAAAATTATTTCTTATTTAGATTAATCGTTGCAATAATAATATTAATTTATCTATTCCATTGTTATTAATTATTTATTATAAATAAATACATAATTCCAAAATTATTGATATCTTATTTTTCTACCAAATAATAGTTCCCAAGATTTTAAAATTGTTTCATGGAAAATCATTGCTCCTAGGTTTTTTAAATCTCTTACATCATCTGAAGGCGGTTTCATTGAAAAATCTCGCATTTCAAAATCTCAAAAGTGTGTGTGGCGAAGTGAAGATTTGAGATAAAATCATTCAGCCCTATCAGGAGTTTCGCCTGAATGTCATTCCACTCGGAAAAAATCCCTTTTTTCTTTTCCCTTATTTTGAGTTTCACCCGAAAAATGCTAAATCTATACAGTCGGCAAATTTTTAAAATAAGTCGGAAAATTCCTAAAATAAGTCGGAATTTTAATGAAAGTCACCCCCCCACGGCTCGAGCCCTCGCTACGCCACTGTGCAACTGTAAATGTAAGGACACTCTTTACGCCAAAAACTTGAAACTGTTCTCTTGCGGTACAAGGCAAACATTACCGCGGTCCGGGAGATGCGATGGATACGAACAGGAATAACGAAAAGAAAAGATTGCGACATTTATTACAGCTGTCATCAAAGACTGCACATGCTAGGCAGCGGATTCGTCGTGGGAAATCTAACTCAGATCGAAAGTCATTGGCCTTGAGTAATAGATCTGCCCTCTAAAAGTACTTGAGAGTGCTAGGACGCCATATGGCCCTAGGCTCAATGATAGGAAAATCCCTATGCACACCTCCCTGTGGTAGAGGGCGGGTAACGCTAACGTGCAGGGGGACCGAATGGATGCCGGGATAAGCAGACAACCCAGCTATGCTGGTCAGGGCACAAACTTGTCCTCGGGATGGTTAAAAGCCCCCTTAAGGCGGATGAACTGCAGGTGGCGGTCAACGGCATGATAGTCTGGTGGCGGAGGAGCTTTTTTTGGTAAAAGGCCAACGGCAGCAGCAGGTAGCGTCTGTAACCCATATTGGGCGGCTACAAAAGGCGTCTGTTTTCCCACAGTGGGCGGCCTCGAGCAGTTATGTGTTTGACCATACAAAAGGCGGGTGTGCCTGTCAAATCTGAGCTTATGTATGTTATTAATCATATCTCGGAAAACACCATGGTGGAAGGATATATGCAAATACATGAATTATGACAACAAATGGAAATGAGTCCCCGAGAGGTAATCTTTTTATAGAAAATCCTTCTGTAGCTTCGGCTGCAGTAAACCGCACATCGGATTTGGGGGTGCGGCATCCTTCATGTACGAGCGTCAATCAAGACGCCATAATAATAAATGAATCGTTGACAAATAGAAGAAGTCTTTCAAGAAGCGCAAATGTTACTTTTGGCTACCGCATACGTACGAAAATCGGAGCATGGAACGTTCGATCCTTGTACAGCGATGGTAGATACGAGCAGGTTGAGCGTGAAATGCTTCGCCTAAAGATCAGTATCCTGGGCATAAGCGAAACTAAGTGGAGAGGAAGAGCTGAATACAGATCAGAGACTGG
This sequence comes from Dasysyrphus tricinctus, assembly GCA_963921185.1. Lineage (NCBI taxonomy): Eukaryota > Metazoa > Arthropoda > Insecta > Diptera > Syrphidae > Dasysyrphus > Dasysyrphus tricinctus. The sequence goes on along the minus strand of OY992530.1, from coordinate 136,911,612 downwards.
ACAGACGAGAATGCTGTATTCCGGCGAAGATGAAAGAGAGGGTGGCCAAAGACTGCATGGTGTCGGAATTATGTTGAACGAAGAAGCGAGGCGTAGTTTGATCTCATGGGCGCCCATTTCTGCGAGATTAATGACAGCAAGGTTTCGTTCAAAAATTCGTAACGTCACAATTATTCAGTGCTACGCCCCCACAAATGAAGCGACCGAGGAAGACAAAACCGCGTTCTACACTCATCTTAAATCGGTTTACAGTAGTGTTCCGAGAGCCGACATCATAGTCGTTATGGGAGACCTTAATGCCCAAGTCGGTTCAGACAATTACGGACTGGAACGCGTGATGGGAAGAAATGGCGTGGGGTCACGGAATGAAAATGGTGACTTGCTTGTCGACTTTTGTAACGCGAATCGTCTTGTGATAGGTGGGACTGTATTTAAGCATAAGACGTGCAACAAAATTACCTGGGTGCATCCGGATGGTCAAACCGAAAACCAAATTGATCATATCATGATTCAGCAGCGATGGAGGAAGTCTATGTGTGATGTCCGGAGTATAAGAAATGCCGATGTGGGAAGCGACCACCATTTGGTTCTGATGAGTCTCAAACTACGAACCGCTGCCGTACAAAAACCAGCGCAGGATGCAGCAAGGAGCTCAAAATTCATTACTAATGCTTTAAATGACCCCAACATATGTCGAAACTATGTCACCACCCTTAACGACAGAGCCTCGTCATTAAATGGAATCCAGAATTCAACAATTGATGAGATGTGGGGTGAAATTAAAAGTGTTTTTATGGAGGCTGGATCCGAAACTGTACCCAAGCGAACGAGATGTAGAGACTCTTGGATATCCCAAGACACCTGGGATAAGATCGAACTTCGCAAATCGTTGAAAATCCAAATAAATGCCGAAGCTGATGTTCAACGAAAGGCTGACTTGCGAAGAGAGTACCGCATTGCACATAAGATGGTCTACCGCTGTGTGAGACGTGACAAGAGGGTGAAGTTGGATGGACTCGCAGATAATGCGGAAAGCGCTGCCAGAAGAGGTGATATCCGGGAATTGTACCAAATAGCCAAAGATGTTATCGGGAAAAAAAGCAACACCAATCATCCTGTAATGGATGTGGATGGCACACTTTTGGTATCAATTGAGGATCAGCTTCGTAGATGGATGGACCATTTTTGTGCCCTGCTAAATGAGGATTCAGTTGAGCAGAGTGCTGAAGTGCCCCAACTAAACGAGATGCGCAGGTCCTATAGGGGTATTGACATCGAACCCCCGTCAGAATCGGAAATTCGTACATCAATAAATCTCCTCAAAAACAACAAGGCAGCTGGACTGGACGGAATACCAGCTGAATTCCTGAAAGCCGATCCCGTAGCAGCGGCTAGTATTTTACATCCGCTGATACAAAACATTTGGGAAAACGAATGCTATCCCAGGGACTGGAAGGATGGTGTGATTGTTAAGTTGCCAAAGAAAGGTGACTTAAAGAATTGCAACAATTGGCGTGGTATCACCGTTTTGTCCGTTTTCCCAAAACTAATGGCAACAATCATACTCGAGCGAATAAAGGATAGAATCGAGTCTACACTCAAGAGGCATCAAGCTGGCTTCCGCAGTGGTCGATCGTGTGTCGACCATATCAACACCCTGCGTATCGTCCTCGAGCAGTCGATGGAATATCAATCACCGCTTTACCTCATGTTCGTGGATTTTGAAAAAGCCTTTGATCGAGTTAACCGAGAATGTATATGGAGATCGTTGTTTGGTAGAGGAATTCCACCAAAAATTGTTGCCATTATAATGAGTCCTACAACAACGCAAGGTGTTCTGTTTTGCACAATGGGCAGCTATCCGACTCCTTCGTAGTGCAACAGGGTGTGAGACAAGGGGATGTTCTATCGCCAATTCTCTTCCTGCTGGCGATGGACGACGTATTGACGGCCAGTGTTGGTACAGCTGAGCGACAGGGCATTCAATGGAGACCGTTCGAAAGGTTCAGTCATTTAGACTATGCCGATGATATATGTCTACTGGCAAATAACATCAGTGGGCTGAACGGGATGTGCCAAGCACTGCAAGTGAAGGGAGAGTCGAGTGGTCTAAGAATTAACAGCAAAATGACAAAAATAATGCTCACAGGCCGCTCCACACAGCAGCGTTTTATTTTACAGGAGATGCCAGTTGAAGTAGTGGAACAATTTAACTACCTTGGCAGTATTGTTTCTGCAAACGGTGGTACGGATCTGGACGTTAAAAGTAGAATAAATAAAGCTCGTGCTGCCTTCGGTACTCTGTCCCCAATTTGGAAATCCAGTCAAATCTCCTTACGCACTAAGTTGAGATTCTTCGAATCCAATGTCAAATCCGTGCTGTTATATGCTTGTGAAACCTGGAAAGTCACGTCTACCATTTCGAAGAAATTGCAGGCTTTTGTGAATCGCTGTCTTCGCCACATCCTAAAGATTCGCTGGCCACAAATAATATCAAATGAGGAATTGTGGCGCAGGACAAGTCAAGAGCGGCTGGACGTCGACATAAGAAAGCGTAAATGGCTTTGGATTGGTCACACACTGAGGAAACCAAACGATGAAATTGCAAAGCAGTCCTTTGAATGGAATCCTCAGGGTGCACGGCGGGATGGAAGACCAAGAACAACATGGAAATCAACTGTCTTAGCGGAAGCAGAATCCCAGAGAAAGACGTGGCCACAGCTTAAGTACCTTGCAGCAGACCGTGAAGGATGGAGACGTTTTGTTGACGCCCTATGCCCCAGCCGGGGATACAGGACACGATGATGAATAGATCTGAATGAAAAACTTAAAGTCGACTTTAACAAGGACATCCACAGAAATAAAACACAAATTTCACCACTAAATGCTTAGAAGCACTTCAAGCTAAGTTTAAAATGATCTAATCTTAGCATTTAGAAGTGAATTTTGTATTTTATTTCTACGGATTTTTTTGTTAAAGTCGACTTTAGCTATATTCATATCTATAACTCAGAGCAATTGCATGACTTTAAGCTGATTAGCGATCGCCTGGCTGTGATCCACTTTAAAGCTACTTTCGAAAACATCAGTCTAATATGTGCACACGCCCCTTCCGATGAAACTGAGGAGTCTAACAAAGAGGAGTTTTATGACCTCCTGTACAGAGCCTGAGCCAGAGTACTATGTCAAAGTCATGCTTTGTGACTTCAATGCTTAAGTCGGGAAGGAAAATATGTTTGGCGGATTAGTTGGAAATCACAGCTTCCGCGAAACGACACGGCTGCTGACTAATCGATTTTGCTGCAGCTCGTAACACGGTGATAAGTAGCACTAAGTTCCCCAGGTGAAGGATACAAACAGCAACCTGGCGATCTCCAGATGGTCGAACTGCCAACCAAACCGACCACGTGCTAATTGGCGCAAGACACGCATCGAACATCTCCCAAGTAACAATTTTCCTCTCATAAGAATTTCCAAGCGGCTTATGAAACTATATTTCGGGAGCTAGTGTTACTCTAGGAGACTACTTCAACATTCTTATGAAAGTGTTACAAGCGTTAAATGGCCCACTTACATGAGTTAATTTTCCTCTTATAGAAACATTTTAATTGTTGCTATGGGGTGACAAACGCCCTATTAATCTTGCTAGGAGAATGCGTCTCTTCTTTTGGGAGTTGATGAAAAGAGAACGAGTATGTGCAAAATTAAAAAAAAAAACATATACACATACATAATTATCTTTCACCTTGTCTATACATTTTTTGGAAGTATAGGTACGAAGATAATACTTTTATCTGTATGTGTCATCGTCATTGTCTCATATGGCGAAAAACTAATGTGTATTTTAGTGAGAGCATTTATATTTTGATATTATGGTGACGTTAATATATTTATAGTTTGTCACATTATGTGAAGCTAAATCTTAGTGCGATTAAAACTTTTTATACTAACTTACACATTTTACTTCGAAAAATAACAAAGCGCTTTCAAAATTATTGATATTTAAATTATTTTATTTTTATTTTGAAATAGAAAAAGGGTTACCTTGATGTTTGTTTTGAATCAGAATAATACTTTTTATGCTGATATTATTTATGGTATTTATTCATGTTATATGATGAAAAACGTATAATAGCAGAAAATTTGTCGATTTGTTGGTCTTATTCTTGTATACCTGTTGTTTATAATCAAATAATTTACCAGAGGTTAAGAGACGTTTTAATGAAAAAAACATCAATAGCCCTGTTCTTTAGTGCATTTTTATCTTTGCTTAAAAAAAAGTAGTATGAAAAATACAACAACAATTTGGTATAACTCCGTATTGTTGCTGTTTTAAACATGCTACTTTTTTAAGCGAAGATAAAAATGCACTAAAAAACAGGGCTAATATAAATACACTAATACTGGTAAATATATCTTGAAAAGACTCATCAGGATGGAAACCCAAATAAATAATTTTAAGATTTATTTTCAAATCACGGTAACCCTCAAACTAAACAAACAACACTTCGTTTGAAATATGGCTGCTGTCCACTCGATACTTTTAACTCTTGAATAAACATTTTTATGAGAGTGTTGTAGCATTTATGTTGGTATGAAAACAAACACTTGTTATGAGAAGTGAGATGCTTCTATGTGACTTTTTTTTTTGACAGCTATCAAGCAAACCAAGAAAAAATAAACAAATATTGGTGATGCGTTCCTTTTTCTAACGAATGTTTACTTTTGTTTATGTTTCAATAAAAGTTGAAATGTCAAAGTAAGAAATATGTTTAGTTTTGTGCATAACCGTTTCAGAATGATAAATTTACATTATGGCGTCATAAATGTTGGAATAACTGAACAAAGAATATCAAAAATTAGCATTCCACTAGGCTACAAAATTATAATTATTTGGTCAAATTTACAAGTGTAATAATGTCAAAAAACTTAATATTACACCGAAACAAAAGAAAATAAATCACCGAAAGTTTACATTCGTCAAAAATAAAATAAATTTTTAACTGTAATATACAACTAACATCCAGTGTCTCCATTCAGGTAGCAAATCCAATAGAAAACTGAACGTCAGAAAACAATGTACACACAAAACTTTAAGAAAAAGAACGACTTGTGTATGAATCAAATATAAGCAGCTGTGGATGCAACATTTCATCTCATATGAATCCTATAGTTAGTGTTTTGTTTTTGTTACTTTATTACCTCTTGATAAGAGATTTTAAAGTTTAAAAAATGACGTTTAGAGCTTAAATTTGATAACAAGATTATTACAAGACATTAAATTTACATACACGAGGAATAATTGTTCTAGGTATAAAATTAAAGCGATTCGATGTTTGAAAAATGCTAAGCTCGTGTAATAAAAACGCTAAAAGACGAATTTTTGTTTCATAATGAGAGATCATGTCTTTAGTATAGCAATAAGATCTGAAAGAGAATTATGGGAGTTTTTTTTGAGAAAGTAAGACCTAAGCTCTGGAGAGTTTGTTAGTTGGGTAGACGTGAGGTGCCAACGTGGGCTCTGACCACTTTCTTGTTGTGACAAAGTTCAGAGCCCAACTGTCCAACGAAAAAAAAAACGAAAACTGACTAAAAACAGAAATTTAACATTGAATTATTTGCATATCTGAGAAAGCCAGAGACTACAGTGAGTAATTGACCGGGAAACTCTCTTCCGTACACCCAGCCACAAGTGTCAACAACCAGTTTAACCAGTATCGCGACATCATTAAGGAGACAGCCAAGACCACCATAGGCTATCAACCACCCAGAAAAAAGAACCCGTAGTATGATGATGAATACGTGGTATATGAGACGCAAAATGCACGAATGTAAATGCTGCTACGGAAAACAAGAGCAGCAAGAGAGGAGTACCGTGAAAAGAGGAGGAAAAAGAAAAAGCCTGCGAAGAAAGAAAAGAGAATCCGCAGCCTCTCAGCTCAGGTATCTCGAGGAGTCTTGCACAGCCACCAACACCAGTTGGTTCTACCAGGCAGCCAAGCAATCTTATGTCCTGCAAAACCCTTAGAGGCATATCCCTCCTTAATGTTGCCGACAAGATCCTATCCAACGTACTATATGAGTGCGTCTAAAACTTTTCTGCAACACTATGATCGGCACTTACCAGTGTGGCTTCTGGCCAGGCAGATCAGCGATAGACCAAATCTTCGAATTGAGGTGAATCCTGGGAAAGATCAACGAATTTCAAGTCAAGACCCACCACCTTTTCATCGACTTCAAAGCCGCATACGATAGCATAAGTCACCAAGAGCTTCTATTGGCGCTGTAGGAACTCGTGATCCCGAAGAAATTGATCCATGCCACATGACGTTACAAAATACGCGGTGCAACGCGCAAATGGGTAACAGTTCATCCTAGCTATTCCAGACTTGTACATCAAGGTTCAGACAAGGAGATGCCAAATAAATGGGTACAAAGCTCCTTTCTCTTGAAAGACAAAACGCTTATTTTACCGGTTCTATTTTACGGCACCAGGCCTCAATATCTCAGACACAGACCCTCCATGGATCGGGAGCCGGATAAGTAAGTATGTATGAGCATACTAGACTAAGCACTAATAATGGAGTCTGAATATCAAGGTGGCACTTGTGAAATAGCTATGTATATAACTATAACATTGGTTATTGATAACACACACAGGTTGATGTTGTAATTCATTCAAAATTATTTAATATAAATTGATGACTTCTTCGCAGGAGAGAAGGAAGGAAGAAAGGACTTACATACTGCACTTGTGTGGATTTCCATTTCCACAGAGAAACCCCCAAAAATTAAGCATATTTTTATTAGATTCTTACAATTCGCTTAAGTCTCCAGTTTTCTCTCTTAATATGAAAACGTACCTATTGTGCTCACTATTGGCATTGCGCTATGTTGCAAATAATCCCATTTTCTTTTTGACACTATAAAATTTTCCACTATAACAGTAAAAATTACAAACAAAATGGAATTTACAATTGTACAAACCATTGCACTGGAATATTTGCCAATTTAGCCAAATTCTTTTCCTGATTTGAATTAAATCGACTGCAAGAGTGGAATCTACAGAGCGAAGGAGTAGACAGAAGATAGGTAGTTATAGTCAATTTTGTCCACCAAACCCAGTCCCTTCCTTTCTCCAACAAACTGGCAATGGTAGAACAGAACAACCGTCACGTGATGGTATGCCTCTAGTGTGCCAACAGCAATTAAACCAAATTAACTTGTCGAGTTTTCACATGCAATAGGAAAAGCGGAAACGGAAACTTAAAACAAAAGTAACAAAAAAAAAAAACAGATACTTTACTGGCAGCCAAAAAAAAAATAAAACAAACGCAAAACATGGGAAGATAGAAACTCTCCGAGCAGCCGAGACAAAATCATATTAAAAACTCATTAAGGGTTGGGAGTAATTTTCCATGCAAAAATTACCATATCGTTGTATTCTTACCACAGTTAGTTTGTATTCTATTCTATCTAATGGGGCTATGGTGTGGGTGAATACGATTTTATACTCTTAAAATGCGCTATAATATGTGATTTTGATGTTATACGAACCAGCCAGCGCCAACGTTTTAGATACTGCAGAGCACCTCTAAACTCTTCGAAAACAATTCATACTTTGTTAATATCATGTATACTTGGTATTTTGTATATATATAAACAGTACATATGTATTTGTTTGTTGGTTGAGTTTTATAAGCTCATATATTGTTACTGAGGTTTTTAATTGCACACGAAAATCTTCTAATTATTGTACATTTGTTTTGATTATAATTACAGTTAGGGGGTAATTTTTCTCTACAAAAAATGTGTATGGTAACATTCGAGTTCAAACTTGAAGACATAAGATAATCTCCGCATGAAGAGTAATAAAAAGGAACTTCAATGTTTTACTTAAGCCCATTTGCTGATGATCTTAAATTTGGCATGTTAATTGGGAATAGAACTTGAGAGAGTTTCTCATCGATCATTTATAAGACCCATCGCCCATACCCAAAGTGGGACCGAACAGAGAAAGCAGAAGAGATTCACCCAGATAATAGGCGTGTTTTTTTGGGATATTATATATAGTACAGTGAGAAATTTCCATAAAAACATCCGCAGCGGCCTATATTTTTGTATTTGCAATATGGTACGCCTGAACAGCTGTCACGACACAAAAGTGAATTTTGTGAAGGTTAAAAGTAGAAATAAACCAAAATTATTAACAAAAACTAACATATTTGCAAGTTAAATGGGAAATATAACTATATTTTATATAGTTAATGTTTTCAATCAAATGTTTGTGTCCCTTTTTTCTTTATTTGCCATTTTCAGATATGACAATTGATTTTTCAGCTATATAAGAAAAGGCAAGGGGTAGGGGTGTGTTGGTAGACTATAGTCAAAGTAAAAAAGTCATGATTTAGTCTGCTATTACACGAAGACTTTTTAGTTGAGATTTTTCGAAATTTAATATTGTGAAAGTGAAGTCAAATTTTGTTTTCTCAATTGCACTCATTTAATTTTGAAAAAGTCATGACTCAAAAGTCGTCGTATAATAACAGACTCAATACACATGGAGTAGATGACTTTATTATCGATAATTTTATAAATTACAATAAGGACATGATTGTTCGGCTAATTTTAATGCATTTACCTAGTTTTCAACTGGAAATTTCTTAACTCACTAATTTCACCGGATTAACTGAGTACATTAGTAGCCAAATAAGCCTGAACCTTCCTTGAACTTCAGTTAGTTTCAGCTGTACTAACTGGTTCAAAATTTGATCCATGGTTCAGCATTTGTGACTCATCGATTTTATCGGATCTACTGAAGTGCAACGATGATTCCAGGGTTCAAGTATGTTGTAATAACAATTTCAAGCTTGACCCTTGTTGAACCTCAGTTAAACTGTCGAAATCAGTGAGCTAAAATAATTGAACCACGCATCAAAGCTTGAACCTCGTTTGTACAAGTAGCCTTTCCACCAAAAGCAGTGACTTAAAATTGCTGAGCATCGGATCAAAATTTGAACCATGTCTATACAAACTGGTCCCTATAGACCAAAGGTTTACAAAAAGAGCTTTTCATATGAGCTGCGAATAGTGAATTTTGAAATGGGAATGATCGTGAATTTTGACCTTCCATTCCCTTGAGTAATTTGTTTGGTTGCCTATAGAAGAAAATGTGAAGAGAAATGCTTTGTGAAATGCGTCTTGATGTTGTGGTTTGCGAATTATCGTTTGACAGTCGGCAGAATATATCTTGTTTGTCACTTATAAATAAAAATGCTAAATTTTGCACTTTAAACTAATTTAAGGCAGCGTTTTTTTTAGCATAGCATAGGATAGGATCATTTTTTCATTTTGTCGAAAAGGTAAAACAAAACAAACATGCACTTACAAACGACCCTGTTTAGACTGTAAGTGCTCACTACGCCATCATGACGTAAATTTATGGGTGAAATTTTCTCTTCACCGATTTCTTGACGAAGTGAAAAGTTACAGTCTAAACAGGGCCATTCATTCAACATAATTCTACTCTACGAACAAAGCCATTGAGAATTCGAGACACATAAAAGTACCAGTCGTACCAATGACGACACACAAAAATCCTATTCAATTGAGTTCGATACTCGAACAAACGTCAAAAGTTTATCGGCAGCGGGATTCTGCTTTAACTTTTATCGGCAGCGATTTTGCTGCCGATGCTGTTTTTGTAATTCATATAAAATTTCACTGTGCTGCGGATAGCTTTTCCAATAAAACACACCTAATTATGCTACACCTTTGGGAATAGTACTGGAAAAAGTACTCCACTTACAATAATTATTTAAAAAAATGTTATATGAGAATAAGGCTGGAAAGCACTTATGATTTTCTATCGCACTATTATTCAGTATCAGTTGCAAAAAAATAGAGCATATGAATTTAAATGTGAATTAATGAACATGACAGAAAAATCACAGGTGTGCTCCTAGCCTCAGATTATCACTGAAAAGCAATCACGAGTAAAAGAATAAGGCCGTTTTGCATTTGCAGAATGTTCTTTACGCAAACTTTCAAAGTCACATGTTCGAAAACATCATTTGCGGTGCAGCTGCGCAGTAAAAAATCGAGTTGACGTTAAAAAAATTGAGAAACCAGAGAGTGTGTTCGTAAATATAAAATGCGTTTGCGAGTAAATTGAATAATGTTTATAAAATCGATTTTATGCAAGACAGGACGATTGCATATGATGATTGCAATCTGCGTCAAAACATGACGATCATTTCACGATCAAATTGACTTTGATTTGACGTTTTCAAAAACGGCCTAATATATATGTACATAATGTGAAATGCTATTAAATTTGGTGTACCTACAGTTTTAAACAACGCAGATTCTGAGAGCACCGAAGTACAAAAAAAAGTACCATAAGGATCTCTGCTTTGGACGTTACTGGTTAATACTTTATTTTATTTCAGAGGACTTTTACTACAAAACTTTTGAGAGTGACTCCCGGAGCTAATTTCATGACTGTCAGTGGCGGATCCAGGGGGGGGGGGCTATAGGGGCTGAAGCTCCCCCCCCCCCACGGCTGATTCAGAAGAGAGTTAGACAAACAAAAGTAAGGTTGAACCATATTACAGTAGACGCTCGATATAGTGAAGTAATAAAAACCAGGCCTGTTTACTGTTTTGAGATTGTTTACTTTTTCGAGCGGGAGTTTTCTAAGGCCTTATAAAGGCGAATTCGATCCAAAATGCACATTTCGTTCGATGTGAATGTTTTTAATTTTAACTAAGCATTAAACAAGGCTTTCTCTCAGGTTTAAACAAAAAACAGAAACAATTCCTCAGAGCTCTCCAACTATATAAAATGCTTGCGCGAAATTTTTATACAAAATACGTTTTTTTATAAAATTTTTTGTGTTCACTATAGTGGATAGTTCACTATTTCGATATCCACTAAGTCGAGCGTCTACTGTATATGCAAGCTGTGTTTTTTTTTTCGAAGCCCCAAGAGAATTGGATGAAAAAAGACGATTATATAAGATATAAAATATTCCTACGTAGGCGTATACGTATTTCAAAGCTTAAAGGTATAAGACAAAAAGTTGAGGCTTGGGGCTAAACCTTTACGAAGCGTTTTGCTAAGCGAGCAAGGGATTCAGATGAAAACTATAACACTGTTGGGGCTAACAAGTTTGCATAATAGCTTTGTTTTTTCCAGGCATTAAAGAAATCCGACGAAATTTGCATGGAAGCTGTTGTTTTCCTAAGTCCAGGGAAAAATGGAGGTTGGGGCTTAACAATTTGAGTGTAAGCTTTGTTTTTTCTAAGCCCCTAAAGAATCAGACTTAACAAATAACAAGTTTGGGGTTAGTAAATATGCATTCCTAAATACTGTGTTTTTTTTCCAAGCCCTTATATTGAAACTAGTAGGGTTGACTTTCATGCTATTATTTTTACCTAGATTTCCTTGGGTATCGAATTTCTTAAAAATCAAATTAAGTTTGACAAAACTAATGAATGTTAGCTTATTCTGAAACTAAGCCCAGATAACTTTTGGGGCTTAAGTTTAAAAACTCAGTTTCTGGTGTAAAAAATTACCCTGATTACAGAATCCGACGAATGAGTCAGGCCCAATTTTGAGATTTGGATAATAGTAAAAATGTCAAAATTCAGTCTGATTTGCTCCGCGGTTCATTCGACGGATGTTATAGGTAATCGGGCTGAATATTTTTGATATGGATAGTTTGCATGATAACATCAAAATATTGTTTTAGAAATTGAAACTTATGTTTTGATTTCAGATTGTTTTTGTATGCCGAAGGATCTTTTGACGATTTCAAGGACTGCTTTAAGACGAAGCGATTTTTGATTTTAGAGTCTCTTTTGATTTCCTTTGAGCTCTAACGAAAGATTAGATTATAAAATGAGAAAGAATTTTAATTCACCTCGAACTCGTTTTTGAAATGTAAAAATCAGCTGTATCGGTTAATTTTTTTTTCTTTATAAAGTGTAATATACATTTTTGTTTTGATATGGACCCAAACCCAATACTCGTATAACTATAAATAATAAGAAATTGAAGGACAGAAAAAATTTTATATTTTACCTCAGACTTTTTTCAAATCTTCGTCAAACTGTAAGATTTGAATTGACAAAAAATATAAAAGGAGCTCGCATTAAAATAAGTAATGGTAGGACATAGGAATGTTGAACACGAATTTTTATGCTCGAAATACCAATCCACATGGACCAAAGTCATTTTAGGTGGAATAGGTACAGAACTACAGAACATCCAAATTCATTTTTTTCCTCAAATTTACAAAAAGTGAATGGAAAAACATGATTTAGATAATTTTTGGGAACAGTTACTTGTACACAAAATTTGCAACTGTCTTTTATATAGGGAGCTTAATTACCTTTCTTTTTTGCCATTTATAGCATTTTCTTCTATAGGAATTAAATTTTAAGAATTAGATAGGTGAGATACAAGGGCGTACGCCGGATTTCGATTAGGTGGGAGCAAACTCAATCAAAAAATAGTCTTATTACAGAAATCTTACTTTGAATGTATAAAATATATTCTGATTAGAGGGGGGGGGAAGCACATCTAGCTTCCCCCCTTGCGTACAATCTTTTGTTTCAATTTTTTCCATTTAACTTTCGTACGGATCTTACGTTAGTGTCAAAAACAGAAAAAAAAGTTTGCACTGTGACTCTTTTACTCTTAGTTATTAGATTTTTTAGACGTTTAATTGTTAGAAAGTTTATCAAAACTTCTCATGAGTTTGAAATATGCTTTAATTAAATATGTAAATAAAATGTCTACTTAATCAAATCTTGGACAACCGATCCAAGTTAAATAAAATGCACGACTGGATCGCACGTACTTGCTCTTATGTTCAAGTTGTATGGAACTTAAAAACTTTAAAAATTATTCGAGTTATTATAGAAAAAGTATTTAAATCGTTCTTTTAATTATATAAACAGCCTGATAAATAACTTAGAGCTAAAAAAAAGTATGCCATTTGATTACTTGAAAAAAACATGAATATATGCAAAAAAAAAATTAAAATCGTTGGAGCCGTTTTGTTAAAAATAAATTTTTATATATAAAATTTTTGTAACATTTTTCAAAAAAACATTTGGTATGCCAATTTTGAGTATATATTAATGTACATTTAAAACTGAAATTTCAAAACAATTCATCGACCCGTTTATGAAATATTGAATTTTCAAAAAAAAATTTTGAATCTTTTTTTAAAAATCCAATTTTTTTTTCAAACATTTTGGTACGCAGTATTATTTATATTCTAACAAAGCTTTTGTGCAGAAATTTTATTGAAATTGGATGAGCGGTTAATGAGAAAACCAAAAATCAAAAAAACCGTTAGCAGGTACCGTTAATAAATGTTTTTGGTGATTTTTATTCTTGCTAAAAGGTATATAATATCTACAATAATACACAGATTTTTTCTTATCAAAATCGTTGGAGCTGTTCTTGAGATAAATAAGCTTTTCCTTAACGGTTGTATGGTAAGTACCGTTATTTTTTGAGCTAAAAAATAAAATCAATTTTCCCTCTGGAGAGTTACAAAAAAAACCTTAAGTTCAAAATTTGAAGAAAATCGCTTCGGTGGTTTAGGCTGTAGGTTGAGGTACGGACAGACAGACAGACAGAATTGTGCCACCCATAATCATTCGTGTATAATTAAGGATTTTTTAAAAAACGTGTCTAAGGGAACTTCAAGCCCCCCCCCCCCCCCCCCCACAGCCAAATCCTAGATCCGCTACTGATGACTGTGTCCACTGGAAATTTATACTCTCGTAAGCAGCTTGAGAGCTGTTGTCTTTTTACTCAAACGGATACTTAAGAAAATAGTTTGCCACCCAATCTGTAGTCCAGTCAGGAAACCGAAAAACTTGCGCCTTTGCTTGACTCTTCCTGCACCACAATTCTTCGTTTGATAATTTAGACAGCGATTTACAAAAGCCTGCAATTTCCTCGATATGGTAGACATGACTTTCTTGGTTTCGCAAGCATATAACAGCAGAGATTTGACTGCTTTACAAATTGGGGGCAGAAGGAAGGGGGAACGTGCCTTTTTAATTCTACTTTTAACGTCCAGGTGCGTACCACCGTTTGCAGAAACAGTACTGCCAAGGTTGTTAAACTGTTCGACTTTTTCCACTAGCCTTAGAACAATACGCTGCGGCCTGTGAGCATTATTTTTGTCTCTTTCCCATTTATTCTTTGACCACTCGACTCCCCTTCACTTGCAGTGTTTGGCACATCTTGTTCAGTCCAGTCCACTTATGTAATTTGCCACTAGACATTATGTCATTAGCATAGTCTAACTCTAAATAACTGAGCTTTTCAAACGGTCTCCAAATTTAATGGAGAGTCTCCATTGAATGCCCTTTCACTCAGCTGTACCAACACTGGCCATCAATACGTTGTCCATCGCCGTCAGGAATAGAATTGGTGATAGAGCATCCCCTTGCCTCACACCCTGTTACACTACGAAGGAGTTGGGTAAAACAAAACACCTTATGTTGTTTCAGACGGAATTTCTCTACCAAGCAACGATCTCCATATACATTCTCGGTTAATTCGATCAAAGCCTTTTCAAAATCCACGAACATGAGGTAAAGCGGTGATTGAAATTCCATCGACAAGGTCGAAACGCAGGGTGTTGATATGGTTGACACATGATTGAACACTGCGGAGCCCAGCTTGATGTCTCTTGAGTGTAGACTCGATTCTTTCCTTTATCTGCTCGAGAATTATGGTTACCATTTGTTTTGAAGAAACGGACAAAATGGTGATACCACGCCAATTGTTGCAATTTTAAGATCACTATTCTTTGGCAGATTAACAACCACACCATCCCTTCAGTCCTTGGGATAGCTTTCATTCATTTTCCCAAATGATTTATATCAACTGTTCGGGATCGGCTTTAAGGAATTCAGCTGGTACTTCATCAAGTTCAGCTGACTTGTTTTTTTTTTGAGGAGATTTGTTGATGTTTGAATTTCCGATACAGAAGGGGGTTTATGCTATCAATACCTCTATAGGACTTGGGGATCTAGTTATGGAGGGGCACTTTAGTACTTCGCTCAACGGAATTCTCATTTAGCAGGGCACACAAATGGTCTTTCAATCTGCGTAGCTAATCCTCAATTGATACCAAAAGTGTGCCATCTACATCCGTTGCAGGATGATTGGTTTTGCTTTTTCCCCAAAAACATCTTTGGATATTTGGTACTATTCCCGGATATATCCTCTTCTTGCAGCGTGCTTCGCACTATATGCGAGTCCATCTAACCTCACCCTACTGTCACGTCTCACATAGCGATAGACCGTCTTATGTGCAAGGAGATTCTCGCTTCGCAATTCAGCCTTTCGTTGAACATCTGCTTCGGCATTTATTTGCGTTTTCATTATATCACTCATCAGAACCAAAAAAGTGGTCTTCCCACAACAGCATTTCTTTTAATTCGAACATCGCACATAGACTTTCTCCATCGCTACTGAATCATGATTGGTGAATTTGGTTTTCAGTTTGACCATCAAGATGCACCCAGGTGATTTTGCTCCACATTTTATGCTTAAATCAGTTCGACCTAGCAGCAGCGTTGCAAAAGTCGACAAGCAAATCGTCATTTTCGTTCTGTGACATCAAGACATTTTTTCCGTTCCAGACCGTAGTTGTCTGATCCGACTTGGACATTGAGGGCTCCCTATAAACCGAGTTAAGATGAGTGTTGAACGTGGTTTTGTCTTCCTCGGTCGCTTCATTTTTGGGTGCGTAGCACTGTATAATTTCTACGAATTTTTGAACGAAGCCTTGCTGTCATTAATCTCGCAGAAATTGGCTCCCAGGAAATAAGACTACGCTTTGCATCTTCGTTCAACATAATTCCGACAGGAACACAAATACTATGTTAAACTCAGCTACGATATGAATGTATGATTCGTAAGAAGCCTGTTTCCCAGCCTCAGTATAAGTAACGCTTAAGAGCAGCCAAAATGATAATATTGAGTACCAATATATATATATAAATCAACTACAACAAATCTTTTTGAATTTACCAGCCAAACAAATAAGAATTTGACAGAGGGCCTTCAAACTGATGTATTTTATGGAGACTTTAGTAAAGGGTTTGATAGAGTTTGCCATTTAATACTTCTCTATAAACTAGGCCGTTACGAGTTTCCAAATTGGATACTGATTTGGAAAGCATTATACCTAGAAAAAAGTTTTGTTAAATTGAATAATGCCACCTCGAAAACAATGAATGTATTATCTGGAGTACCACAAATCAGTCATATTGGGCCTATTCTTTTCACACTTTTCTTTTGATGTTTTCTGATGACTTTAAACTTTTGTATGGTTTTAAAAGCTCGAATGGGTATCTGTTTCTACAACACGGCATTGACAACGTGTCCGAGTGGTGTTTTAAAACGGAATGGATCTAAACACCAAAAAATGCAAGACAATCGAAACTTCATCGAAAATGTTTTGGTTAATAGAGTTGAAATGTTTAATGATCTGGGAGTTCTATTTGATGGTAAACTTTCATTCAACCCTCATATTGATACAATAGTCAGCAAAGAAAGGAGCCGTCTTGGATTAATAATGAGGTTCTCAAAGGAGTTTAATGATGCTTATTACATATTTAAAACACTTTACTGTGCACTTGTGAGACCGGTATTGAAATATTGTAGCTGTGTTTAGTGTTCTGCCTGTGCAGAAAGAAACTTGAAAGTGTTCAAAAATGTTTCCTTTTGTATGCTCTTCGATATCTTCCATGGAACCCAGCTCAACACTTACCTCCATATGAAAGCCGACTTAATCTTCTTGGCCTAACATCACTGGAAAAAAGGAGAGAAGTTAACAATGTCATGTTCCTATATCAACTTTTGTCGGGATCTATTGACTCATCTTATATTCTAAGCCAACTAAATACAACAATCGTCCCAGAACAACTAGAAATCCTGAATTTTTTTACATATTGTCCTCCAGGGTCAATTATGGTTTAAATGAACCGCTTAATGTTATGAGGAGTGATTTTAATAAATCATCGTGTCCTGTATCCCCGGCTGGGGCATAGGGCGTCAACAAAACGTCTCCATCCTTCACGGTCTGCTGCAAGGTACTTAAGCTGTGGCCACGTCTTTCTCTGGGATTCTGCTTCCGCTAAGACAATTGATTTCCATGTTGTTCTTGGTCTTCCAACCCGCCGTGCACCCTGAGGATTCCATTCAAAGGACTGCTTTGCAATTTCATCGTTTGGTTTCCTCAGTGGTGACCAATCCAACGCCATTTACGCTTTCTTATGTCGACGTCCAGCCGCTCTTGACTTGTCCTGCGCCACAATTCCTCATTTTATATTATTTGTGGCCAGCGAATCTTTAGGATGTGGCGAAGACAGCGATTCACAAAAGCCTGCAATTTCTTCGAAATGGTAGACGTGACTTTACAGGTTTCACAAGCATATAACAGCACGGATTTGACATTGGATTCGAAGAATCTCAACTTAGTGTGTAAGGAGATTTGACTGGATTTCCAAACTGGGGACAGAGTACCGAAGGCAGCACGAGCTTTATTTATTCTACTTTTAACGTCCAGATCCGTACCACCGTTTGCAGAAACAATACTGCCAAGGTAGTTAAATTGTTCCATTACTTCAACTGGCGTCTCCTGTAAAATAATACGCTGCTGTGTGGAGCGGCCTGTGAGCATTACTTTTGTCTTTTTGCTGTTAATTCTTAGACCACTCGACTCTCCCTTCACTTGCAGTGCTTGGCACATCCCGTTCAGCCCACTGATGTTATTTGCCAGTAGACATATGTCATCGGCATAGTCTAAATGACTGAGCCTTTCGAACGGTCTCCATTGAATGCCCTGTCGCTCAGCTGTACCAACACTGGCCGTCAATACATCGTCCATCGCCAGCAGGAAGAGAATTGGCGATAGAACATCCCCTTTTTTATTATTTTAATAAATATTATAACTTAATTGATTTCAATAAATCTGCTTCTAGTGCTAAACATATTTTATATTCAAGATTGTAGTAGAATACTGTATTCATGTAAAAATTACACACATAATGTACCTAATTTGTAAAAAAAGTTTGTAAAACTTTAGAAACAACTTTGACATTTATGTCTGTAGTTGATAAATAAATAAATAAATAAAGAAAATAAATCACTCATTCAGGTAAGTACTTCCTGTGAAACTGCTATTTAAAATCCACAGCAACTTCTGTTATTATAAAAGTAAGTAGGAACATACCACCAATTAGAAAAGTCCATTCCATTGGTCGGATCGGAGTATAGTATTATATGCTCTATATTATATCTATGCAGTAAAGTATGCCATATTATCTAAGTGACAGCAAACTCAACACAATTGTTACTACCTTAAGTGCATAATATAATACTTATACTCGTACTACTATGTGTATTTACCTATGAACGTATAGAGAAGGAAAAATATAAAAACAAACAAAAATAAACATTTTTCTTCTCTTTTGATGAAAATTCAATTTCTTGACTCAATTACGACCAAAATGCAAAGAGGCTCTAAACTCAACAAGCCGAAATGACTGCCAACTTGACTCCTTAATGTTATCACTTTACCAAAAGGATATCAGAGTCAATTCGTTAACTCATTTTGGTTTCTTCGTGTGCGGCTGAAGTGAGGCTGACTCTCCTTTCTATATCTGTCGATTTCAATCCATTAGGCAAACATTATCTGAACCGAAACGTGATTTGTGTTTTTTATTATTCATGACAGAATAGTTTAAGGTCATCTAAACAGAATTTGCAACTTAGCAAGATGAAAACTCCTTTCGCATACCAAACTTTCGTATCATTACGTTTCTGGATACCTACATACTTCCTTTTTTTCTTCTTTTTTTTTTTTGCAATGTTTAATGTATCTATAGGGAGAGTTCCATGGCAAGGGAACTATGATGGAGGAGCTCCATATACTTGCTCATTTTCTCTCAAGGATCCCTACCACTTTTTTCTTCTTTTTTTTGGAGGGGGGGGGGAGGAGGAGTGAGGTGAAGAAATTCAGTAGTCATTATGTATGCACTACATTAGGTTGGAAGAGTTTTGCTCCTTGGTCATGACAAGAAGCAAGGGAAAAAACTAATCGTGAAACGAGAAGGATGGCTTTCAAACTATAAAAAGAAGAACGAATAGTGGAGTCACTTTGGTATAATACATCGGATCTCGGAAAAACTGAATGGTGTATGGGGTTTTTGCAAATACCTATGAAGGTACAAAACTTTAACTATTTAAGGACTGGTTTATTTGACTTATTTATTATTAATTAAATATTCAATATCCGTTAGAAGGAATGTTAAAAATACGAGTAAACTAAATTTATATTTTTTTTATTTCATTTTGAAAATTATAGAGAAAGAAAATGTTTGTTTGAATCAAGATGTTGCGGTAAGTCTTACCACAAGCTTCACGTTTCGTTTCCCTTTCCACTGCTTTTTTCCAAAATGCTAGCTCGATGTTCATTGCAATCTTATATATGAGCCATCAGCCGGAGGCCTAATCATAAAGCATCTTGGAGAAACAACAAAAGCCTGAAGCGTTTGTCAGGTTTCAAGTAAAATATGTGACAGATGGAAGTTGTTCAACGAAATATTTGACAGGTGAGCAACATAATTTCCAGGCAAGCTACAGGTGGGCGAATGTGGTAAATAACTAGATTGACGAACATGCCAATACCGGTAACACCAGTCATCTTTCAAAAATGGCTGAGATAACTATTCGGGTGAAAAGTTGAATTTGAAAGGTTTGGTGGCCCTGGGGCAACAAAAGAGTGGAGGTCCCCTGGCTCCTAATTATTCTCTTAATAAAATAAATATTTTTTTTCAGTCAAGTGACTTATTGAATAATTTATTCCCAACAAATTTCCATTTCTCGGTGAACCAATAATTTAACTGTCACCTCGAAAGGTTAATCGGCGTTTAGCAATGAATTTGTTAGTATACTAAGGATAATTCCGAGGATTTTTTGCCAATACTGGATTTTATGGGCCTCTTATTTCGCTAGCTCTTCATCGATGCGTCCTGTGATGTGCATGTGACTCGTAGTTGGAGAAAAGCAAAGCAAAGTTGAAACGTTCACGCGACTGACCTTCACTTGAAGAACTGAATTCTGCAAAGATACTTCGTCGCAATTTTAAAGTTCTGTGGATCTTTCTTGCCCAATATTCTATTTTTACTTGCGATATAGGTAAGTTTTGGATTCGTGCAACAAAAATTTTTTGAGATAACAACCAAACATGATATTACGATGATAGAGAACACTAAAGTGGGTGACACAATTCTGTCTGTCTGTCTGTTCGTCTACAGCCTAAACGGCTCGATCGATTTTCTTCAAACTTGGTACAAAGTGGTTTTTGGTGATTATGCCCACATGTTTTTTAATTTTTTTTTTAGAACCAAAACTAACGGTACCTGCCATACAATTTTTTTAGCAATTTTACATAATCGTATTTTTATCAAAAACGGTCGACAACTTTTCTAAAAAAGAATTCACTTAGTGAAGTCTTCCCTTGGGTGGAAAACTATTTTTCAAAAATGGTTATTAATGGTACCTACCAAAGACCGGTTTTTTTAATTTTTGATTTCCTTCAAAACGATACAACCGATTTAAATTATTTTTTTATACTGAAGCTTCCAAAAAATATAAATAGTCTTGTGAAGAAAAATTTTTGAAAAAATATTTTGTGGATTTTTAAAAAATGTTTCAAATTTTTTTTTGGAAAATCAAATATTTCGAAAACGACATGATCGATTTTTTTGAAACTCGATATTCAAGATTCTTTTAGTACTCTCTAAAATATTTTTAGAAAACATTTTACATTTATGAAAAAAATAACGGTACCTTCCATACAAAAGTTTAAAAACCGCAAAGGAAAATATTTGTTAGCTTACAAACGACTCTTACGATTTTGATTAAACTTTTTTGATATTCTAAAATTAGTACGATCTACTACAAAAAATTATAAAATTTTACGCTTAGCAACTATTAATAGTACCTGTCATAGAACGTTTTATATTATTTTGAATTTTCTCGTTATCGGCTTAACGGATTTGGATGAATTTTTGTATTTACAAAATTCAGATAAGATTAAATAATATTGCATATCAATATTTTCAAAAAAAATAATTTTAGATTTTTAAAAAAAATTTTATATTTTTCTTTGAAAATTCGATATCTCAAAAATGGGTCGACAATTTTTTTTTCCAAATTTTGTTTTTATATACACATAAATATATACTTCGATTTGCATACCAAAATTTGTTCTTAAAAATGTTTTAAGAATTTTATATATAACAAATTAATTTTTTTTAAAACCGCTCAAACGATTTTATATTTTTTTTAACATACAGTCATATTCAATGAAGAATTAAGATGGCATTCTTTTTTTCCACCTCAAACTGTCAAAAAGTTGTTTTATCAAATTTAAATCTCGTATTTCATGCTTCTCTACATACTTCTCTCATAATTTCCATGTTTTTATATACAATTTTCATAAACCCATAGTGTCTTGAACATAAGAGCTAGTACGTGCGACCCAATCGTGCATTTTATTTCATTTGTAATGCTGTCATTTTTGAGACCACAAAATTCAGCTTGCTCTTGATTCTGATAATCAGCTAAAGAAAATTGTGTGGTGTCGCCTAATGAAACTTCAGGATGATCTTGGATGAAATTTAAAACACCTCCATTTACTATAGAATCTCCTATTATTTTTTTAAGGATTTTGAGGGAGTTCTTCTTTATTTGACATCGTAAATTAACTGGTCAATTTGGGTGTTTTAGCTAAAGTTTCTTCGGACTCCTTTTTACGTTTCACTAGCAATGTGCGTGAAAATAGCACCACCATTTAAAATTAATAAAAAAAAGAGATTGTGCTGTAATGAGCCTAACTTGTGCTACCAGGTGCTACATTTAAGAAAAAATATTGTACTAAGGGTTTGGTTTTAAGGGGGTACCCACTTTTTTAGCGTGAAATTAGCACCGCCATTTTCAATTTTCGAAAAAAAAAGAACATTGTGCTGTATTGTGCTGCCTTGTGCCGTAAATGTTTTTGAACAATTCGCAAACTTACAAATTTTGCGAATGAAATTTTTGCGAAATTTCAAAATTTCTTTAAAAAAATAGTTGTGCTGCTTTAATCTCAGAAAATGCTATTAAGAACCAAAAAGAAAAAAAATATTCCCATAATTGCAATTGTTATGGCAAAAGCAAAACTTTTTGAAAGGCTGTAGCGTGAAGTTAGCATCGCCATTTTCGATTTTCAAAAAAAAAAGTTGTGCTGCACAGTGCTCCACTTGTGCCGCCTTGTGCTGTAAATACTAAAAAACAATTAGCAAATTTGCAAATTTTACGAATGAAACCTTTTTTAAATTTCGTAATTACTAAAAACTGAAAGTTGTGCTGCTTTGTGCCCAACTTGTACTGCCATATTCCAAAGAGGTAAGAAAAATCGCATATTTGTAACTTTTATGCCAAAAATTAATTCATGATTTTTTTTTTTAAGTCTTTCTTAAGAACTAGTTTGTGCTATTTTTCGCTCAGTTTGTGCTGCCATATTGTGAAAAGATAAAAAATTTCCATAATTACTAACTGTTATGGCCAAAACAAAATTTTGCAAAGGGCTGTAGCGTGAAGTTAGCACCACTATTTTCGATTTTCCAAAAATAAAAAAGTTGTGCGGTATTGTGCTCAACTTGTGCCGTAAAAATTTTTTAATAATTCGCAAATTTTACGGTTGACAATTTTTAAATTTTGCAATTTTGTACAAAATTAAAAATGTTCTGTTTTGTGCTCAATTTGTGCTGCCATATTCCGAAGAGATACAAAAATTCGCATATTTGTAACTTCTACGGCCAAAAAATAGTTTTGCGAAGTCATTTTGTGCCAAATTTGTGTTGCCATGTGGAGGTGCATATTTACATATTTTCGCCAAATATAAATTGTTGCTTCGTTAATTTAGCAGAGTTTTCGATTTATAAAAAGAAAACAAATGATTAATTTTTTTTATTATAATTTACTAAAAATTGTGTAGAGAAATTGAAATGGCTTCTCAAGGTTCCCCAGTCAAGTAATAATAGAAATATGTACTCTTGTTTCAGTTCAATGTTTCAGTTTCCGTTTTCCACTTATTTGGTGTACGACGCCTACTTTCCGAAGCCTGAAGCTCATGCTTATGGTAAGATTACACTTTGTTAAACCATTCGCTATTCCTTACCCTGAGGCCAAACTTACGAGTATATTCACCAGCGAGTTGGGTACATACTTAATTATCAAATCACTCGCTTCTCAACTAGCTTCAAAAAAGGCATTTTTATTTTCACAAAGATCTGATCCGGATGATCATAAAAACAAATGGAATCCCAGTGACAGCAGTGTTATATACCTATCTCTCTTTTTCCTTTTTTTTGTTCTTTATTTTTGATGGTCTGTTTATATACACAAACTTGTTTTTTGAATAAACTACTCAATAACTCATTGTAGCTTCTATATCTCAGGTTTTACCAAAGGTAAAATCTTAGGTGTTCCACTTTTGTACAATAGTGAACAGTTTTTTGTCTTTTTTTTTTCTTCGATAATCTACTCAATTAATAAATCAATTATTAAATTAATTTTATTACTATGTTGATTGAACAAATTTGTGGTCGATTTATTAAATCTCAATTATGTCTCATATCTCAACTATAACTTGTTAAGCCTAATAGCCTTTTCACACCGAGCCCAAAACGCGGTTTTCGCGAAAATATCGGTTTTGGAGAAAAACCTAATCGAAAACACAAGTTTTCTCATACATTTTTTGTAGCTTCAGGTTTTCGTAAAACACAAGTTTTATATAAAACCAGTCGAAAACATGTTGGAATTCAGAGATGAACAAAGCAAACATACCTTTTAATAAGTTCAGCGCCTATTGAAGTGTCAAAAAAGAAACTAATGGGATGCGTTCAAAAGAAATTGAAAACAGCTGACGAAATTCTGTCATATCAAATATAAAATGCGAATCTCAAAATAAACTAATTTATTTAAAATTGATAAATAATTGTTTGTGGTAAGTTCATAGGATCCTCTTTATATGATAAATTACTGTTTTTATTTCAAAAAAATTGGAAGAAAATAAAAAAATTGTGCGTGGTATGTGTAAAAAAAAAAACTGGAATGTCAAACGAAAACTTGTAATGTTCAGTGTGAATGGTTTTGAGTTTTTGAAAAGTTTTCGCCGAAAACTGGTTTTGGGGTTTGGTGTGAAAAGCCTATAAAGCAGCACAACTCTTGTTTTAAAAAAATTCTAAAATTTCGCATAAATTTCATTCGCAAAATTTGCAAATATGCGAACTTTTCAAAAATATTTACGGCACAAGCCAGTACAAGCTGAGCACAATACAGCGCAACTTGAAAGTTTAAAAAGGTGGTGCTAACTTCACGCTAAAAAAATGGGTACCCTGAAAAAACCAAACCAAATCAGTAATGATTCCACCAGAAAAAAAATGAAAAAGAAATGATGTGACTGAAAAAGCCCATAACCAATTGTCGAGTTAGACTAAAATCAGCAGAACCGCAAAAAAAGTTATGGGGGTTAAGAGCAATGCACATGGAAAATGAGAAGAAAAAAATAAGAGATAGAAACAGAAATGAATTGAAGGAAATTATTTCAAAATTGAATTAGCGATGTTATTACTTGATTATATTATTCCAGTCCCAATAATAATTGAATAAATTCAAACAGAACTAAACAAACGTATGATAATAATAAATTAATCATAACCTCTCCGTGCAGTCCGGTCAGGAAACCGAATCCCGTGCGTTCTTTGGAGTGGACCTTTTTTATGTTTGAAATTTGTTTTCGAGATGATAAGGATGAAATTTAGCCCTTAAGTCATTTTTGTAATCCTGTCGCCTAGCCGCCATTTTGCAAAAATCGCGCCCAACCTGTACTCCGGTGAGGAAACCCTAATCCTGACACTTTTTGTGAAGGGGGGCTTTTATTTTGTACGTTTGATATTTATTTTTGATATGCTACGTATGCAATTAAGCTTGGAAATCATTTTTTTATTCCTGTCGCCATTTTGAGAATTGGCGCCCAATCTGGGCCAAATGGTAAAATAGAGGGAAACTCGTTAATTACTTGGAAAATTTCCATGGCTAAAATAATGGATGATATATAAAGAGACAGGTGTTGAGTAGACGCACCTTCATGTAGAATATCAGTGTTCCCACTTTTCGGGAACATCCTTTTTTTAATGCCAATGAGTGGAACCTCCACTTTTTTGATCATTTTTTATATTTTAAGCATGAAAAAAGTTGCGGAAACGCCTCTAGATGCCAAATGCGTGTCAGGAAGTAAGAACTGATGTTTCTTAAAATAGGTGTTGAGTTAACGCACCCTCTGTTAAAATTTCAATAATGCTTCTTTTCAGGAACATACTTTTTTTCAATGTCAACATGTGGGATTTCCCCTTTTTTTACGGAAACACCTCTAGACGTCAAACGTGTCTTGGAAAAATAAAGGTTGATGTCTTAAGAGATAGGTGTTAAGTAGACATATACCTACCTATGTGTAAAATGTCAGTGTTATCACTATTCGGGAACATACTTTTGTATGTCAATAATAACATTTGCATCTCTCGAACACCGCCGCAATGTTTCGTGGCATTTATTATTGTATGGGTATTTTTAGAAACAGTGTTCTAGTGAAATAGCCAGTTGCATTCCTCCCCTTAAACAGTTCCACCGCAATACGCGTGCTCCTAGGAATGCACATCAGTCTACCTTTGAGCCCAATTTCGGACGTACTGTAAAAGTGTCAAGTATAGAGATTCTTTTCTTAGTCGCGATACCCGAATGTGGAATGCTTTACCTGGCTATGTATGTATTTCCTTCTCATTTTGAAATTCAGAACTACAAAACCAATGTGCATCGGTATTTCCTCTCGAATCCTTCCCTATTTTCCTAACGCTCGCACTGTGGTAAAACATTTTAAGGGTACCCAAAACCCGTTTAGTGCGCGCCAATTATATTAAAAAAAACGTTGGGACTTCCACTTTTTTGAAAGTTTTAAATATTTTGAACATGAAAAAAGTTGTCGAAACAGCTCTAGATGCCAAACGCGTATTGGGAAAATAACGGTTAACGTCTTAAAGGATAGTAGTTGAGTCTTGAGTAGAAGCACCAGTCAGTAGGAATGTCAGTATTTCCACTTTTCGGAAACATACTTAAAAACGTTAAAATAAACATTTTTCTAGCGTTTTTTGTTTTTGTTTTCAAAATTACTATAAAAG
The DNA here is from genome assembly GCA_963921185.1 of Dasysyrphus tricinctus. NCBI lineage: Eukaryota > Metazoa > Arthropoda > Insecta > Diptera > Syrphidae > Dasysyrphus > Dasysyrphus tricinctus. The sequence goes on along the minus strand of OY992530.1, from coordinate 136,885,282 downwards.
CTACTAAAAAAATAAAAAGATGAGGTGATTTTTGCGTGTTTTTAACTCACTGATTTTTGGTGCATCCAGCACACCTCTCTGAGCCGGCGCGATTTTGACAGTTTGACTGATAAATTTGACATTAAAATGGCCATTCTAGTACAACTAGTTCCCAACATACAGCTGAAACCGAAAAATTCAAGATGGGTGTCGGTTTTTGTCAAGATTGTGGTCAAATCCCACCTCGGGATGTTTGGGAATTTTCGGATAATTATAAATTGTAGGTATCTACTTATTGTTAGAAGTATATTTACATACTTTAACAATAACTACTGTATGATAATATAGAAAACATATATACTTATGTTTTTATTGATTTAGAAAATATTCTGTTTAACAATTTTTATTATTATTATTTCTGTCGATCATTCAATAAACATTATTTGTTATTTATAAAAGGACAAGCGTTTCTATTGCTATACGAAGCTAATAGGTTATGGGCCCTCAAAACCTAGACCTTTAATTGAATAGAAGAATTGAATTTTTTGCTTTCGATATTTTATCCTGGTCTACAAGGATGGAGGAATTCAAAGGAACTATTCAGAAACTACCAAATCTGGAAATATAAGCTGAAATTACTGCTTATGAAAGATGAACTTTGGGATGTTGTATACAATAAAAAGCCAGCAAAAGTGGAAGATAATTAGCTGGTGAAGGACAGAAAAGCTCGAGCTATAATTGGACTTTTGGTTGAAGATAATCAACTAATTCATCTCCGAAATCTTGAAACTTCTAGAGATTACTGGATAGCTTTAAGGAAAAATCACGAAAAATCATCGCTTTCAAACGAAGTTTCTATGTTAATGAAACTTTGCAGGATGCAACTTAAGGAAGACCAAACAATGGAGAGTCACATAAATGATATGTTAAATACAGTTGATCGTTTAAGTGGACTAGGTGAAGTACTTGCCGAAAATTTAGTAGTTGCTTTTCTACTAGGAAGTTTACCTGATGACTACGGTTCACTTATTACTGCTCTTGAAGTCCGTGATGAAAAAAGTCTTACACTGGATCTGGTGAAAGAAAAACTTATTCAAGATTTTAAAAGGCGGCAGGAAGTGATGACAGATCTGAGTACTGAAGCTGTATTGAAGACACAACGTAAAAATAAATTTATTCCAAAATGTTTTGCTTGCGGAGAGTCTGGACACTTTAAGAGAAATTGTCCTCATATAAAAACTTTGATAAGGGATGGTCAACACAAATCATTCCAAGAAAATAATATCCCATAATTTTTGTTTTAAAAATGTGTCTGTGAAGGAACTTTCACAAAATTGGTATGCAGACTCAGCAGCTACCTGTCACATGAGCTGTGATAAATAATTCTTTTCCTATCTTGATGAAAGTTCAAATGATAAAATTTTCTTAGCTGATGGAACTGAAATAACAGCCAAGGGTACTGGTCAAGGAATGTTAAGATGTCATGACAAAACAATAATTGTTCGCAACGTTTTATTTGTGCCACAATTAGATAGTAATTTGTTATCAGTTGCAAGACTTACAGCAAATGGTTTTGAAGTAGTTTTTAAAACAAAACCTGTATTATTTTACATGACCGTTCTGTTTATGCTACTGCTTCCTTGGAAAATAATTTATATAAATTACATGTTAACAACTATGTTAACAAAACTTCATTTAACACAAAATGAATATTTTCCTGAAAAGCAAAGATATAGTTCATCAACTAACTGCTCCATATACTCCAGAACAAAATGGAGTTGCAGAGAGAAAGAATAGAAGTCTTGTGGAAATGGCAAGATGTCTTTTGATTGAAGCTGGAATGCATTTGAAGTACTGGACAGAATCTGTGAACACAGCCAATTATGTTCAAATTCGTCTTCCAGGAAAAGCTACAATGGTAACACCTTATGAGCTTTGGTTTGGGCGGAAACCATCAATGAATCATATACAAATTTTTGGGTCAGAGGCATATGCCCAAATTCCAAAAGGGAATCGTAGAAAATTACATAGATAAAGTGGCAAATAAATACAGACTTGTTGGATATTCTGAAGAATCAAAAGCATATCGATTATTTGACACAGAGACTAATGACATTTTGATTAGCAGAAATGTCGAAATTATAGAATCCAAATTTCCAAACAAAGTTTGCAGTGAAAACAGATTGGAACATTCAACTTTTAAAGAAAATAATATTTTAGTAAATTTAAAATACGAAAGAAATCATGAAAAAGTGTCAGATAATGACGAAAATACTCAAAAGGAAGAAGCAGATATTCAGTTAGAACATACGAGAGTTTCTTCAAGATCAACTAAAGGTATACCACCTGAACGATTAGTTATGAAAACTACAACTTCGGAAGGGCCTAAGAAATATTGTGAAGCTGTTTCTAGTTCTCAAAGAATTCATTGGATCCAAGCTATGGAAGAAGAAATTGCATCCATAAACGCAAACAATACTTGGAACCTAACAGAACTAACGAAAGGAAGAAAAGCTGTTGGTTGTAAATGGATTTACAAATTGAAAAGATCTGCTCATGGAAGTTTTAAGTACAAAGCTCGTTTGGTGGCTCAAGGGTTTTCACAAAAATATGGAGAAGATTACGATCAAGTATTTGCACCGGTTGTGAAACAGACTACTCTAAGGGCGCTTTTGGCAATATCTATGAATGGAGATATGAGAGTTAAGCATTTAGATGTGAAAACGGCTTATTTAAACAGTGACTTAGATACAGAAATTTATCTTAAACAACCTGAAGGATATCAAATTCCAGGAAAGGAGAATCTAGTATGCAGACTTAATAAAAGTATCTATGGACTTAAACAATCAGCTCGATGTTGGAATCACAAAATTAATGACGTATTCACTAAATTTGGATTCAGAAGGGGAAAAGCTGATCCATGCATGTATATAAAAGAAGAAAACAACAACCTGATTATAATTTTATTATACGTTGACGATATAATTATTTCGAGAAAAGACAACAACTTAATACAAGAGACTATCAACAAAATTAAAGAATGTTTTGAAATATCAGACTTGGGAAATTTATCGTTTTATTTGGGAATTCAATTCGAAAAGCAGAACGGCAATTTTTTAATGCACCAAGAAAATTACATAAAAACTTTGTTAGAAAAATTTGATTTGACAGACGCAAAAATTTCAAAAATTCCTATAGATCCAGGATATATAAAAGAAATTGACAATGAAAATTATTTAAGCTCAACCGATTTATATAGAAAAGCAATTGGATCATTATTATACCTGGCAGGAAATACAAGACAGGATATATATAATACAGTTTCGCTGTTAAGCAGAAAAGTCAGCAAATCCACACAAAGTCATTGGACTGAAGTTAAACGTGTGTTCAGGTATTTAAAAGGAACTAAAAATTTAAAGCTCTGTGTAGGAAGTACTAGAAATAAGAACATAATTTTAACTGGATACGCTGATGCTGATTGGGCTGGAGATTTGAAAGATCGAAAATCAACAAGTGGTTATGTTTTTAAAATTGGTGATGCAGCTATCAGCTATGCAAGTCGCAAACAAACAAATGTTACTTTATCGTCAACTGAAGCTGAGTTTGTTGCCTTAGCTGAAGCATCTCAAGAAGAAATTTGGCTTAAAATGTTATTCAAGGATTTTCAATTCAAAATTTCTGATGTTGTTATAAATGAGGATAATCAAAGCTGCTTAAAATTATTAGAAGAAGACAAAATTAATCCCAGAAATAAACATATTGACGTTAAATATTACTATTCCCGAGAACTAAATTTATCAAAAGCTATTAAGTATAAATACTGCCCAACTGAAGATATGATATCAGATATTTTAACAAAACCTTTACAAAATATCAAGTTTGGCAAATTTAGAAAATTACTTGGATTATCATAAAACTGTATTCAAATACATAAATAGTTATTGAGAAGGGGTGTTAGAAGTATATTTACATACTTTAACAATAACTACTGATAATATAGAAAACATATACATATACTTATGTTTTTATTGATTTAGAAAATATTTTGTTTAACCATTTTTATTATTATTATTTCTGTCGATCATTCAATAAACATTATTTGTTATTTATAAAATGACTAGCGTTTCTATTGCTATACGAAGCTAATACTTATGTCCACTGTTAAATCTTTCTTAATACATAGGCTACCTGTATTTTATTTTGTAGGAATCATAAAAACTAGCTATGCATACCTACTATCGTAACTTAAGTTTCAAAACTGAAACACATCGTAGGTAAGGTACCTGTACCTATAGGGAGATTTAATACTGAAACATTCTGTCATGTTTAACATATGTTCTATTGCAACACATTACAACAATTCATTATTTCGATAAAACCACTTTTGTAATTTATTCAACCCTCCATCAGTTCCCATGTTGTAAAATATGTCATCGAAAATTTGCCTTTCAAATGTCACCTGCACTTTAATTAATCCCATGGCCATAGGAACAAAGGTAGCAAAACCAACAGTCGTAAGTAGAATCACAAGAATTCCAATCCAGCATCATCGGTCACCCGGTAGCCCAGCCGCACGGCAATATACCCCTCGAAGCGTTTTCCCCAAAAACTTTCGTTTCGAAAATAAACATAAGCAAGCATGCTGGATAACCACACTGCCCTTTACATTTGTTCCCTCCCGTCCTTGGGAGAGGCTCCCCAATAATACTGCATGTTGTACAGTAGGTTCATGTAGAAGATATGGAACTATAGGAAGGGCCCCAGAGCATGATGCGGTAGACCGAGCTAAAGGGTAATGAAAATTCACGAACTTTCCTGATTGGTGGCATATGTGTTAACATGCTCGTCAACCTGTGCTGCTGCTGTTGCTGCTGCTGCTTCTGCTCCGGCTGCAGAATTGCATCATGTGTGTCTGGAGAAGGTGATGGCTTGGGATGAGAGGAACTGGAGACGCAACCGAAGCTGTAGCACATTCGTCGACACATTGTTGGCATTTCAAAGGGACGACTGACAGTTTGTTGTAATTGAGTGTCATGCTGTTTTTGTTGTTCTTGCGTGTGTATGTGTGTACCGCTGCATGACAGCCCACTTCCTGTCACACCTTTGACTAATGAAGTCAAAGCAATATTTGCATATTCCCGGAATTTACAAATTCCCAAGGCATTCACAATAGATGCCTCTGCTCTGCAAGCAACCAAGAGGGGGTGTACTAAAATATATCTTTACACTCATAGCTCGGGTTGCATTTAGTTGGCGCAAGTCTTCTGAGAGTCCTTTTACTGTGAATTTGTTCACAGCCATCTCACTACTCGAACATTATTGTTGTTACATTATGTGAGAACAGGCATTTGCCATAGTAGTTGACTCTCTAGACAGTTTAAGCCTTAAAGTTATGAAGTCCATTTGATGGCCTGCGGGAACCTGAGTGCACTTTGTGTTTTTGTGGAATGGCACTATGGTAGTATGTATATTTGTATAGTATATGCATGCAAGTCATAAAGCTTCTTAATTGAAGTCAAATTTATGACGAGATTTACAAGTAAGAGGATTGGAGTCTGTTTGGATTTTTTTTTCAAGTTTTTCCTCTAAAGATTAATAAATATGTAATTATTTTTGAGGGAGTAACGAAAAAGAGCATCGTCCTCATCCCAAGAATTTTAAAAACTATGTAGCTTGTTGGATGTTTTAGAAGCTCATAACTTTATCGGTATGCACCTGGTACTGGTGTATCTCTCATTTTCTGTTTTCTCACATAAGCTGCGATTTAGTCAATTTCAGTCGAAGTCGAGCTTATCTTTTAAAAAGTATTACGAAACAACATGCGATCCAGGTTTCTATGGAGGTTTATTTCAACAGATACAAGTTTTAACTCTGACCGGTAGATGGCTAAATAAATAAATAGGGTGGCGAAACAGCTCATGGAGAACCAGGGCCTATAGAGACTTACAACTCTCAACCATTCCTGTGTGCGTGTTGTTGGCAGGAATGGAGGGGACCTACAGTTTTTTGCCGAGTCCGAACGGCTAAGTGAGAAGCACTTTTTCACAACAAGTATTACTTACTTGTCAGTTCCTCGCAAGAGGCAGTACCTCGGATAAAACATTTCTGTTTTTAGGTGGCACGGCTGGGAATCGAACCCACACCTTCGGCATGACAGTCCTACGCACTAACCATCATGCCACGAGGTACTACCGGTAGATGGCTATTTACCATTGTGAATGATGTCAGCTATTTGTCGGGAGTGTTGAGAAAAGAAACAGGACAGGAAGAAAGAAATAGGAAAAAAGTGGTCTCCAAAGTACTGGCGAGTATTTGGGCACCACTACGGCCCTAGGCTCACCGAAAAAAATGATAGTCTGGCGGCGGAGGAGCCTTTTTGAAAGGCCAACCTCAGCAGAAAGTTGCGCCTGTAACCCAAATTGGGTGGCTGGCGTCAAAAGGCATTTGTTTTCCCCTAGTGGGTGGCCTCAATAAGTTACAATGTTTGAACATACAAAGTAAGGGAGTCGAATCTGAGCTTATGTATGAGTATGTTGTAAATCGTGTGTCGGGAAACACCATGGTGGAAGCATATATCCTAAAACATGAAATATGACAACAACTGGAAATGAGTCCCCAAGAGATCACCATTTTATGGAGGATCTTTTTACAGCTTCGGCTACAGTAAACCGCACAGTGTCAATCAAGACGCCATAATAATAAAATAATTATTGTAAACAAATAGAGGAAATCTTTCAAGAAGATCAAATGATACTTTTGTACGGCGAAGGTAGTTACGAGCAGGTTGAGCATGAAACGCCTCACCTCACCTTAAGATCAGTATCCTGGGGTATCAGTGAAATTAAGTGGAGAGGAAGAGCTGAAAACAGATCTGACACAGGGCAAACGAGAATGCTATATTCCGGGAAGGATGAAATAGAGGGAAGCCAAAGGCTGCATAGTTTCGGAATTATGTTGAACGAAGATGCGAGGCGTAGTTTTATTTCCTGGGTACTCATTTCTGCAAGAACATGTCAGCAAGGTTCCGTTCAAAAATTAGTAACGTCATAATTCAGTGCTACGCCCCTCACAAATGAAGCGACCGAGGAAGACAAAACCGCTTTCTACACTCATCTTTTCTTAGTTCACAGAGGTGTTCCGAGAGCCGACATCATAATTGTCATGGGAGATCTCAATGCCCAAGTTGGATCACACAACTACGGTCTGGAACGCGTGATGGGAAAAAATGGCTTGGGGTCACAAAATGAAAATGGCGATTTGCTGGTCGATTTTTGTAAGGCTTATCGTCTTGTACTGGGTGGGACTGTGTTTAAACATAAGACTTGCAAAAAAATCACCTAGGTACATCCGGATGGTCAAAACAAATTGACCATAATATCATGATTTAGCACAGCAACAATGGAGGAAGTCAATGTGCGATGTTCAAACTATTAGAAATGCCGACATGGGAAGCAACAACCATTTGGTTCTCGTGAGCCTCAAGCTACGAACCGCATGCTTTAAATGACCCCAACATTTATCGTAACTATGTCACCAACCTTAACGATACAGCTTCGTCATTAAACGGAATTCAACATTCAACAATTGATAACATGTGGGTTGATATAAAAAGTGTTTTTTTATGGAGGCTGGATCCGAAACTATACAAAAGCAGAAGAGAGTTAGAGACTCTTGAATATCCCAAGACACCTGGGATAAAATCGAGCTTCGCAAATCGTTGAAGATGCAAATAATTGCGAAACGAGTATCGCCTCTTGCACATAACATGCGGTCTATCGCTGTATGTGAGATGTGACATGAGGGTAAGGTTAGACGGTCTTACAGAAAAGCGCTGCAAAAAGAGAAGATATGATGAAATTATACCCAAATATCCAAAGAACTTGTCAGGAAAAAAGCAACATGATGATGGATGTGGATAGCACAGTTTTGGTATGAATTGAGGATCAGATACGCAAATGGAAGGATCACTTTTGTGCCTTGCTTAGTATGGATTCCTTTGAGCAGAGTGCTGAAGTGCCCAATTAAATGAGATGCGTAGATCTTATTGGGGTATTGACATCGAACCCCCCGCAGTAGTGGAAATCCAATCTTCGATAACTATTCTCAAAAACAACAAAGCAGCTGGACTTGACGGAATACCAGCCGAATTACTGAAAGCTGACAACGTCAGAACGGCTAGTATTATACACCCGTTAATACATCAAGCTGTGTGGGAAAATTAATCCCAGCGACTGGAAGGATGGTGTGATGATTGTTAAGTTGCCAAAGAAAGGTAACCTTAAGAATTACAATTGAAAAGAAATGGTGAGGTATTACAGTTTTGTCGATTTTCCAAAAACAAATAGCAACCATCATTCTCCAGGGGATAAAGGTTAGAATTGAGTCTACATTCTAGAGACATCGAGCTGGTTTCTTCAGTGGGCGGTCGTGTGTCGACCATATCAACACTATGCGTATCGTTCTTGAGCAGTTTGCGGAGTTTCAATCTCCGCTTAAACTCATGTGCATGGATTTTGAGAAGGCCTTTGGCCGAGTAAGCCTTGTATGTATTTGGAAATCACTTCTTGATAGGAGAATTCCCCCAAAAATTGTTGTAAATTAGTCCAATAACAACGCAAGATGTTTTGTTTAACACAATGGGCAGCTATCCGACCTTTTCGAAGTGCGGCAGGGTGTGAAACAGGGGGATGTTGTGTTGACAATTCTCCTTCTACTGACGACACAAAATGTTTTGACGATCAGCTTTGGAACAACGGAGAGACAAGGCATTCAATGGAGACCGTTTGAAAGACTTAATCACTTAGACTGTTCCGATAATATATGTTTCTTGGCAAGGTGAAAGGAGAGTCGAGTGGTCTAAAAATAAATAACAAAAAGACAAAAATAGTGCTCATCCGCCGCTCCACACATCAGCGTATTTTTATACATGAGATGCCAGTTGAAGAGGTTGATCAATATAATAACCTTGGACTTGGAAGTATTGTTTCAGCATTCAGCAAATGGTGGTACTAATCTGGATAGTCAAAGTAGAATAAATAAAGCTCGCGCAGGCTTTTTTGTGACTCACTGTCAACGCCATATTCTAAAAATTCGCTGGCCACAAATTATATCAAACGAAGAACTGTAGTGCAGGTCAAGTCGACGTCGAAAAGATGTGGCAATGTTCTCTGCCAATCTTTTCCTCTTAAAAAGTCCCATACAAATAGGTATACCCTTCAGCCTACACTATCCCACGATTGTGATGCCGGGAGCCACAGCTATTTTTTTTGTAATACCAGGAAAATACTTTTTATCGTATAAAGATATTCTATATTGTTTTCTTGTTTAACATATCATTTTGTTCCAACATTTCTTATCACATTTGATTTTATTCTAAAGGCACCGTTTTTGTATGTTTTTTTTTTTTGGTATGTTGATAAAACTTATCATTTTATTTAAGTGAAGTTTCATATACATAAATACATGGTCAATTTATCGAATAGAAAGAGAATATATGAAGTGAAAATTCTCGTTTATAGGCTCTATCATTGCAAAGTGACAAAATGTCTAACACAACAACATTGATTCATATTTCTTCTTAAAAGGACATAACATTTTTGTATTAACTCAACAAAAATGTTAAACACCAAAAATAAAAAAACCAAATTTAGAAACTTAAAATATATCTTCCAACATCAACTTTTTAAAGCTTCAACTTAAAAAAAAAAAACTTTTTGGTTAGATACACCCTTCGAAGTTAGCTGTTCACTGTTGATGTTAATGTTCAAAATGTTTAAATGTAATTCCATTTTACAATCCATTGCACTGCAGCATTATTATTTCGATTAAATCACCCAAACTTTTTTAGCGCTTGGCTTGTTCAATCTTAAAACAAAAACTATTCCTGCTGACTAAGTATGCTGTATTATACATTAGCAGTAGCGTAGCAAGGGGGGGCGAAAGGGGCGTTCGCCCCGGGCGCCAGGAGTTAGGGGCAGCAAATCGGAAAATCATCTTCGTTGTTCATGGGATGTTGTAAACCAATTAGCTACAAAAGTTTTTTAGTGAAAATTTTATTAAATTTTTATCAGAAAACATACAATTTTTATAGTATTCAAATTTGTAGGGGCGGTAAAATCATTTTCGTTGTTCATGAGAAGTTGAAAATAAACACAAGTTTAATTTGTGTTTAATAAATAATTCAATCAATTTTTATTTTTATTTTATCAAGAGGGGCGCAAATCATCATCGTATGATTATTACAGAAGTTGGAAATAAACAAACTTTTTTAAGTTAAACATTCTATTACATTTGAATAGGTATATGAATGTACAATTTTTCATTGTGTTCAAATCACTAGGGGCGGCAGAATCATGACCATTGCTCATTATAGAAGTAGGTAATAAATACAAAAGTTAATTTTTTAAATTAACAATTCTTTCAAATTTAGAAACAAAATGATGGCTTTCGTAATGACCATTCTCTTTTGTAGCCTTTTGTAGGTACGTGTCTGTTGATTCTCTCAGTTTTGAGATCAGAGGGGTTGACCTTTCTCAGAAAACTTTTCGCGTTAAGCCTAGTACGCTGCTGATGCGAAACGAAAAATCCCATACAAAAATGACACAACGAAATCATAAACTAAAAATTTAGTTCTACTTTTCGTTATGCAGTACGCTGTTCGATGAGCGAAATTGATAATTGTAACAGATTATATGGAGAGGTCTACACTCTTTTTTCGCACACAATAAATTACCCAGACCATTTATTATGTTGGAGATCAACTAAAAATTTCGTTTCGCATCAGCAGCGTACTAGGCTTTAGATTTGAAAAAAAAAATGCTGTAGATTGAATATTTTCGCAGATGGTTGTTTTTTTTTTAAGTAAATATTATTTGAACAAAACTGATAAATGAATAAAAATAAATAAAATATTACATTAGTTTTTTTTTTAAACATAAAACCCTCTAAATAATACATAATGGCTGAATTCAACACAAAGAATTTAAACAAAATGTGAGTTTTTTTGCGAAGATTAATTTTTTGTCGTAATATGAAGTGCAGTATGTAGATTTTGCAGCAGATTTATTTTGAGAAAAAATGCATTAGATCAACAATCTACTACAATTTCAGTGAAGTAATAACTCTGTTATCAGACACTCAGTAGTGACTTAGTCGCGGCTTTGACCCTCTTATGGTTCATGATCATTAGATCTGAGAAATATGTACAGTATGCAATTTCTCAGTTTTGCTGTCGAGTACTGATGAAGCAATAGGCGTGTCTCAACCAGTAAAATCTCACTCAATATCAAGTTGACGTAGGCGGAATGTTTTTGGTGGAACAAGATTCCCTGTTCAATCGTACTGAAATTATGGAAACAAAATTTTAACTTCGCTTTAAATATTTAAATGTTAAGGCACAAAACTTTATAAAATGAATGAAAAATCATCATCATCGTGTCCTGTAACCCCGGCTGGGGCATAGGGCGTCAACAAAACGTCTCCATCCTTCACGGTCTGCTGCAAGGTACTTTAGCTGTGGCCATGTCCTTCTCTGGGATTCTGCTTCCGCTAAGACAGTTGATTTCCATGTTTTTCTTGGTCTTCCAATCCGCCGTGCACCCTGAGGATTCCATTCAAAGGACTGCTTTGCAATTTCATCGTTTGGTTTCCTCAGTGTGTGACCAATCCAACGCCATTTACGCTTTCTTATGTCGACGTCCAGCCGCTCTTGACTTGTTCTGCGCCACAATTCCTCATTTGATATTATTTGTGGCCAGCGAATCTTTAGGATGTGGCGAAGACAGTGATTCACGAAAGCCTGCTTTTTCTTCGAAATAGTAGACGTGACTTTCCAGGTTTCACAAGCATATAACAGCACGGATTTGACATTGGATTCGAAGAATCTCAACTTAGCGCGTAAGGAGATTTGACTGGATTTCCAAATTGGGGACAGGGTACCGATGGCAGCACGAGCTATATTCATTCTACTTTTAACGTCCAGATCCGTACCACCGTTTGCAGAAACAATACTTCCAAGGTAGTTGAACTGTTCAACTACTTCAACTGGCGTCTCCTGTAGAATAATTCGCTGCTGTGTGGAGGGGTCTGTGAGCATTATTTTTGTCTTTTTGCTGTTTATTCTTAGACCACTCGACTCTCCCTTCACTTGCAGTGTTTGGCACATCCCGTTCAGTCCACTGATGTTATTTGCCAGTAGACATTATGTCATCGGCATAGTCTAAATGACTGAGCCTTTCGAACGGTCTCCACTGAATCCCCTGTCGCTCAGCTGTACCAACACTGGCCGTCAATACGTCGTCCATCACCAGCAGGAAGAGAATTGGCGATAAAACATCCCCTTGTCTCACACCCTGTTGCACTACGAAGGAGTCGGAAAGCTGCCCATTGTGCAAAACAAAACACCTTGCGTTGTTGTAGGACTCTTTTATAATGGCAACTATTTTTGGTGGAATTCCTCTACCAAGCAACGATCTCCATATACATTCTCGGTTAACTCGATCAAAGGCTTTCTCAAAATCCACGAACATGAGGTAAAGCGGTGATTGAAATTCCATCGACTGCTCGAGGACGATACGCAGGGTGTTGATATGGTCGACACACGATCGACCACTGCGGAAGCCAGCTTGATGCCTCTTGAGTGTAGACTCGATTCTATATCCTTTATTCTCTCGAGAATGATGGTTGCCATTAGTTTTGGGAAAACGGACAAAACGGGGATACCACGCCAATTGTTGCAATTCTTTTAGTCACCTTTCTTTGGCAACTTAACAACCACACCATCCTTCCAATCGCTGGGATAGCATTCGATTTCCCAAATGCTTTGTATCAACGGATGTAAAATACTAGCCGCTGTTACGGGATCGGCTTTCAGGAATTCAGCTGGTATTCCGTGCAGTCCAGCTGCCTCTTGTTGTTTTTGAGGAGATTTTTTTATGTAAGGATTTCCGATTCTGACGGGGGTTCGATGTCAATACCCCTATAGGACCTGCGCATCTCGTTTAGTTGGGGCACTTCAGCACTCTGCGAAGCTGATCCTCAATTGATACCAAAAGTTGGCCATCCACATCCATTACAGGATGATTGGTGTTGCTTTTTTTCCCGATCACATCTTTGGCTATTTGGTACAATTCCTGGATATCTCCTCTTCTGGCAGCGATTTCCGCATTATCTGCGAGTCCATCTAACCTCACCCTCTTGTCACGTCTCACACAACGATAGACCATCTTATGTGCAATGCGGTACTCTCTTCTCAAGTCATAGCCTTTCGTTGAATATCTGCTTAGGCATTTATTTGGATTTTCAACGATTTGCGAAGTTCGATCTTATCCCAGGTGTCTTGGGATATCCAAGAGTCTCTACGTCTTGTTCGCTTAAAACCGTATTTTTTTATCAAAAACGGCTCATACGATAAACTAAAACTTTTTTCGTATGGTTAAAATAGTACGATCTACTGCAGAAAATTATAAAATTTTACATTTAGCAAGTACAAGTAGAAGGTATCAAAGAATATTTTTTTTTTTATTTTGAACTTTTTCATTATCAGCTGAACAAATTTTGATTAATTTTTGTATATACAAATTTCAAATAAGTTTAAATAATCCATCATTTCAAAATTTTCAAAAAAGAATTTTTGAATTTTTAAAATTGTTTCAAAGTTTTTTTGAAAATTCGATTTTTTTTTAATTTTATTTTTGTATGCAAATAAATAAATACATAAGATTTGCATACTAAAATTTTTTCTTAAAAATGTTTTAAGAATTTGATATACCTATACAAAATGAATTTTTTAAGAAGCCGCTCCAACGATCTAAAATTTCGTTCCAAGGTCACAAGAAAAAATTTGGGTTATTAAAAAAGAAAGTATGCTATTTGGAAGGTCACTCAATGGTCAGCTAGTTTCAGTTATTGGTCAGCTGTAGATTTTTATAAATTCTTATTTGTTTTTCAAGGTGATATTCACGAAAAAAAACAACAAATTTTGTATAGTTTCTTTTTTTCAAGGTCAGGAATGGTTTATGTTCCAAATCGTTATAGTTAAATTCGAAGATAGGCTGGTACAGTAAATTGCGATTATAGCAGTAATAATTCCCCTCCCCCCCCCCCCCAAAAAAGAAGACTACTGAAATATTTTCCCACCATAAATTCCACTATGAATATTTTCCCACCAAAAGGATTGTTTCCATTAATTGTGGTTGGAAAGCCACCAATCTGGGAACACTGCGTATTTGAAGGCTTGTCCACTACAATAAGAACAAATACTAGAATAGAAAATAACAGATTTGTATTGTTCCATGATTTCCCACACAGATTCAAAAGTTTCTTTTAGGCCCATCCAAAAACAATCTTCAACATTTAACTCTGTTGGGAGCAGCTCTGAGCCTGGGTTATGATATTTCTCATCGAGTCTCATACAAGAATTACATGAAAAATCAAGTTTTATAAATTAATTTAAACAACAATTCAATATTTCGCATTACGAATTCAAAGCATACCTTTTATCACACTTTTATCGCACGTTAAAATGGACCAAAGCCCATGAAGTATTTTCTTATACAAACTTTGTTTTAATCTGATTTTCTTTTGCGACCATTAAGTTCCTTTTTTTATTTTCAAAAATATTGTGATAACTCTTGTTACTACTTAAAAAAAAAACAAGATAACATTTTTTTAAAATTAATTTAAAAAGGTAAAAAGGTAGTTTATCTTGAACTATTCTTGAACAGTTAGTTTTTATCGTTGGATGAAATAACATTTGTTTGTTTAATTGGAAATTTTATTTTCTGTAACAATATATTCATTTAATTAAGAACAAAATACTCTTTTTAGAAAAAAATACTCCCGTTCCTTCAGTATAGGTGAGTTCCATAATTTCTTTTTTTTTTGAGTATTTAATTTTAATCAGATTTTTTTATTCATTATTTCGTTTAAATAATTTGCTCTTCTTTTACATGTCCAAATTCGGTTTGTTGATTCTTGTTGTTTATCGTTGTTTGAATAAGCATTATGTTTGGTGAATCAGGGTGTTTGCGATTTAAATCTGTTTAATTATGTAATATTTTTTATTCAAAAATATTTAAGAAACAAGATTCTTTTCAGAGCTGTATCTTTGTGATGAGTGACCGTTTTTATTTGAGCATTTTACAGCCTTATGTTTCTTCTTTCGAGATTTGTTTGCAAATAATTTTTCTAGCAGCACCGTTACTGCGTTAAGTAATGACAGCAGACAAGCATTTTTTTTTAAGTTCGTCATTTTTATGGATAATTTGTTTTTGAATCACGTCCCTTATCTTGGCTGACACTTTTTGGCGGAATCAAATAATTTTGATATCTGAATTTGTAGCTAATTAAATGCTAATTTGTTGCTCAAACCAAAAAATTGTAGCTCGAGTACTATTCGAGTTATTCAATTTTCCGCTAAAATAAGTCTGAAGTTAGCGGTAAAAATTAAAAATAATACTAATTTTACTTTTTATTTGTAACCTGAATTTGTAGCTAATTAAATGCTAATTTGTTGCTCAAATCCCGATTTTGTAGCTCTAACGGTTTTTCAAATATTCAAAATTCCGCTAAAATAAGACTGAAGTTAGCGGACGAAAATATGAAAATCATAACTGTGTTAATGCCCAAATTGTAGCTTTTTGAATGCTAATTTGTTGCGCAAAAATAAATTTTGTATCTTTTATGGATACTTTATTATTTACAGTTAAGGATTAAAAAAGTGCATTTCCGGTTTCACTAACATAGGCTCGGAAAAATGCCAGCGGAATCTTAAAACAATAGATTTTCAAGTTTTTTTTTGTGTAGCATATCCCATGCTTATTTGTTGCTCTTACTAAAAATTTGTAGCTCTAACGGTTTTTTTGGTACTCAATTTCCCGCTAGCTAAAAAGTTAGCTAAGAATCAAGCCCTTAAAGTCTAAAAAAATGACAAAATCCCAAATTTTTTTTGCCAAAATTTGAAGACTCCTCTAACTAGATAAGTCACCAAACCACGATTTTGTAGCTCGCTTGGTTTTCTTTGCACTCAGTTTCCCGCTTAAATAAGACATTACCCCCTGTGTAACGGACAAAATTAAAAAAAAATAAATGAATTAAAAATTTTTCTTAATGTCAGAATATGCAGCTTTTTAAATTAAAATTTGTTGCGAAAAATTAGTTTTGTACCTTAATAGTTCGTTTTTTGCAAAAAAAAAAAATTGAAAATCTATTTTTTTAAGATTCCGCTGGCCTTTTTCCGAGCCTATGTAGTGAAACCGGAAATGCTCATTTTTGAGTTTGAATTTCAAATAAAAAACGAACTATTCAAGGTACAAAATTAATTTTTGAGCAACAAATTTTTATTTAAAAAGCTACAAATTCTGACATAAAAAAAATTTTAATTCATTTTTTTTTTAATTTTGTCCGTTACACATGGGGTAATGTCTTATTTTAGCGGGAAACTGAATGCAAAGAAAACCAAGCGAGCTACAAAATCGCGGTTTGGTGACTTATCTAGTTAGAGGAGTCTTCAAGTTTTGGCAAACAAAAATTTTGGATTTCGTCATTTTTTTTAGATTTTAAGGGCTTGATTTTTAGCTAACTTTTTAGCTAGGGGGAAATTGAGTACCAAAAAAACCGTTAGAGCTACAAATTTTTAGTAAGAGCAATAAATTAGCATGGGATATGCTACACATTTTTGCAAACAAAAAATTGAAAATCTATTGTTTTAAGATTCCGCTGGCATTTCTCCGGGCCTATGTTAGTGAAACCGGAAATGCACTTTTTTAATCCTTAACTGTAAATAAATAAAATGCACGACTGGGTCGCACGTACTTGCTCTTATGTTCAAGACACTGCGAGTTTAAGAAAATTGTATATACAAACATATTATGAGAGAAAAATTTAGAGAAGCATAAAATACGACACTTAAATTAGCTAAAACAACTCTTTTGACAGTTTGACGTGAAAAAAAAGTATGCCATCTAAATTCATAATGGAATATGATTGTATGGGAACAAAAATTTTAAAATCGTTGGAGCGGTTTTTTTTTAAATTAATTTTTTATATATAAAATTCTTAAAAAAATTTTAAGAACAAATTTTGGTATGCAGATTTAAACTATATATTTATGTGTATATAAAAACAAAATTTGAAAAAAAATTGTCAAGCTGTTTTTGAGATATGGAATTTTCAAAAAAAAAGTTTGAAACTTTTTTTAAAAATCCAAAAACTTTTTTTTTGAAAATTTTGATATGCAATATTATTCAATCTTATCTGAAACTTGTATATAAAACATTAATTTAAATCCGTTAAGCTGATAACGCGAAAACTCAAAATAAAAAAATATGTTTTATGACAGGTACTACTAATAGTTGCTATGTGTAAAATTTTATAATTTTTGATGGAAGATCGTACTAATTTTAGTATAAGAAAAAAGTTTAATCAAAATCGTAGGAGTCGTTTTCAAGCAAAAAATATTTTCCTTTGCGGTTTTTTCACTTTTGTATGGAAGGTACCGTTATTTTTTCATAAATGTAAAATTTTTTCTAAAAATATTTTAGAGAGTACTAAAAAAGTCTTAAATGTGGAGTTTCAAAAAAATCTATGATGCCGTTTTCGAAATATTTGACTTTCCAAAAAAAATTTTGAAATATTTTTTAAAAATCCAAAAAATATTTTTTCAAAAATGTTGGTACACAAAACTATTAACATTTCTTGGAATCTTCTGTATTAAGAAAATAATTGAAATCGGTCATACCATTTTGAAGAAAATCAAAAATTTAAAAAATGGTTCCTTGGGAGGTACCATTAATAACCATTTTTGAAGAATGGTTTTCCACCCAACGGAAGCCTTTACTAAAATAAATTTATTGAATCTTTTTTAAGAAAAGTTGTCGAGCCGTTTTTGAGAAAAATACGATTATGTAAATTTGCCAAAAAAAAATGTATGGCAGGTACCGTTATTTTTGGTTCTAAAAAAAATGAAAAAAACGTGTCGGCAGAATCACCAAAAACCACTATGTACCAAGTTTGAAGAAAATCGATCGAGCCGTTTAGCTGTAGTCGAACAGACAGACAGACAGAATTGTGCCACCCACTTTTTTGGTGTTCTCTATCATCGTAATATCATGTTTGATTGTTATCTCAAATTTTTTTTTTGCACGAATCAAAAACTTGCCTTATAGTACCTATAATCGCAAGTAAAAATTGATTTTAATGGTAGGTACCTCCAAAAGAACCATTTTTTCATTTTTGATTTTCTTCAAAACGGTATGACTGATTTTTCGTTTTTTTTAAAAAAATTTTTTTCTGAATTTGAGATTTTAAGTGTTTTTTTTTATAAAAGTACCCCTTCCCCCCCCCCTCCCTTAACGGTTAGAGAATGACTCCCTACTGAAGTAGTAAGACACTTGCCTTTGGTCCCTCTTCAAGTATCTGTTATTTTTGTGTAGCACCGTAAGAATCGTAAACTCCCCTTATTGCTATATATGTTGACAAATTTGTTACATCGTATTTAAGACATTTTTATCCTCACAGAAGAAAATCTGAATAATATACAAAAATGTTGTTAGTCACGTACTCTTCAAAAACCGATTTAATAATTTTTCGAACAAGAGGCGAGATAAACGCTAAAAACCATATTTTACAAACAAAATTTGATAGTTTTTCGACAATAACTTTTCAGGGGAGATAGCTAGATGTCAAAAATAATTGTGATCAATAATTTTAAAAGATATTTTAACTTACAAAATCAAACAAAAATGTAATCGCATTTATGTATGTTTTTCAACACACTTTTTCAAAATGGCGGATGATGCAACATTTCCTACCTGCCAGACTCCCCTTATGCAAATCTAAGGTAACAAGTTGGAGTAAGCACATATATGTAAGAACACCAGCTACTTCATTTTTGACGTTGCTAGCTCTCGTACTATAGTAGTTTAAACTAGTTGATCAGACGCTGTTAGTAATTGCCTTCTTGTAGCTCCTGTCAAAAACTCAAATGCAAAATAAATTGATTATTTTTTTTTTCTTATATTCCTGTCATTCATGATAAAATTGTAATAATTGCTTTTTTTCATGTATATTCTTAGGGAAACGATAGATAACAAAATGACTCGCAGCTGCTGCTGTTACTACATCATTTTACTGCTGCCAATCTCGTTGTTTCTTCTATTAACTAACTGTATTAATGCTAAAATACAGCAGTTAGCTTCAACCGAAAATTTGTCTAGCAACAAATATAATAACGATAAAGGACATGAAATTCATAATAACTTAATTAATCAGTTGTTTTGCGAAGAGTATGAAAAACATGTTTTTGATTGTTACTTGCCTAACAAAATGGACGTTATAGTCAAATTTATATTGAATGACAATGGAATTAACAGTTTTTGGATGAAAGAAGTGCAGTTGTATTGTTTTAATGAAAATCTGATAAACATAAGCTTACCGCTAATAAATGACTTTCCGAAAAAAGCAGATCACGTGATATTGAATTCTTGTCGATTTGAAGAAAGTACAGACATGAAAGATATTCTGAAAAATTCTCTAAAATTATCTGACATAACAATGATATCCTTTAATAACAAAAATACTGATAGTTCTCTATCCCGTGCAAGTCTTGGAAAGCTGGATTCATTTATTGATAGTTTATCATTTGACATCAAAAATATTTCAACACTGCCTCCAGATTTATTCTTCGGCGTAAAAAAGATAAGAAAATTATCAATCTCTTCGCTTTCGGTTAATTTAACACAACTCCATAGCTTGCTTGCTCCATTGGAAAATCTTGAAAACCTGATTATAAATGCAATCGATCTACAAGATGTACATGGAAGAAAGTTCGATCATCAGAAAAACCTTTCCTCGTTAAGTCTTCATGATATCAACATTACATCACTTCCTTCGGATATTTTTTCAAGTCTAACCAATTTGAAAAATATTGCATTCAATAAAACTTGTTTCAAATCGTTACCAAGGAATCTTTTCAATAGAACCAGGGATATTAAAGAATTTCGGCTGATCCAAAAACAGGAAGCGTTAAAAGAATTACCAACAGAATTTCTTCACAATTTGACGCACCTTGAAATTGTAATGATAAATTGTCAATTGGAAACTATTCCCGCTGATATATTTTCCGGTTCAAAAAATATTATCTCCATTGATCTTAAGAGAAATAATTTAAGTGAGATTCCCTTAGAACTCTTTTCGGACCAGAAGGAGCTGCTTTATTTGGATCTTTCTGAAAACAAGATAAGAACATTTGACGTCAGATTGCTGAAATACAACTTGAAGCTAAAACATTTGAATTTATCGGACAATAAAATTATGAGATTTCCCATGTAAGTATTTTGGAGTAACCTCATTTAGTAGATTTTGAAGAAAATTAAAAATAATTTTCTTCGTTTTAGTGGAGCGAATGAATTAAATTCAAATAAAGAATTTTAAGTGAGCTCTAGGTGTCTGGATCTAATCAAATTCCCCTGGAATGGGATACACTGTTGAAAGTATTTTTTGTTTTTAGTACAATATCAATTATCACCTGTGTCAATTTAATTGAAATTGATCATGGAACGCCGAAGTTATAATATGTTGATATATTTTTGGAACACCCTGTTTTGGAATTATTATTTTTTTTTTTTTTTTTAATTCTGTACCTGTATCCATTTCGTTGACATCACTCAAGGAACAACGAAGGTCCGAGGATTTCAAAACTTTTTTTTCGACATTTTGTCCTTCGATACTTTCTCTTGCTAAACTTAGACTTTTCGAAAATTTCTCCTTTCGTGAGCGTTTTATAATCTCTAATAAACGTGAAAATAAAACGATGCAGGATAGTGCGAAAGCAGTCCTGTAGTCCTATGAGGAAAACCACATGTTTGCTTATTTTTCATGTACGGCCTGTCTAGCGTAGCCAGACGTCCTCTGGTTTACCCGGTATGTCTCGGATTTCAAACATAAATTCAAATGTCCCGCCGGGACAAGTTTTTTCAGAGGTTTGACCGGAATTCACAAGAAAATTACCAAATGGAAGTAGCTTTCATTATTTCTTTTCATTTTTTGCCAATAAGCAGCAAAAAAGCATTTTTTTCAACACTACGCATCAAACATTCCTTTGAAAAATATATTTTGGAACTCTCAATGTAACTTTTTTAATCGATTAGCAATGAAAAAAATAATAATAATAATAAAATAATAAGAAGAACGAAACAAAAAATTATTTAGAGAAAAGTTCTTTTTCATACAATCATGGCAAACACCACGCATACCATAATATTCACTATTCGTTTTATAAGGATAGTAAATAGGAGGATACTTTTGACGGGTTCCAATGTTGGAACCCGCCAAATTTGTATGAGAGGCAGATGCGACTTCTTGGTAACTTAATATTCTTTGTAAATGTAAAACAGTTTAACTGACCATTTTTTTTTTTTTGTATAAAAAATAATTTGATGAAAAAGTTTTTCGACTTGAAAATCTTGGGAACAAAAACTAATATTTACTCCGGGCTAATTTTATTCTACACAATTTAAAAAACAACGTTTTAAGAAAACTCTACAAAAAATCCGAAGGAATGAAGCACAAATTTCATTTCTAACTTAGAAGCACCTCAAGCTAAATTTAAAATGGTTTAATCTAGATCTAAGCATTAAGATTTGCATTTGCATTTTTTTTTAATTTCTGAGGACTATTTGTTAAAATTGAGTTTAGGCTAGATTCGGATCTATTTCTCAAGGCCAATGATATCGACCTGCATCGTGCCTGATCGGGAAACTATGGACTGCTCAGAAGTTAGAACTTGGTCTGGGTCAGTAGCGCAACAATCAGTCAAGTTGAAGTGCTTGTTTTACCTCCTCGTGGTGGTCCCCGGGCAACTATTTGCGTATTCCTATATACGTAAATAGGCTAAAATTTCAAGTGCGAAAGGCCTAGCATTCTAGGATAGGTTTCGGAGGTTAGCATTCTTCGAAACTGAAATCAATATTCAGCTAAGGAAACCGACACTATGCCTCGGAAGTGAAGGTTCTCAAAATGCCAGATTCCTCCAACTAGAGAAGGAGTTCATGCGATACAAGATGGACATCTTAGGGATCAGTGAAGTTAGATGGTTGGGCTCGGGGAAATATAAGTCACCAACTCGTAACACTGTACTACTCTACTCCGGAAAGGCACCTGGAAGTAATCGTGAATCTGGCGTTGCATTGCTGCTCTCTAAAACAGCTCTCAAGAGCTTAATTTCCTGGAAGCCCTTAGATGACAGGATCATAAAAGCTAGGTTTCGGACTAGAGTACGTCGCATCACCATCATACAGTGTTACGCCCCAACGGAGCTCTCTTCTGTCGAGGAGAAGGAGGCCTTTTATAATCGGCTGAGTGCCGCTTAAGATAGTACAACACGTGGAGACATCATAAAGCACAAAGCTCACATTGCAGCAACTCCAGCAGCAGGCAGAAACGAGCTAGAGTCTGCGTATCGCATGAAGATGAGAGAAGTTCACCGCAGCGTGCAACGTGATAAGCGTACCTATATCAACGCATTGGCAACAGAAGCAGAAGAGGCCGCAAGAATGTGTGACAGTAGGACCGTCTATAGGATTACCAAGGAGCTTACAGGTGTCCAAAGCTCTAAACAACACCTGGTAAAGGACATAGGTGGATAACTGCTAGTTTCGGATGAGGACCAGTTCAAAAGGTGGAAGGAGCACTTTTCTGCGGCTTTGAATCGCGTTTTCACCACTGAAGTCAACCCAACACCCAATGACCCGTCCGCAGTAACAAATTCCCGATAACGCACTGTTTCCCCCAGTAGAGAAGAAATTTTAACCGCAATAAGAGCACTGAAGAACAGCAAAAGGTGTGGACTTGAGGGTATTCCCGCAGAGCTTTTACGAGCAGCGCCAACAACATCGACTGAGCTCTTGTACCCACTCATAGAAAGAGCTTGGAAAACAGAGAGTTTTCCTGAGAAGTGGAAAAAGGGAATGATTTTCAAGCTCCCAAAGAAAGGAGACCTTACGCAATGCGAAAACTGGAGAGGAATTTGCGTGCTGACTGCTGTAGCGAAGGTTGTAGCAAGAATCGTCCTAGAGTAAATAAAAGACCACCTAGAAGACACGCTTGACGCCGAACAAGCAGGTTTCCGCACTGGATCTTCCTGTGTGGACCACATCAATACCTTGCGGATCATCATCGAACAATGCGTTGAATATCGATCACCACTTCATCTGCTGTTCATCGATTTCGAAAAGGCGTTTGACAGTGTCAATAGAGTATTTATTTGGCTTGCCTTGCGCAGGAGGGGCATCCTGGATAAATTGATTGCTATTATCAAGGCTACATACATATGAAAGATCCAAATGTCACGTCCTGCATAAAGGAAGATTGTCAGAGGAATTTGAAATCCAAAGTGGGGTTAGACAGGGTTGTATACAGTCACCAATACTGTTCCTGTTGGTAATAAGTGATGTGCTGCATGCAGCTTTGTCGACTGCAAAAGGAGGAATTTAGTGGAATCTGCAATCACAGCTGAAACATCTGGACTACGCGGATGATGTAGATATTCTTATTCTCTCATAGGATCATGGATCTCCATCAAATGAAAACAAGAGTGGAGTGGAGAGAGAAGCTGTAATGGTCGCGTCGGGCTCAAGATCAATACGGCAAAAACAAAAAGGTACAGCCTTGGAACCTCCTCATCAACTCAAATAGATATTTCTGGACAACCAGTAAAGATGCTAGAGAGCTTTCAATACCTTGGGAGTATTGCCTCTACTGATGACGAGACCGAGCTAGATGTAACCAGCCGAATCGGGAAAGCAAAGGCTGCGTTCGGGATGCTGGTGGCTGGTCCAAAATATGGACAAACAACTCTATAAGCCTAAAGACCAAGCTACGACTGTTTCACTCCAATATAGAATCCGTGCTTTTTTATAGATGGAGCACTTGGAAAGTAACAACCATTGTCACAAGAAAGCTGCAAACGTTCATGAATAGATGTCTGCGAAACATCTTGCTGACTTTCTGGTCTAACCGTATCTCCAATGTTGAACTTCATGCGAGGACAGGACAGGAACCCATCGACTCTATAATACGAAAACGTAAGTGGCAGTGGATTGGACATACGCTTCGAAAAGGCCACGAGTGCATTGCGAGCCAAGCAATGCAATGGAACCCTCTCATGCAGCAAGGCAGAGGAGTGGGCCGACCAAGAAGTACTTCGCGAAGAACGGTCGAAAAGGAACCTGCACAACTGGGGAAGAGTTGGACAGAGCTGAGGTACATTTCCAGAAACCGTACACGATGCCGCGTAGGAGTAGTGGAGGCCCTATGCCCCGCAAGGGGAAACTCACGGACGTAACAGGTCCGAGGACCTAAGTAAGTAAGTAAGTAATGATATCGACTCCAGGTTCATTTTACCCTCCCACAAAATGCTGTAATTAAGGTAAAGATTGAATGATCCTTAGTTTCGTGAATTTTTTCTTAAATATTATGTTTTCCTAATCTGGGCTTCAGGTCAAAATTTGTTGTTTTTTACTACATCAGTGATGTTTCGGATGTGTTTACACCCTTCCTCAGACTTGAATCCCACATTAGGAAAACGTAATAATTATTATAGTCCAGTAACCTTGAAGTTTTATAGGAGGGAGACCTTGCGTAAAATCCGGAAGTTCTGATTTTTTGCTGAGTTGTTTATGATGTTGGCCCAATAACTAATCCAAGTGTTAGATCTCGAGCGCCACCGAATACAACATGGCAAAAAATTAAAAAAAAAAACTCGAAACTCCATTTGTCACGTACAGACAAATCACGTCACTTATTGACAGAGTTCAACTAAGTATTGATTTTAAGTATAGTTATTGAAGCACCGGGTTGTGTTTTGACAGGCTATGAACTCAGTACTTACTTACTTACTTACTTATCCGGCTCCCGATCCATGAAGGGTCTCTGCCTGAGATATTGCGGTCTTCCATCGGCTGCGGTCCCTCGCATGCTCCCTCCAGTCGTCGAGACCAAGCGCTCTTGCGTCTGTGACCGCCTGGTCCCTATAGCGGAGGTTCGGTCTTCCTGGTCGTCTCGAACCTAGGGGCTGGGATTCGAAGATTTTCTTGGCTGGAGCGTTGTTGTCCATTCGCTCGATGTGGCCGAGCCAATGTAGTCGACGTGTTTTGGTTCTTTGGACTACATCCACATCTTGGTACAGCTCGTACAGTTCACGATTGAATCTTCTCCTCCAATCGCCCTCTTCGCATATAGGACCAAATATCCGTCGTAGAATTTTTCTCTCGAAAGTGCCCAGGATCAATTCCCCTTTTTTACTTATCGTCCAGCACTCGGCACCGTAGAGTAGAACTGGTAAAATTAGAGTTTTGTATAGCGTGCACTTTGTCTTTCGAGAAAGGAGTTTTGAACCCATTTGTTTGGCCAAACCGAAGTAGCAGCGGTTCGCTAGGGTAATTCTTCGTCGGATTTCCACTAAGGTGTCGTTCGTGGGATTGATGTTTGTTCCGAGGTAGGTGAACTCCTTGACTACCTCAAAATTACTGCTACCAACAGTGACGTTTTGTCCTAGGCGATGGACAGATGAGGCTTTGTTTGTTGATAGCATATACTTTGTTTTGTCCTCATTCACTTCAAGACCAACGCGTTTCGCCTGTTCATCAATAGCTGTGAATGCTTCAAGTACAGCTCTCTTGGAACGGCCGATGATGTCGATGTCGTCCGCATAACCAAGCAGTTGAGAAGACCTGTTAAAGATAGTGCCGTCCATGTTAACACCACTCTTGCGCACTATCTGCTCCAGGACTAGGTTGAAGAAATCACATGATAGCGCATCTCCTTGTCTGAACCCTGTACACGTCTGGAATAACTCGGATGAGCTGTTACCCATTTGCACGTTGCACCGCGTATTTTGTAACGTCATGCGGCATAGCTGGATCAGTTTTTTCGGGATCCCGAGTTCCGACATCGCCAGTAGAAGCTCTTGGCGACTTATGCTATCATATGCGGCTTTGAAGTCGATGAATAGGTGGTGGGTCTCGACTTGAAATTCGTTGGTCTTTTCCAGGATTTGCCTCAATGTGAAGATTTGGTCTATCGTTGATCTGCCTGGCCTGAAGCCACACTGGTACGTGCCGATCATAGTGTTGCAGAAAGGTTTTAGACGCTCACATAGTACGTTGGATAGGATCTTGTAGGCAACATTAAGCAGGGATATGCCTCTGTAGTTCTTGCAGGACATAGGATCGCCTTTTTTGTAGATTGGGCATATGGAGCTATTTGACCAGTCGTCGGGCATACTTTCCTCCTTCCAAACTTGGTTGATGAGCTGGTGCATGCACCCTACCAGAACATCTCCTCCATACTTGAAGAGTTCCGCTGGTAGGCCATCCGAGCCGGCGGATTTGTTGTTCTTAAGCTTGTGGATGGCTTTCTTAACCTCTTCAGTACTGGGTGCTGGGACTGGATCTTCATTGACTGGTCTAATGCTTCTTTGTTCCCCTGTCGCCTCCTCTACATAATGCCCATTAAGCAGCTGCTGGAAATGCTGCTTAAACACGTCTACAATTCCCTGTGCTTCGGTGACTAGGTTCCCTTCGCTGTTTCGAAGAGCTTGCGTGCCAGTCCTATAACCAGATGCCAGTTGCTTGGCTGTTTTGTAGAACCGGCGGGTGTTGGTGGCGGTGCTGGACTCTTCGAGATACTTGAGCTGAGAGGCTGCGGATGCTCTTTTCTTTCTACGCAGGGTTTTTTTCTCTTTCCTTCTCTTTTCACGGTACTCCTCTCTTGCTGCTCTTGTTTTCCGTTGCAGCATTTGCATTCGTGCATTTTCCGTCTCCTGCTTCAATACCGCGCATTCATCATCATACCACGGGTTCTTTTTTCTGGGTGGTTGATAGCCTATGGTGGTCTCGGCTGTCTCTTTAATAATGTCGCGATACTGGTTCCACTGGTTGTTGACGCTTGTGGCTGGGTGTACGGCAGAGAGTTTCCCGGTCAATTGCTCACTGTAGTCTCTGGCTTTCTCAGATGTGCTAAGGCATGCGATGTTGAACTTCTTTCTTTGGGCGGTCTTCGTTTTCTTTTCATTGGACAGTCGGGCTCTGAACTTTGTCACAACAAGAAAGTGGTCAGAGTCCACGTTTGCACCTCGGAAAGTTCGCACGTCCAAGATGTTCGATGCGTACCTTGCGCCAATTAGCACGTGGTCGATTTGGTTGGCCATTCGACCATCTGGAGATCGCCAGGTTGCTGTGTGTATCCTTCGCCTGGGGAACCTAGTGCTACTTATCACCGTATTACGAGCTGCAGCAAAGTCGATTAGTCGGAAGCCGTTGTCTGTTGTCGTTTCGTGGAGGCTGTGCTTTCCAACTAATCCGCCAAAGATGTTTTCCTTTCCGACTTTAGCATTGAAGTCTCCGAGCACGACTTTGACATCGTACTCCGGACAGGCTCCGTAGGCTCCGTCCAGGAGGTCGTAAAACTCCTCCTTGTTAGACTCCTCAGCTTCATCGGTAGGGGCGTGTGCACATATTAGGCTGATGTTTTGAAAGGTAGCTTTGATGCGGATCACAGCCAGGCGATCGCTTATCGGCTTAAAATCGATGACTTTCGATCTGAGTCGATTTCCCACGACGAATCCGCATCCTAGCATGTGCAGTCTTTGGTGACAGCTGTCATAAATGTCGCAATCTTTTCTTTTCGTTATACCTGATCGTATCTCCTGGATCGCGGTAATGTCTGCCTTGTACCGCGAGAGGACAGATTCAAGTTTTTGAGTAGCACCTGGTGTGTAGAGTGTCCTTACATTCCAGGTGCATACTCGTAGATCATAGTCCATTTTCGTTGCGGGTCTGGTTGCCATTTGAGGGGGGTCATTATCCGAGGCTTCCCGCGTCTCTCTCATAACAATTGGTTTTTTTACTGTGGTCGGGTCGTTAGCCCAACGCACTAACCTCCAATCTGTAGGGCCATGGGTTTAATGTTGCAATTCTTTCTTTGATCAACATTCGCACTTACAAGTTTAGCAAGTCCTGGCATAAAGCCATGACCAGTATCCGGCGGCTACCAACTTGGAGGTATTGTAAGCACTTGATGTGTAGGAAAAGATACAGCTCGAGGCCCCCAGTGCCTACAACATCCAACTCAGTACTCTATCCGTTTTTATAATTTTGAATGCAGTGAGAATTCGAAATTCTAAGTATCCGTTTGGCGATTTCACTTGACAAAATATTCTTTTTTAAGGAGACATTTTAAGGACTGCAAAATAAATCACTCGGGTTTTGGATGTTTTGCTAAAATAAAACATAAAATTTTCCGCGTAGGGTATTACATAATAATGCTCTGTACCAAATTTGAAGCAAATCGGTTAAACGGTTTTGTATAAACGTATTTTTAAATTAAAATTTTAAATATTTGTAAATTAGTTGAGAGTTCCTCTTTTTCATGGAATGCTCCATGTAAATGCCTTTGTACTCAGTTTATACATTTCTTGGGGATTCACCCAATTCCACCAATATTGTTTTTTGTTTTGTCGTACCAGTCAACTGCTTCAGAGTCACTGTGATTTTCCATCATGATGACTTGAAACGCAGGAAAATTAGCAACAGATAAGACAACATGGCCGCCATGAACTTTCAAGCTCTATCTATCCCTACCCTATGGAAAAACCGTTTAGTTACATATAATTTGATTGAAATTATTCATTATTGTTAGGTCAACAAGAATTTAAGCCTCGAATTGTAGAAACTTACTAATTTAAGATTATCCTTTTCCGTACTTCCATTTATTTTGAATATCTTATATTTATTTTTTATTTTCATTTTTTCAGAAACATACGACTCCCAAACCTGGTGAGCCTTCAATTGGCTAGAAATTTCTCAATTGACTTAAATTTATACACAAATCAAGATAAACTTGTGAATGAAATTCTAAATAGTAATTGCTCTTATGAAATAAGATTGGATGATAGGGTTCTTATTTTGAACTGTTCTAATGGAAATGATATTCCAAGCCCTTACACATTCAATTTGCCTGGCATTGAGTTGTATATGAATAATATTACACTAAATCAAATACAATCATCTCAAGTATTATTGGATAATGAATTAATTGTGGCATTCAGCCTTCTCAACAGTACAATAACTGAATTGCCAGAAAGATTTCTGTCCAATTTAACAAGATTAAAAAAAGTTGTTTTGGATCTTCCGTTGGTGAACATTTCTCATGATACTTTTTTCAACTCAATGAGAATTGAAAATATAAAAATATCTGGCACCCTAATTGAAGAGCTACCAGAATTCATCTTTTCGAATCAGACAAATCTTACTGACTTGGATTTATCTAAGAATAAATTGACGGAAATTGCAAACTACGCTTTTAAATCGAACAAATATTTAAGAAAACTTCGGCTCTCACACAACTACTTGAAAGCTTTGTCACCGTAAGTTACTCCTTAAGTCTCAATCTCTCAATTAGCTAACATTGACTTTAAAATTTGTGTCTCTTTTAGGTTGATGTTTTACAATCTCCTTCAGTTGAGGGAAATATACCTGGATAACAATCACCTTTGCTATATGAGCCCAAATGCTTTTGCGTATACACGAAGGATTAAAATAATGGATATGAATCATAATCAACTTGGAAGAACGCAGCCGTTTAGTATTGCTGTTAAAACACTTGAAAAGCTTATGTTGAGTAACAACTCAATTGAAGATAATTACTTTAGGGGGATTCAGCAGTTATCATCTTCTACGATTACTATCGATTTAAGTCTCAACAATATCACATCACTTGATCAATGGGACCTCTCTTCTATCCAATTCGAATCAAATAATCTAATTTTCACTCATAACAGTGCTTGGACGATAAAAGTTACAAATAAGCAATCTTTTAAGACAGATTGGATTGTATTTGGTAGAACTTCACTTTATTGTGATTGTAGTATCATGTCCTTTAAACCAGAAAGCAACCAGTCAAGTATTTTTAAAAGCTTACAGTGCTTATCCCTAGACAAACTGAGGGATCACCCTGTCAGTGGTCTTCCTCTGGACGAACTACTGTGTCCAATGAATTCAACATGTCCAGACGAATGCCGGTGTTATATTCGTCCGTTTAATTCAACTTTGATCGTTAATTGTTCAGGACCAGTCTCCCAATTGACTGAGGTTCCTGCGTTGCCTAAAATAGAAACAGCTTTTCAAAACGGAATTGAATTGTATATTGCAAACAACCAGCTGAGGAGCTTGCAACCGGATACCCAGTCAGGATATGAAGGTGTTACTAAACTCGTTGCAGCTAACAACCGTATAACCGACATTTCAATTGGAGATATTCCTGAGAACATAATCTTTTTGGACGTTTCTTTTAATCAACTACAGGAACTTCACCAAGAAGTATTAACTGTATTGGAGGAAAGTCGGACATTGAAATCCATTTCTGTATATCAAAATCCATGGATATGTAATTGCCTATCAAAAAATCTAGTACAATTTGTTTTAAATAAGACGCTTAATTCAAGCTTGGATAAATGCTTAGACGGTAAGCTATTCCGAGAACTAAAATATCCTTCATCCTGTTTCTTTGACGAGAGCAAGGCCTCATTTAACACGGTCACAGAAGTAATATCTTATGGACTAGCGAGTATTATACTCATATTTATTTTTTCTTTGCCTGCTCTTCTACCAATTTTGTATTATAGAAACAAGGAACGTATTTTGGTTTGGATGTTTGCGCATGGTATTTGTCTATGCTGTGCCACAGAAGAAGAGGTAGACAAAAACAAACAATACGATGCATTTGTCTCGTACTCTAGTTTGGATGAAGAATTCGTTGCGAAGTTAGTTGAGAAGTTGGAAAGTGGTCCAAGACCCTATAAGCTTTGTCTTCACGATCGAGACTGGGTTGTTGGTGGTTATATTCCAAATCAAATTGAAGAATCGGTGGACCGATCTAGACGAACAATAATTGTGATGTCGCAGAATTTCTTAAAGTCAAAATGGACTCGTTTGGAGTTTAGAACAGCCCATAATGCAACGATTCATGATAAACGTGTTCGAGTTATTGTTATTTTACTAGAAGATATTACCGACATTGAAAGTTTGGACTTCGATTTGCGAAAATACATTAAAATGTATACTTATCTCAAATGCAATGATGTTTGGTTTTGGAAGAAATTGACATACGCAATGCCTCATCTACCAAAAAATAATCGGAAAAGGAAACAAACTGATTTGAAGTCATCTCCGAATGCTGATACAACAACGAATTATTCATTCGATAGGGATATTTTATTTTAAATGTAATTTTTGCTTTGTTTTGTGCCACAGCCCAGCTATTGCCCTATAAAAGTAGGTTTAAAGCTAAACTTATTGTTTGTATTTATTTATTAAATTTTAGCCTTCACACAGTCAATAACTGCAAGAGTATGTAATTGAGAGTTATATTTTTGAGCAACAAACTTTCTGAAAAAATATTAGGTACTTACCTACCTAAGGTGGCGCAACAGTCCGGGGTGGATCAGGGCCTCGACCAACAAGCTTCTTACAGTCGGCTCGGCTTCTAGCTAGTTGTCTCCAGTTCCGCAACGTAAGTTGGTTGAAGTCTTTTTCTACTTGCGTGCACTACTTGTTACGCTGTCCTCCTCTACTGTGTGCCGTCCATCGGGGTTGAATTCAAAGATTTTCCGAGCCGAAGTATTGATGTCGATTGACTTTAGGAGACCCAGCCATCGCAGTCGTTGACTTTTCACTTTTGTGGCTAGGTCGATGTCGCTCTACAGTCCGTACAGTTCATTGTTGTATCTTCATACGTGAACAAAAATCACCCAGAGAATATTCCTCTCAAAACAGCTTAAGGCGTTCTCATCTATCGATTTGAAACTCATGGGTTTTTTCAGTGGTTGTTGGATGTTGTAGAAATTGGGGGCTTCGAGCTGTATCTTTTCCTACACATCAAGTGCTTACAATACCTCCAAGTTGGTAGCCGCCGGATACTGGTATTGGCCTTATGTCATGACTTATTGTAAGTGCGAATGTTGATCAAGGAAAGAATTGCAACATTAAACCCATGGCCCTACAGATTGGAGGTTAGTGCGTTGGGCTTACGACCTGACCATACTTAAAAAAGACCATTGTTATGAGAGAGAGGAGCGAAGCATCGGATAACGACCCCCTTCAAATGGCAAGCAGACCCGGAATGAAAATGGACTACGATCTACGAGTATGCACCTGGGTATAAGGACACTCTATACGCCAGGTGCTACTAAAAACTTGAATTTGTCCTCTCGCGGTACAAGGAAAATATTACCGAAATCCAGGATATACGATGGATAGGATCAAGGATAACGAAAACAAGAGATTGCTTCATTTATTATGTGCTGTCATCAAAGACTGCACATGCTAGGATGCGGATTCGCCGTCGGAAATCGACTCAGATCGAAAGTCATCCGTTTTAAGCAGATAAGCGATCGCCTGGCTGTGATCCGCATCAAAGCTACCTTCCAAAACATCAGCCTATTATGGGCACACGCCCCCACCGACGAAGCTGAGGAGTCTTACAAGGAGGAGTTTTACGACCTCCTGGATGGAGCCTACGGAGCCTGTGAAGAGTACGATGTCAAAGTCGTGCCCGGAGACTTCAATACAAAAGTCGGAAAGGAAAACATCTTTCCCGGATTAGTTGGAAAGCACAGCCTTAATGGAACGACAACAGATAACGGTTTCCGACTCATCAATTTAAACTTTGCTGCAGCTCGTACTACGGTGATAAGTAGCACTAGGTTCCCTGAGTTAAGGATACACACAGCAACCTGATGGCGATCTCCAGATGGTCGAACCGCCAACCAAATTGATCAAGTGCTTATTGGCGCAAGGTACGTATATCGAACATCGGGGATGTGCGAACTTTCTGAGGTGCAAACTTGGACTCTGACCACTTTAATGTTGTGACCAGAGAATATGAAATAAAGAAGTCAATCCTCAGCTGTCAATTTGATTTGCCTACAAGCTGAAAGCGAACAGCTGATGTATTAGATTTGCAAAGTATTAGTGAAAAGCAGTGCAAAACGCACACATAGAATCAACTAGTCATTCAGCACATCATTCAGCACAGGTCTTGGTGTTGTTGCAATTCACATCTATTTCTTCGACACGAAATGAAATTACAAATATAACAATGTAAACAAATGGGTTTTGGGGGGTGAAACGTACGAAGGATTGGCTTCTTTATTTGATATTTTCTGGTTGTGACAAAGTTCAAAGCGCGATTGTCCAACGAAAAGAAAACGAAGACCGCCCAAAAGAAGATATTCAACATTGTATGCCGTAGCACAATTGACCGGGAAACTCTCTTCCGTACCCCCAGCGACAAGCATCAACAACCATTGGAACCAGTATCGCGACATCATTAAGTCGAGACCACTATAGGCTGTCAACCACCCAGAAAAAAGAACCCTTGGTATGATGATGAATGCGCGGTATTGAAGCAGGAGACGGAAAATGCACGAATGCAAATGCTGCAACGGAAAACAAGAACAGAGTAAAGAGGAGTACCGTGGAAAGAGGATGAAAGAAAAAAAAACCCTGCGCAGAAAGAAAAGAGCATCCGCAGCCTCTCAGCTCAAGTATCTCGAAGAGTCCAGCACCGCCACCAAAACCCCTCGCCAGTTATTCAAAACAGCCATGCAACTGGCAAAAACAGCGAAGGGAACCTAGTCACCGAAGCACAGGTAATTGTAGACGTGTTTCAGAAGCATTTCCAGTAGCTGCGTACTGGACATTGTGTAGAGGAAGCGACAGGGGAACAGAGAATATCCATAGGACTATTTAAGAGGGCACGACAGACACGGTCCGAGAAGGACCTGGCGATTTCTTGTGACTGTAGCCATCCGACGTAGAACTTTTTCACAATTTCCCTATTTTGGCCTTGGTCTGGATATCCGTAGCATTAACTTTGCTACAACGAGGTAGTGATCCGGGTCAACATTGGCTCCTCGGTACTTTCGATTGACGAGGAATTTACCATTTCCCCTTGTGGTGGTTACCGCGTACTAGCTACCACAAAGTTTCGCCCTGCAGCAAAGTCGATTAACGTGAGCCCATTATTTAAGATGGTGTCGTGCAGGCTATACCTTTTGATTGTGCCACCAATGATGTCTTCTCTTCCTGGTTTGGCATTAAAATCACCCAAGACAATCCTGATATCATAGCTAGGGCATTGCTCATATGCCTTTTCAAGGAGCTCGTAGAATTCGTCCTTGATGCCATTATACTTACATTACACATAACATGGCTGAAACTCAAGACTTCTTGCTAAAGTCTGGCACTAACAGCGAATCCACACCCAAAAAGATGTTGCCTTTGTGATCGGTAAGAGTTACCGTAGTAGATATCACAGTCTTTCATTTTTCATTTGCCGGGCCCATCTCATCACACTTCTTGGATGGCGGTGATGTCAGCTTAGTAGTACTCACTTACTCAGGGCCTTCGCTAAATGTTCGTCTGCACGTGGTCTAAAGAGAGACAGAACATTAGACGTGCAGATCCGAAGTTAATTGTCCATATTTTGTTTGCTTGGTTCGTCTACAGTAAATCCGTCGGTATCCGGAGCTTGTTGTTGCATGGCATGACCCGTTATCTGGAGGACGAGGACCAGAGCCTTGGAATGAATCTAGGGGCGGGGAGCCGTATTTACCGGTCTTTATAGGCCTGAGCTCCGAATATGTCGCAGTAGCCCGTGTATGGTGTTCACTAAGTAGTTTAGCCTAACTGGAAGTGTAGGCACCATCATCATTTATTGGAGATTAAATAAGGACAAGTGACGTGTAGAACTCGTTGCATCACTGGACGTCACCTTGTTGACGCCAATCAGTGACTTCCCACGACCTATAAAGCCCAGCTACATAGAAAGATAAGTTCTATTCAATATTCCCTAAATATAAGTTCTTAGAGTTGTTGAATAATTAATAAAAATTTGAGCAAGTACATGCAACCTGTTGGAACCATAAATTTATATATAATAATCAACTGTCAAAAATTACGAAAGTTTTTATGGCATAATATTGATGACACATGTCACCAACTCTGCCAATAGTAAAAAGCTAATAAAAGTAATCGTATCATTCCATATTAATATGCTCATCATTGTACACACAGCAAGCAGCCGTGGTTGTTGAGCCAAAAGGAGACTTTTGATAATTAGCGCAGCATTGAAATGTTAATGAGAAAATGTGCCGCTAGAGCTATAAACCTCTGGCATGATGACAGAGGCTTAACCTGCAGGAAGAAAAACACCACAAGCACCGATGGGGTTGGAATTAGAGAGATTGGCTTGGCACTTTCAGATATGTAACAAAATTTGCATAGTTCTCTGTTTTCTGTTCTCTTCTCAACTAAACGAAGTGTTTGCAAGGACAAAATGTTCCATATCACAGTCACACAGCTAGATTTAGATATCCTGACGTC
This sequence comes from Dasysyrphus tricinctus, assembly GCA_963921185.1. NCBI lineage: Eukaryota > Metazoa > Arthropoda > Insecta > Diptera > Syrphidae > Dasysyrphus > Dasysyrphus tricinctus. The sequence continues at coordinate 136,849,862 of OY992530.1, read as the reverse complement.
AATTTGTCTTTTGCTAACTTACGTCGTTCCTTCTACATTGGCTACATACATATCAGGGAAGTACCTACCTATAGTTATTATTGTACCTCAGGAAATTTGCATGGTACACCTGTCCCAACAGGGAGAATATAACGATACCTATACCTCTATAGAGAGACATAAACAGTATCAACTGATGCGCGATTTCCTTCATTGTTGTTACAAGGATGACAATACAACAATTTCCCTTGATTAAATAATGTAATTTAAGATTCTCGTCTAATTATCCCCTCAAGATTTTATTTAATTAAACAGAAACAAAAGGCAATTGTCAACAGCGTACATCTGTGGTGCGCTGCTGTGGGAGAGCGGTTTTCTGTAATTTGCAGCAGACACAGGAATTGGGATATGGGAGGATGAGATATCGACAGGATGACAAATTAGAATTGTGCGGTTGTATAAGTTGAAAACGCAAAACAGACCTATTCCGAATTCCAACCAGGGAAGACATTTCACCGAAGAACGTAGCAAACAAATTTTACAAATATTGAAACAATGCTCAGAAAGTACTCGTTCGTTGATAAATCGTTGGAAAAACAGAAACGAAATCCAGATTTTGGGAAAAACATAATTAAGTGTTTAACATATTTCTGAGTACGATATTGAGCTATTGAATATACGGAAAAATGATGGGAATAAAGGAACAATTACATTCAAGACTTTTATTTATTGAATTTATGTTTGTTTTGGGGCAATGGCATGCCTTAGACCGAAAATTCTACTAAATCCGCCCCTGCGTTACTGAAGGAATGGTCACACTGGCCACTTTTCACAGTGTTTTTGGTAGATACTTACTACTTTCTAGTCCGGCTGCCGATCCATGGAGGGTCTCTGCCTGAGATATTGCGGTGTTCCATCGGTTGCTATCCCTCACACGCTCCTTCCAGTCGTCAAAACCAGGCACTCTTGCGCCTGCAACCACCTGGTCCCTGTAGCAGAGGTTCAGTCTACCTGGTCGTCTCGAACCTGGGAGCTGGAATTTGAAGATTGTCTTGGCTGGATTGTTGTTGTCCATTCGCTAGATGAGGCCCAGCCAGTGCAACGTGTTTTGGCTCTTTGGACAACATCCACATCTGGGTACAGCTCATAGCTCGTACAATTCACGATTGAGTCTTCTCCTCTATTCGCCCTCTTCGCATACATGACCAAATATACGCCGAGAATTTTTCTCTCAAAAGTGCCCAGTATCAATTCCCCCTATTAACTTATCGTCCAGCATATGGCACCGCGACTTAGAGTAGAACTGGTAAAATTACCATTTTGTATAGCCTGCACTGTGTACTTCGAGAAAGAAGTTTTGAACCCATTTGTTAGGCCAAACCGAAGTAGCAGCGCAGCGGTTCTCTAGGGTAATTCTTCGTTGGATGTCCACTAAGGTGTCGTTTCTGGAATTGATGTTTGTTCCGAGGTAGGTGAACTCCGTGACTAGCTCGAAATTGCTGCTACCAACCATAATGATTTCCTCTAGGTGATTGACGATGAGGATTTGTTTGTTGAAAGCATATATTTTTTGTTTTTTCCTTGTTCACTTTCAAGACCAACGCGTTTCGCTTGTTCATCAATAGCCGTGAATGCTTCAAGTACAGCCCACTTCAAGCAGCTGATGATGGCCATGTCGTCCGCAAAGCCAAGCAGTTAAGAAGACCTGCTGAAGATAGTGCCATCCAGGCTGACACCACTCTTGCACACTATCTGCTCCAGGACGAGGTTGAAGAAATCTCATGGTAGCGCATATTCTTGTCTCAACCTTGTACACATCTGGAATAGCTCGGATGAGCTGTTACCCATTTGCACGTTGCACCGCTTATTATGAAACGTCATGCGTCATAGCTGGATCAGTTTTTTCGGGATTCCGATATCGCCAATAGAAGATCTTGGCGACTTATGCTATGATATGCGGCTTTGAAGTCGATGAATAGATGGTGGGTCATGACTTGAAATTCGTTGGTCTTTTCCAGGATTTGCCTCAATGTGGAGATTTGGTCTATCGTTGATCTGCCTGGCCTGAAGCGACACTGGTACGTGCCGATCAGGCGATCATAGTAATCCCGAAACGTTTAAGACGCTCACATAATACGTTGGATAGGTTGTAGGCAACAGTAAGTAGGGCTGGCCACGATACCACACCACACGAGACTTTTATTAGTATCGTCTCGGTATCGTTTAAGTTGAAAAATGTCGGTATGGTCTCGGTATCGGTCACGGTCTCGTATTTTTAAGTCTTGTCTCGGTCTCGTATGACTAAGTTTGGTATCGGTATCGGTCTCGGTCGCATTCAGTGTTAATAAGAAAATAACTCCTTAAATTTCTTCCAAATCGCTTACAAGCCGTTTACGAAAATTATATAAATTTCATCCCAATCGTATAAGCAGTTCCCGAGAAACCAAGATATAATTAAAAATAGGCGTGACAGTGGGTGCATTTTACTAAAATCGCTTCTTTAGACTTCTCCATATAAAAATAAGTAATTGAGAATATCATGCAAATCGTTAGCGCCGTTTTCGAGACACCAAGAACAAAAAGTTATTAATTAATACTAATATTAGAAAATCCATTTTTTCTGGCGATACCAGAAATTACCACCGAGAGTCTCGGTAAATTTCGGTAATTAAGGCTCGGTATCGTTTTGGGTGTTTTGAAGCTAGTTTGGTCTCGGTATGGTTTCGGTTTCCGATACCGATACCGAGAATTTTCTGGTATCGTGGCCAGCCCTAACAGTAAGCAGGGATATGCCTGTGTAGTTCTTGCAGGACATAGAATTGCCTTTTTTGTAGATTGGATATGGACCAGTCATTGGGAATACTTTCCTCCTCCCACACTTGGTTGATGAGCTGGTGCATTCACTCTACCAGGATATCTCCTCAGTACTTGAAGAGTTCCTCAGGTAGATCATTCGAGTGGGCGGATTTGTTGTTCTTATTCCTAAGCTTTTGGATGGCTTTCTTAACTCCTTAAGTACTGGGCGCTGGGACTGGATCTTCATTGACTGGTCTCATGCTTCTTTGTTCTACTGTCGCTTCCTCTACATAATGCCTATGCCTATGAAGCAGTTGCTTGAAATGCTGCTTAAACACGTCTACAATTACCTGTGCTTTGTTGACTGGGTTCCCTTCGCTGTTTCGAAGAGCTTGCGTGCCGGTTCTATAACCAGATGCCTGTTGCTTGGCTGCTTTGTAGAACCGGCGAGTGTTGTTGGCGTTGCTAGACTCCTCAAGATACCTGAGCTGAGAGGCTGCGGATGCTCTTTTCTTTCTGCGAAGGGTTTTTCTCTTTCTTTCTCTTTTCACGTTTTTTTCATCATTTTATGTGTGTTTTTGTTGGTTGTTTTTGTTTTATTTTTTGGTGCCACCGTGACTGTCCTTGCTAAAAACTAACAACCTAAATCTATGTAAGCCGGCCATGGTATAGAAAAATGCAGTCAACTTTTAAATATCCGAAGGAACTTCATGTTCAGATTTCAACCACCAGAAGTGGTTCTCCTGCTTTACTCTATCTTTTCGGTCCCAATCGGACACAGGCCTACTGAACCGAAGGTGCTCAGCTCCGTCTTGTGCGAGGACATCTTGACTATAAAGGAGCCGCTGATATAAGTTCTATGGCTGACGTTGTAGATTAGCAGAACCTCCGCTCTATCCTGCATGAGCCCTAGACGGTCTTAATAGAGGAATGCGTCGGGCGGACTAAGGCCGCTTAGACGCACACTCTCGTAGTATTCGTTCTTAGGGTAATAAGCCCCTAAAATTAAGCCGTTGGTCGAGGACATCGCTCTCGCAATGTGACCTCAAATAAGCTTCAACAAGAAATTATCTATCCTCTTCATGTTGGTGCCGTTGTATAGAATCAGGTTGGAATAATAATGTTTGTACTCTAATTCTGGTGTTCTGTGTAATCCCAGGCAGCGTCTAAGACACTCCTTCTCAAACACCCGAATCTTTTCCATTTGAGATGGGGCAACGTTGAACCAAACCGGGCACCCATATTCAATCATCGGACGGATGAGGGCCATATGTAGCAAATCACCTTCACCCTGCTGTCAAGCCGGCTGCTATAAAACAACCGTTTCGTCAGGGCAAAAGCTCCCCTAGCCCTGGACAGAGCAGCATTTATTATGTCTGTTGAAATACAAATACTAATCCATCCAGATGCCAAGGTACTTTACTACACTTTTACTCGCCAGTGGCTGTCCATTTGGCCCTACGATCACCAGCTTACACCAGTTCTTTCTCGCATCCCTTGTGGCTCCATGCAACGGAGTCCTAAACAAGATAGTCTCTGATTTCTGAAAGTCGATTTTTTATTCCTTACTAAAGGAGAATGCCCAAAGCAAAAACCAGCGTCGATGAAGATAAAAAAGGGTCAAAGGGACAATTTTGTTAGCACAAGTATTTATTTATTGAATTCGCTAAACAACTAATGATAGAAAGCTTATAAAACTAGTTTACATTAAATATAAATTAATATAGTCAATTACAATGTGTATTGAAAAATATTTCTTTGAATTTACAACTTTTGACACAATAATATTTATTGAAGACTGAAATCAATTGATTTAAAGGACTATTCACATCATAATTTGTTCTACTGAAGATCGGACATAGGTTAGGTTGATGGGCTGACGTTGGATCTTGTTCCCGTCACACTTAGATCAATGTTGATCCATTGTGGTACCCTGATGGATTGGACCATCCCTTTAAAAATATAACCTATGAAATCCTATGGAGCATCGAACCATTTAGAAGAGTTGATAAAGTTCATTAAACTTGAGATGTTATTGCCTGTTGACTTCGAGATTTCTGCTAGATCATTGAAAAAATAGCTACCCAACAAATTTTTTTTTTTTTCGGACATAAAGGCAACTGTCTTCTCAAGCTTAAATTTAAAAGACACAGAGCTGATGGAGATACTATTGACCCATTTATCATCAATTTTATAACGAAATAAAGCTGGAAATTTTGTCTATGTTTTGAGAGTAAAGGAAGATTAATTAACGTGAGTTTTTGAGCATAAGGAGGTAAAGCTTGTCCCTGGGACCACGGAAGAAAACGATGATAGAAGCGCATTAACCTTCTCTGGATACTTTCAAGTCTGTTTATGTGAATTGTGTAGTAAGGGGCCCATACCACGCATCCATATTCAAGTACTGGCCTTACAAAAGATATCTACATATAGAAGCTTTAGATCATATGGGTCCTGGAAATCACGAGAAAATCGTTTATGAATTTATAAAAGAATAGAGAAATTTTTATTAATCGAAGTCAAGTCATTTATGTATAAGATAAACAATAATGGACCTAAATGGCTACCTTGTGGAACACCAGAGTAAACAATAATAGGATCAGAGTGCTCATTTCGAAAATTCACACTATAACACCTATTCTCCAAATACGACGAGATCAACATTAAAATTTTTCATTGAATCCTAAAGCTTTCAGTTTATTGGTTAAAGTCTTATGACGCAATTTATCAAAAGCCTTACTAAAATCAGTAAAGACACAATCTACTTGTTTTCGATCTTCGAAGGAATCAAGACAATAAGAAGTAAAATAAAACACGTTTGTAACAATTGACTTGTTTTTGACGAACCCGTGTCGGCTATCACAAATAACAGATTTACAATTAAAAGAAAAAACATTACAAATAATGGACTCAAATAGTTTCGGAATGACAGAAAGTTTAGCAATAGGGCGGTCATTTATGATGTCATTTGTCGACCCTTTTGAATGAACCGGTGTTATAAAAGCACTTTTCCACAAAACAGAGAAAATTGACCATTTAAGTGATTCATTGAATAGAATATGTAGAGGATAAGACAACTGAGACACACATTTTTTTAATACACAAGATGGTACACCATCAGGACCAGGAAAATTAAAAAAAAAAAAAACTTCGAGTTCAAGAATACTTTGGATAATGGAATTCTCGCAAATAGAAAGATTAATTGAATTAAGGTGTGAAAAACTACGGTTAGGAAGGAGTGGATCCATGGGCTTGTGAGAATTAGATACTACAAAGGCGTCTTTGAAAAAATTTCCAAACATGTTTGCAATTTCTTCGGAGTCATGACTAGTAGCAAATTTTAAAAGACATATATAGTTAGGGTAGCCATCAACTTTTCTTTTCTTAGACACGAAACTCCAAAAGTTTTTTGGGTTACCTTTTAGATCATTTTCAGTTTTTACGATATAGTGACGATACAAAGCGTTAGAATAATCTGTAAACATAAATTTCAATTCGGAATATGCCCTATAATCTTCATCAGCTCTGGATTTACTATATTTTAACCATGCTTTGCTTCTTTTATTTTTTAAGATCTTAAGCTGAGTATTAAACCATGGTGGTTTTTAGAACTTATACAAGTTTTATGCAGTGGAGTAGTTTCATAAAAACAGTTGAATAGTATATTATCGTTATCAGATTATTTTAAATTTATCTTTATTTAATAATAAAGTCCAAATAATGACCATTCAGTGTGAATATATGTATATTTTTGAATGAATATTATTTAACATTAATTTATGACAAACTTGATTTAGAATTATTATAGATTACTGAAAAACTGAAGAAATTATATAAAGTAAATATTAGTAAAAAGTAATATACAACAACTCGGCCATCTCTGACAATCGATCGACTCGATAGACATGAGATAATTTCGTGTCACTCTTCAGAATTGGATTCTCTCAAAACAGAATCTCGCCAATCAACCCACAAGTGCATTCGAGAAGCCTCAATTATTCCATCATAAGGTAACTGCGTTTGCTGACAATTCTCTATGTCCCTAACTACATATCGATCATTCGGAAGAATTTTATGAATGCGATAGGGTCCACGAAACTTCGGTACAAATTTCTTGTTTGATCCAATCGTAGTATCAATATTTCGAATCAAAACAAAATCACCTTCGGAAAACTTCATTGGTGCCTTATGATGTTTAAGATGATATTCAGAACTACGCTTCTAAGAAATTTCCATAAACTCCGCAGTAGATTTCCTTAAATCTCTTAAATTACGTTCACAAAATTTTGTATCATCCAGATATTCAGAAAGCTTATCAACTTCCAATCCTCTTTGATTAACTCCAAAAAGTAATTGACATGGCGTTTGCTTAGTGCTAGCATGAACATAATTATTCAAAGCATACTCAACTCGAACTAATAATCTAGACCAATCAGAATGCTGAATTTGATCAGAAATTTTTGCAAGTATTGATTTCAGTGTTCGATTCACTCTTTCAATTTGACCATTAGCTTGAGCGGAAGCTGTGACTGTCTTAACATGTTCAACGTTATTATCATTTAAGAAACAACAGAATTCGTTAGAAGTAAAACATTACCACGATCACTTATTATTCTTCGTGGTCGACTGTAGTGCTCAAAATATTTCGTAAGACAAGCACACACCTCTTTCGTGCTGGTAGAGTTAACAGCATATAACTTAACATATTTAGTAAACGCATCTACAATAGCAAATATATGCTTTCGTTTTGAAAGAATAGAAGGAAGAAGACCAAAATGGTCAACGTGTATTGTATCGAACGGAATTGTTGTTTTTGGAATATTATGAAGTGTTCGACTTCTACAATAAGTTGGAACGGAATGTATGATACACTTAAGGCAATTTTGAATAAAACTATCTACTTTTTCTTTCATGTTTGGAAACCAGTAGTTTTTCTTTATTTGATCAATGCACTTATCAGTACCCATGTGGCAAATCTTCTCATGTGCGGAACGAATGATACTGTTTTCCAATTCTTTTGGAACATAAAGAAGTAATTTTTCATCATCTAATTTCCGATGAACTAACCCATTTTCTAAAACATACTTTGCGACTGGCTTTGATTCTAACTCATCGCGTAATTTAATTATATTTTCATCTCGATTTTGTAAAGCCTGCAATTGTAGGTCAATGTTTTCGGAGTACATTAAAGCAATGGAATAATCGGAATCAAAAACTTTGTCATCGGAAATTGGGTGATAACGACTTAAAGCATCAACATGAGTCATCAAAGAGCTACTTCGGTGCTTAATAGTGTAATTATATTTTTCTAATTTAAGTGCCCAACGAGCAATTCGTACATTCGTTCCCTGCTTTTCCAAAGTTTGTGCCAGAGAATTACAATCTGTAATAATGCAAAATGGAATACCATCGAGTTGAGTGTGGAATTTTTCTAATGCATAAATAATAGCTAATGTAATAAACTCATAGCTATGGAATTTGACTCGGACGTAGTAGTTCGTTTAGAAAAATAACCAACAGGATGAAATTTACCATCATCTTGCCGCTGTACCAATATTTCACCGTATCCTTCAGAACTGGCATCACAATGCAACTCAGTTTCTCTAGTTGGGCTATAAATCGATAAAACAGGACTTGAAACTAGTTGCTTACATAAAGAAGTAAACGTTTTTTTACAACATTCATCAAATCGGAACGGAATATTTGGTTTCGTAAGTTCTCTTAACGATTGAGATATAGTTGAAAACGACCTAATAAAACGACGGAAGTAAGAAAAAAGTCCTAGACACTTCGTACTTCTTCTACTTTAGTCGGAAACGGAAGGTGTTGAATCGCTTCTAAATGTTTATTGTTTGGCCGGATGCCCTTAGCGCTTATGAATCCTAACAGCTCAATTTCAGAAAAACAGAATTGGCATTTGCTGGTTTTTAATTCCAATCAGTACTCAGCAAGGCGTCGCACTATGGGCCCAAGTGACGTTTTGCGTCTCAAAAATCTGTAACTTTTTTGTCTTGTGAGATAATACGCTGAAATTTCGCACATATCTTCTTGAATATACGACCAACAAAATAATGTAAGTTTCTAAAGGTTAAATGTATGCTATTTTTATTTAAAAATTATTCAAACATTTGGCACGAGTACGATAACTCAGGCGCCAAGAAATAATAACGGTTTTTTGTAGAACAGTTTAATACAAGCATTTTTTACTATGGGAGGGGGGGTATATCTCAACCCGTTTGGGCGGGAGGGTCAATTTCATAAAAACAGTACCAAAAATGTAAACAAAATATTAAAAAATAACGGTAATACTTATAACAAAGCAGTATACCTTCTTTTAAAGCTAATACTCTGTTCTATCAGCCAGTTTTTGAATCAAGTGAAATCTATGCATGAATTTTGAAAAAATGAATCTTAAACTTAAAATTTGCGAGAAAAAAGCATAAAAAAAAGGTTTAAAGTGTAATTTTTCAAAACTGTAAATTTATATATCATTTTTTTTTTCTGAAATTCGTTGCTCTAATTAATTCTTAATCAAAAACTGAAAACTAGATTATTCTATGTCTTCTAATTTTTGAAAAAATCGATAATTACTATAACTACTGATGTATGGGATGTTTGTTCTTTGCTTGCTTACGTATTACGGCTGGCGTATAAACAGTGAGGTATGTATGAGGGGGCATGCTGCCCCCTGTAACCCCCCTGCTTGGGAACATTACAGGATTTGGGGTAGGTGCGAGGTTGGGTGTATGCAAAGTTTCTTTTGCATTTAAAGAATCTGAATTAAGGAAACATATACAAAGCAGTTGTAATGTTCAAAGTATGCATACCCACTTAGATCATAAAAAAAAACGAGCAAACATTCGAGTTTTGTGCGGTAGTAGTTTTAGTAATTTTCAATTTTCTCAAAAACGAGAAGACATAAAATCATCTTGTTTTCAGTTTTTGATTAAGAATTAATTAGAGCAACGAATTTCAGAAAAAAAATGATATATAATTTTACAGTTTTGAGAAATTACACTTTAAACCTTTTTTACATGCTTTTTTATCGCAAATTTTGAGTTTAAAATTCATTTTTTCAAAAACCATGCATAGATTTCACTTGATTCAAAAACTAGCTAATAGAACAGAGTATTGGCTTTAAATAAAGGTATAATACTTTGTTGTAAGTATTACCGTTGTTTTTTAATATTTTGTTTACATTTTTGGTACTGTTTTTATGAAATTGCCCCTCCCGCTCAAACGGGGTGAGATAGACCCCCCTCCCATAATAAAAAATGCTTGAATTAAACTGTTCTACAAAAAACAGTTATTATTTCTTGGCGCCTGAGTTACTCTCCCCAAACATTTTCATACACACAAATTACGGAATAAACACATAACACTGTTATTTGTTTGCGTCATGTTATTTGAAATTAAAGCTTTTTTTTCTTTAAATTTATAATAAATACAAATTAAATTAAAAAAGTAGTACAAATGAAAGGGCATGGTAATGGCAAATAAAGTTCTTGCTCTACATCTTATTTACAAATCCAACCTAAGCAACTATTGACCCCCCTCTTACTCCAGTACCAATAAAGTCAGATACTTCAAATTTGAAGCATTTACTTAACTAATCAAGTGCAGACGTGGCAATAAATTTCAATCTCTAAGAATTAGTTGTTCCTGAGATATATAGATCTTCATACATCACTAAGACCATATAACTGACCTACTCACCCCTCACTCGCTCTTAAATAACTGATACCAGTTTTGTATAAACATATATATGTCACACAAGCACTATGCAAACCTATGATATCAAAGTATAATGTGAGTGCGCTGCTGTAATAAAAAAGATGCAAGATGGTCGATCCAAACTGGTGGAAAATTTAGGACTTTCTAACCCTTCTTTTATTAGTTTTAAAATGAGAGTAGACTTTAAAAATAATTTCTTAGTATGTTCTTGGAATCGATTTTAAGTCTACAATGGTTGGGAACCAATTTTAAACGTTTAAGATTTCATGCGAAAAAAGATATTGCAAAATCATGTAAAATCTGTGATTTTTAGTTCTACTTCTTATTATAGGTTTATGGTTCTTAATCAAAGGAAAGCAATTAAAAGCATACAGATTTTTTTTATGTTTTAGTTTATGAACTAAGGAATAATTTGCGCCCTAGAACTAAACGGTGGATGACGGTGGAAGTACTTAAAACTCCAATCGAAATTTGGCAAAAGCTAAAAAAAAACATGTGTTATTGAAAAAAATAAATTTATCTAAAATATATATTTTCCAAAACATATTTTTGCAAATTCGAATAGTAGTAATAATAAGCTTTCCAAAAACATATAACACTTAAAGTTTATCATCATCAATTATTAAAAGAAAGTGGTTTAAAAAGTAGCTTCACTATGTCACGCAAACTGTGTTTTTTCTAGGGAGCACTTTAGAAAGGGTTAAATACTAGAAAGACTGGATGGAAACATAATTTTTTTATTGGAATCTGTTCTTTAAGTATTCCTTAATTCATTTCTGCCATGAAATTTATCTTCAAAATAGTTTTGAAAAAACCATTTTTGAGACGCCAACCATCATTTGGGCCCATAGTGCGTCGTAACACTCTCTTAAGAAGTTCTAAATGCTCTACAATTGTTTTTGTAGCTAAAGTAATGTCATCAAGATAAACAACAACGGAACCTTCACGAATAAATTCTCGTAATATAAAGTATATAAACCTCTGAAAAACGGATGGGCCATTTTTAAGACCAAATGGCATTCTTAAATATTCATATTGTCCATCAGGAGTGACAAAAGCAGTATAATGCATCGAATTTTTATGCATTTTAATATGATGGAAACCGTTTTTAAGATCTAATGTTGTAAAGTAATGTTTTCCTTCAAGACGTTCAATACAGTCATCAATTAGTGGTAACGGAAGGCTATCACGTACAGTGAATTTATTGAGGGGTCGATAATCAACACATAATCTTTTCTCATCCACCATTTTTCTTTGGAACAATTACCAAAGGAAAAGAATATGGAGAGTTGCTTGGGCGTATTATTCCTTTATCAAGCATTTCATCAATATATTTGTTCACAATTTGTTTATCAGCAAACGAAAGTCTTCTCGGAGAGTAACTAATCGGAATATCGGACGTTAATCTCAATTTCATGGAGTAATCATGTTTGACCTCAGGAATCTTACTGAGATCAGAAAAGTTTTCTTGAATAATTTGTTTAATGGCTTTAATACTTAAGGCATCAAGCTTAACGTTAGTGTTATGTTGTTCAGAAGGCGATTCGTTTATCATTATGTTCATTATTTCAGAAGGAAAACTATCAGCAATTTCACTTAATTCAGAATATTCGATATAATCAAGAGATGGATAAGGAACAGCTTTTACATTTGTAGTTAAATTAGAACTTGGAGGAATCTGGCAGAGACTGCATGAACTGAAAATATCCTTATCCTTACCGTTCAAGGAACTATAAATGTAATGCAACATTTCGTCAGAAATTTTTATTTTATTTAAATTAGAATGTAGTTTAATTTTTGGTTTAACAATAATTGCATTTGATTTGATACATAATTGAATATTAAATAGTCGCAAGGCACTACGTCCTAATAATAATGGAAAACTCATACAATGGTCAGGAACTACATAAACATCAATAGTTTTTGTTTGACATAGCAAATTAATTTTAATTGGAATTAAACCATAAGTACATAGTTTAAATTGGCCCAATCCTCTATATTCTGTGCTATGAACTTGACTACCGATCAATTGTTTTGGAACGGAGGAATATTCTCATAAGATTAACCGGACTTCCAGTATCAAAGAGAGAAATAAAAATGTTGCTTACGCCCATAGAACAATCAACAAGAAAAGTGACACATACCTTATTAATTTCGGATATTACAGAAAAATCTTCATTAACATCATTTGTTGTACCATCTTTCGATACTAAACTATTTGTATCACGGAGTTCATCAATAAAAGCTATATGATTTGAGTTTCTTGGCGGAGGTTTTGGACAGTTTCGCAAAACATGTTGTGATGATCCACATCGGAAACAGGATCCTCTATTTCGTTTTGGCTCAGTGCAAGACGCTGAGATGTGACCAATTCCGGAACAATTATAACAGCGAACAGCTGGGTTGGAAGCAGAAATGATAATTGAATGCCCACCAGATTCTGAAGACACTTTCAAAGTACTTGGTTTTGACTTGATAGTATAATTTAAGCCCCTGTTCAAACCATGGACTACCCTCAGTTGAGCGAACCTATGAGCCAACTGTTTAAGATGTGCAAGATTTTAAGCTGGGTAAAGAATTGCAATATTGGTAGAAGTATCTTGAAAACCGTCAATAATAAATCCCACCGTTTGCATTTCACTTATATTTGCACGGGCTGCCAGTTCCTGCATCTTAAGAATATAACCCATTACACTTGTTTTTGCGGAAATAAACGTAGTTTTCTTCATCCGATCAATGATTTCGGAAACAGAGAAGTTGTGTCCAAAATTTGGCAAAAAAATTGAATGGAACTCTTGATATATTTGAGAGTTATCAATACGTAAAACATTTCACCATCAGATTCAGGCTTCATTAATCGACGAATGCTTTTCAAACGGAATATTTCATCAGAATCAACGGAGTCGCATACACGTTCAAAATCAACAATCCATTTATATGCATCGTAGTCTTCGGAACTGGAAAACGGAATTACAGAGTCCTTTATTTCGTTGAAATCGACTTTTTTATTAGTAGTCGTAATTTCTTCGGTTAATTCTCTTTGTAATTCAGCCAATCTTTTACGCTTCTCCAACAAACGCAGTTCAGCGTCAATTGCAGCCTCTTCTTCTACAATTGAATAAGAAGCTGTTTGAATTTCAGCACCACGCAAATGTTCTGCATATAGACTTCTCAGTTGTTGAATTGTTGCGGTACTTGGAAATTGAACTCCGAAATTTGTGAGAGCTGTGATTAGTTCTTCTTTGTTCATTTTAAATGCGTCAGACATTATCCAGGTAATCCCACTTCTGAAGTTGTTATCCGATTATTTTAAATTTATCTTTATTTAATAATAAAATCCAAATAATGACCATTCAGTGTGAATATATATTTTTGAATGAATATTATTTAACATTAATTTATGACAAACTTGATTTAGAATTATTAAAGATTACTTAAAAACTAAAGAAATTATATAAAGTAAACATGAGTAAGAAGTAATATACAACGTTATAAAATTTTAAACACGCATATCGTCGATATTACTATTTAAAAGGATTTTATTCCAGTCAACATTACACAATAAATTAATAAGTTGATCAAAATTGCATTTTTTAAAATTAAACTCAAGTTTGTCATTTGAACTAGGTAGAATCTTGGAAAAATTTATATTTAGCATTATGTCTAGGGCCGGGTGGTGCCGGTCTTCATCTAGTAATATAGTATCGGCAGGGGTTACAGATGAATCGGTGTTAATAGCTTCCGAGAAAAAGATTAAGTCCAGTATTTTATCGAAGCGGTTAGCAATCCCATTGAATTGATTAAGTCCACAAGAGGCTAGTCCATCAATAATAGTGAACTCATTAGCACACGATGGGTTAAAAGGTGATAAACAGTTGAAGTCTGAAGATTTTGTCCATTGCAGGTTTGAAAGATTAAAGTCTCCTAAGATCAACAGCTCATCAATTGGTTCCATTTGATCGTGTATCCTTTCAGTACAATTGATACAGTTTTCGTAAACACTATTTGTAGATCGTGGAGGTACATATATATACGGAGACAATTTACAGGTGGCCAATTTCTATTTTAATTTTTATAGATATTATACATATCTACATACGTCCGAAGATTCAAAACTGTCGACCAGAGTGCTCACTAAAGAGTTCTGCCCAGCAAAAAGAATTCCACCACTTACAGTGTTTAGACCATTTGAGTGGTGTCTATCACATCTAAAGACTTGGTAGGTTGAGTCGAAGAGTTCAGTGTCCAAGAATGTATCATTCAGCCAAGTTTCTGTCATTACAATGATTGTTGATATTTGTATAGATCGTATTGATCTTAGTCCTTAAACAATTAACGTTTTGGTAATAAATCAGTAATTGTTGAAGCTGCTTCCTTGTCGATTTAGCATTGTCCGGGTCTCCTAAAAAGGGTTACGATTTGTAGTTTTCCCATTGAGTTGTTTACTTATGAATTCATGCATTATTATTCCTTTAGGCCATAATGATGAAGAATTTAGAACAGCGAAAACTGAATCTGGAACTCATATTTTAAAAGATGCATATTTCGAATAATTACGATGATCATTTTCTAAACTTTTATAATTATTATCGAAGCTCCAATTTTGTTAAAGATAAAGTTTTTTATATCGAGGGCGTTTGTAGAAGGGCAGTACTTGATAGTTCTCCATACAAAGTAGATATGAAATTAATTTCTCACGAATTAACTGCCACCGACTTCACAAAACAGCAAAATCACAGTACACAAATCTAAGGTATTATTCTGCGCAGGTTGTCAGTCGAAAATAAAAAATGGCTGTGAGCGTGAGGAAGAAAACACACGTAAGAACAACAACAAATTAAAATTGAAATTGTCAGAAATAAAAATGGCTGGGAGCGTGATGACTTAAATACACGTAAAAACAACAACAAATACTGACATTTGACACAAAATTTTGATATATGCGCAGAAGAAACAAAAATCAAAACTCTAATGATACTACCTTTAATATGTGTACTGTGAGCAAAATAATGTTTTTTTGAAATTGATAGGCGATAGGATGTATGAAATAGTAGATTGATTAACGATAAATGGTAGATAAATGGTATGGTACATATATCAAAATTTGTGAAAATGACGAATCCAGAAGTCCATTTAATTGTCAAATGTCCATATTTTATGTTGTATTTAGGTGTTATTCGGAGGGTTCTAGAATAGATATTTAAAATGATTTACTCTTTCAATTTTGACAACCTGCGCCATATATTACAATAGATTTGAGTACTGTGGCGAATACTTACTTTTTATAAATAAATAAATTGGGTGGTGCAACAGCTCGTGTAGAACCAGGGCCTAGTGACTTACAGCTCTCAACCATTGCTGTGTGCGTGTTGTTGTTGGCAGGAATGGAAGGGACCTAAATTTTTTTGCCGAGTCCGAATGGCTTAATGAGAAGCACTTCTTCATGACAAGTCAAGTATACTCTTGGAGGATTTGTCAGTTCCACGCAAGAGGCAGTACCTCGGATAAAACATTTCTGTTTTTAGGTGGCACGGCTGGGAATCGAACCCACACCTTTGGCATGATAGTCCTACGCACTAATCATCTTGCCACGAGGTACTACACTTACTTTTTATAACGCTTTTTATTTAAACTTCGTGTAAGAGTAGCATGGGTTATAAACGCTGTATTGCAATTATATGTTAATTTCACAAGAAAATGCACATTTTATTTTAATGACAAATATGCGACCGTAACAAAAAACCATTCATGCGACGACACGTTAGAGAAAATAAGACGAACTAAACAGCAATATCAATCAACAAAACACGTTATAATATTTTCATTTTCTTAGAATGTCAAGGCAACCTCCCTTCCCCTGAAGTTCGTACAAAAATTAATGGAAAAGTATATTCACTTCTTCACCTATAGCTAAATTTTAATGTACCTTATCACGAAAGTCAAACACTTACATACATAGATGGGAAAATCTGTTGAGATGAAGTGTTCGTTCTCAATAATTGATAATTGAATCCACCTTTTAATTATGAAGAAAATATATTTAGTGCATTTCGAAAAGTGCTCCCAAAACAAGTGAATCAAGCCTTTCAACATTTGAAAAAATTGAATACATTATACAATGGCAATCCATGTCAATTCCAACAAATTAGAAGCTACAAAGTATATAAATTTATCTTACAGATTATATGTATCTTCAGGTAAGAAAAAAGTGTTGTAGACTAAAGCTCTTTCACCATCATAAATAAGTAGGTACCTATCTAAGTGCCTTTCAATCACAACTCGTATCTTTTCACCCAAAACAATTTAACATAGCTCCAAACTGCAACCAACAACAAATCCTTTATTGCAAAAATTGAAGACGTCTCCACCATCAAGGATATTGATTAAATGTCATTGACCAAATCTCTTTCAAATGGTTCTGTTCCTTTGACATCTTCCTTCTTCAATATGACACCTTGAATGAAATTGTATTTCGAGACAGCAGAGCCTTGATGATGAGACGATGAGAGCATCAGTCATAGCAGCTGCTACCATGTGAAATACACTGACACGGTTCTCACTTACGATTGACTTCGTATTATAGGGTCTGTCTTTGACACATGATTTGATTGAGTATCATTCTTATACCTATACCATGGGATTGTGGATTGTTTGTGCCTTTGAAGTTAGTATCAAATCCATCAATTTGAATTTGCTTTTTATAGATATTTTTTCTTTTATAGATGACATTGTTGTCCTTCTATTGACGTGGATACATTCCTTAAAAGCCGTTTTTGTTTAATTTATAAATTATTCAGACTCACCATCTTAACTGCATATCTGTCGTCCTGAAGCTATATATATAGGTAGTACAGTGGGTGGTAAGAATATACGTTACGTAAATTTCTATTTCTCGAAAAAAAATTTAACTAGCCAAAATCGAAAACACTGATTTTTTTTTATTGGTTAACACTCAAGGGGTTATAAATACTCAAATGTTTTCACACAGTTCGAGCGTTTAGGAATTAGAGGGAGAACAGAAAAGGAGATAACGATGTACATTTGTTTTAAATGTCTTGTTATTGAAATGGGAAGGAAAAACAGAGTTGGGTTAGGAATTCCACATTCGTGTGGTACGGTTAAAGAAAGAATCTCTATATTTGACGGTGCGTTCCAGGTTAGGCTCAAGGGTATACTGATGAGCATTCCTAGCAGTGCGGGTATTACGCTGAAATTGTTTAAGGGGAGGAATGCAGCTAGCTACTTCAACAGAGCAATGTTTGAAAAAGTAGCGATAAAACAGTGATAAGCAAGAAACATTTCGACGGTGTTCCAACGAAAAAAATGTTGCCGAGATTGATCCGTCACCTATCAGTTTTAAAGCTCTATTTTGGATTTTATCCAGTAGGTGCAGTGATGTTTTGAAAGCATCTGACCAGATATTAGAGTTATACTCTAGCTTTGGCCGTTTGAATGCTTTATTTTAGCCAGATCAGAAGGGGAAAAATAGTTCTTACATCGTCTAAGGAAACCTAGCTTTTCGCATAATTCCTAGCGGGTGATATGCATAAAACGGAAGTATTTACTACAAGTAAAAGATAATAGTAAATAACGGGTGATTTTTTAGCTGGTTTGGTTTTGGCAACACTGGTTTTGACAGCTGACGTGTGTTTAGTACCTTGTGTCACTGTCAAACAGCTTCAGTTTGGTTTGCAATTTAACCATGGATCGTCTTACAAATGAACAACGCTTGCAAATTATTGAATTTTACTATCAAAATTCGTGCTCGGTTCGAAATGTTCATCGCGCGCTGCTTCCATTTTATGGTCGGCATTCTCGACCTTCTGAGCAGTCTATTCGGAAGATTGTGACCAAATTTCGCACCAAATTTACTTTGTTGGACATTAAACCACCAACACGTTTACGTACTGTGCGTAGTGAGAAAATATTGCGGCCGTATCAGCTAGTGTGACAGAAGACCGCGAAATGTCGATTCGGCGCCGTTCCCAGCAGTTAGGCCTTTGTTACAGCACTACGTGGAAAATTTTGCGGAAGGATTTGGGCGTAAAGCCTTTTAAGATACAGCTGGTGCAAGAACTAAAGCCAGCCGACCTACCACAACGCCGAATTTTTGGTGAATGGGCTCTTGGAAAGCTGGCCGAGGATCCGCTTTTTTATCGAAAAATTGTGTTCAGCGATGAGGCTCATTTTTGGTTGAATGGGTACGTTAATAAGCATAACTGCCGCATTTGGAGTGAAGATCAGCCAGAAGCATTGCAACAGCTACCAATGCATCCCGAAAAAGCCACTGTTTGGTGCGGTTTATGGGCCGGCGGCATTATTGGGCCATATTTCTTCAAAGATGATGCGAATCGCAGCGTTACTGTCAATGGTGAACGCTACCGAGCGATGATAACAAACTTTTTTTTGCCCGAAATGGAAGTTCTTTGACTTGCATGGTATGTGGTTTCAACAAGACGGTGCCACATGCCACACAGCACGCGAAACAATGGCGCAATTGCGATGCGAGTTTGGTGAACAGTTAATTTCACGTTTCGGGCCGGTCAATTGGCCGCCTAGATCGTGCGATTTGACACCATTAGATTATTTTTTGTGGGGGTATGTCAAGGCTAATGTCTATAGGGACAAGCCCGCTTCGATTGACGCACTGGAAGCCAACATCCATGCATTCATTCGTGAGATACCGGCCGATATGTGTGAAAGAGTATGCCAAAATTGGACTCAGCGGATGGGCTACCTGAGACGCAGCCGCGGTCAACATTTGCATGAAATTATCTTTTAACATTAAATTGCAAGGTTCAAAACTATCGATTCAAATAAATAATTATTTCATTCATTTTTTCGAATTTTTTGTGTTTTTTTTTTTTAAAGTTCTAAACCTCTTAAAAAATCACCCTTTACTATAACTTTAAGCAAATGGTTAAATTTAAAGTATTTACTTCATTCCATATGCATAAAGCTTAGTACTTACTAACTGGCAAATACTTTCAGTATATACTAAATTCATCCAAGTAAATACTAGAATTCATCGGAAATAGATAGTAAATACTTTTTTTTTGCTTATCGGGTTAGGAAGCGAATAATTTTTTGTCAGTTTAACCGTTTAATCCCTGTAGTAAATTACTGTTGCCCTTCTTGGTGTTTTGTAAACATCTGTTCATGAAATTTTATCAGTCATTAATTTATTGAAAGTCGACTGAACAACAATGAAGAACGAAGGTATATCAATAAGCCAAATGCACCTAGTTTTTGTGCGTATTTTAAAAGTGCATAGTGTTCTTATGAATAAGTCACAGCAACCGTCAATAAAAAAAGCCAAGTCAGAGGCTATGAAAATATTCATAAATGAATATAAATCTGAAACTGGCGTTGAACTGAGCGAAGACCAAGTAAGGGAAAAGGCTGAATAACTTTAAGTTGGATATTAAGAAAAAAGACGGACCTAAAGAGAACGGGGAATAAGCCCATTAAGCTTAAAGAATGGGAAATAATATTCAAAGATCTTTTGAGCGCAGATGAAAATCCATCTATCTCTTGCATTCCTGGTAATCATTATTTTATATCGATGTACAATAAAGTACACATGCTTTAATTTTACTGACAACTTTTCCTATGTAGGTGGTTTATCTGTGGGAGCAGATAATACCAATCAAGAAGAAACTGAGAGAGAAGTTCCTTTAACAGCTGATTTTCCAGATCAAACAGAAGATCTCCTCACAAGATTCCCGAGCAACAAAGCGGAGAAGATTGAAGTTTGCTGAGACAGATGAGACAAAAAATCTCACAAATGGGGAGCTTCAACGCTTGGTTTTTGCTCGAGCAGTTGAAGCTTTTAAGGATGCAGCAAAAAGAAATGGAAAAGAAGATCAACATTGGCAAGGAAGCAGACAATTCACAATCCTTCAATAGTTCAACTACTAATATAGTTACTGACAGTGGATCAACTTATTTTAATTTATAAAATACTTTATAAATTATGTACTTTCAGTTTTATTGAAAGACAAAATTTTCTGGAATTTCATTTTATGTTTGTTTAATCTGCACAGAATTTCTTAATTTTATTTATAACATAACGTAGAGTTTCATTTCATTATAATTTATTTATTTATTTTATGTTTTCTTAAAGATATAAATATGTACATATATATTAATTCACAGTAAATTTTTAAGCATTAAAGTTAAAAATAAGTTCTGCTAACTCCAATCTTTTGATTTGACCAGATCTTCGGGTTTCAAGTACACTGGCCATTAAGTTTCCATCATCAACGGTATTCTCTGCTTTCTGGTAAATCGAAATTATTGTCATCTCTCAAGTATTTTCCAATATTGTGCAAAACGAAACAAGCGACAATTACATATATTTGGAACGTTTTCTATGTGAAGGCGTATGCAATTTTGAAGAATTGGAAATCTCTTCTTCACTTGACCAAAACATCTTTTAATTATGACCCTTTCTTTTGAATGCAGTTTGTTGTAAGCTCTTTCCTGGTTACTCGTTGGGTTTTTAAAGGGTGTCATTAGCCAAGGTGTGATCCCATATCCTTCGTCTCCCAGTAGAACAATGTTAGTGGAGTTTCTCATAATGGGTTCCACAGCACTGTTTCTCCAAATTCTAGAATCGTGAACTGAGCCTAGCCAGCGGCAATCAACACTTGTAAAATATTCCATTGAATTACAAGTAGCCTGGATATTGATGGGAGCATATCCTTTTCGGTTAATATATTCTTCCGAATGAATTCTGGGTTGCAATATTTCCACATGAGTACAGTCCAAGGCCCCTATGCAAAATGCCAATGCCAATCATTTTTTGCTCCCAGCTGTTCTTCATAACTCGATGGAAATTTTATCCATGAGAAGCTTTGTCTTTTATTAATTTTGCAACAAAATTAACTGTTCTAGATACAGTACTCTGATGAACGCCTATATCTTCACCAACGCCAACTTGAAATCCAGGATCTCCAACGTATCGTAAAAAAATTCGCATCTTTTCTTGATGAGTGATTGCCCCTCCTCTTGTTTCAGTTTGCGCTCCTTAAAAATATAATATATATATAAATCATTTGTTCAACGTAAGGTAAGTTTTGAAACTTCGCCAGTAACTTAAGACTCCTCATGTTTAACTAACGGAAGCCTATTGGTAGTATCGCAATATATATAACAATTTTCATAAGTTTTTACTTCTTCAAGAATTATAGTAAATTAAATTAAATTAATATTTTGAAGCTAACAAGCAAATACGAAAATAGAAGTTTAACACCATTTCCGCGAACTAACAAAAGGCTCCAAATAGTAAGGGTGTGTCAAGTTTTAAAACTAGAAATTGTGATTACATTGCAAAGACTTACCAATGAACTATTCACTCAACCAATCTACGTTTTCCCTCTCAAAAGGATAGAGCTGTTTAAAATTTGATTCTGAGCCAGACTTTTATAGACTTTTTGTGAACTAACGCGTACAAATTCGGCCATTTCAGTACTGTCAACACTAACTTAATTTTAATTTATATCAGTGACGTGAATCCCTTGAGAATAGAGTTAAGACTGTTAGTCTTTATGGTTTCGAGGCTACATAGTTATGTGTTTAAAGCAAAAAAAGTATCTACTTTGAAATTTTCATGTTGCTATTCTTTGACTTTGAGAAAAAGAAGTAATTCCTACAGAAAAAAAGTACTTGCTAGTTTTTATGCATACAGAATTAAGTATTTACTCAAAAAGTTCATGCGAAAAAAGTAAGTACTGTGGCCAAAAGTAAATACTTTATTTTCAGCATTTACTGCATTTTTATGCATACCAAAAAAAGTAAATACTTCTAAATTCTCAAGTAAAAGCATTTACTATCTTTTATGCATATCACCCAATATCTTGTATGTGGTCGTTCCCCAAGTGCTGATCAGTAACGCACATACCAAAAATCGAAAACTTTTCAGTTTCCTCGATGCAAACTCCATTAATTTATAGTGGTAAATTGGGTATATTCCGCTGTAATGACTGGAGACAATTTGGGTTTTGGAAGTATTAAATTCCACACGATTATTAAAACCCCATTTGTCAATACTGTTTTAATCTGAATTTAATGAGCTCATCATATTCTGCCGTTGCTGCTCCACGTTTGAAGAACAGGAAGGTGAATCTGGAAATGAGTATGAAAAACTATAAGTGTGCTGTAATCAGCGAAGCAGTGTAGT
Organism: Dasysyrphus tricinctus; assembly: GCA_963921185.1. Lineage (NCBI taxonomy): Eukaryota > Metazoa > Arthropoda > Insecta > Diptera > Syrphidae > Dasysyrphus > Dasysyrphus tricinctus. The sequence goes on along the minus strand of OY992530.1, from coordinate 136,827,169 downwards.
GGATTAGTAGTTTCAAGAAATAGTGTCGGAGACAATACGGAGCCTGTGAGCACGGCACACCAGCATTCATCTTGTGAACTTAAGACTTGAAGCCGTCCAAAACAACTTGGATTGAGCGGTCAGAAAGGTAATTACTAGTCCAGCGAAGAAGTGATTCGTTGACACCAAAAGCATGGATTTTCTATAAAAGAGCTTGATGCCAAACTCTATCAAATGCTTTAGAAATATCAAGTGCAACTTTTTTGCTTTCTCCAAAATGATGCAATGATTGATTCCACCAGTGGATCTGTTGCAACGAAAACCATACTGACGGTCATTAAGAAGCTTTCGTTGTTCAAGATATTTCATAAGCTAACGATTGATCAGCGTTTCCATGACATTGGATAGAATGGATGTGAAAGCGAAGGAGAAGATGAATCGCCTTTTTTAGGGATTGGCTGCTCATATGCTTTTTTCCACCCAGACGGAAAGTGGCCTATGGAATAGGAAAGGTAAAAAAGTTTACGAAGAGGTTTTGCTAAAGTGGAAGAACACATCTTCCAGACAATAGGTGGTATACCATCAGGGCCGGCTGATCTTTTAGTACTCTGGAAACTGTACGGGTACGAAAACGTATTGATCCCAAAGAGAATTAGACGTTCTCAAGTACAGGTGGAACCCTGTCGCTAGCTGGCGGCGCACAGTGGGGAAAACGTGGAAAAAATTCAATTTTCAAAAGTATCAATTTTTATGTTTCATTATTCGTTTCTTATAGTAAAATAGTTGTTAAATCAAGAAATGATAACCGTTTGCAGATAAAATATATGTAAGCCCGGAGTTTATCATCCAAAGTTGAAAATGAGGAGAAATAGATAAATCAGGGGTGGTTTTCGAACGATCCGTTTACACTAAAGTCTTAAATCTTTTTAATGATTCTTCTATTTATGGGATTAAGGTATACCAATAAGTTATACTAATACTTTTATTGAGCGGGAAAAATTATATAAGAAATATTTGAAGAGAAAACACCCGAAATTAGCGATTATTTTTAGTCTCATAAAGTTTTAAGTACTAGCGCCATTTGCCGCCAAGGTCCCGTTGCTTTTGACGGATAGTGTAGAGTGTAAGGAACAATTTCCAGCAAAGAACGCATCCGGAACCGTCCGGATTCAATTTTTAGGGCAATTTGAAGTGCGGGAAAGTCATACACTAAAACTAAAAAATTAAAGTAAAAATTAAGATATTGATATCTTAAGCTAGGGGTCCTAAAATATTGGTAAATATGAAATATTTTGTTTATATTTTACTACATATTTAGAATCCATTTTTAACGATTTAACGTCAAAATAATAATGAAGGGTTTTATATAAGAACAATTTAAAAAGTTACGATGTCACATCGTAGTTTTTAGTCAACAATATAATAATGTGTAATATGAAAATCAGTAATATTCCTCCATTAAAACTCACTGTCAAAATGAAATTTTACAGTGATTGGTAGTTAAAATTACGATATACACATGTATGTAAATAAATAAAATAATAAATACCCTTAACCCTTAATAACCCTTAATAACTTGATAATAACTATTTCAAAGGTCAACTTAACTGTCAATTTCATTCAGCGTTTGTTAGTTACTCCACATAGTAACGCTATCAGGTGTTATTTCGATAGCTTATTCAGTTTTAGTGGATTCAATTTTAGAAAAGAAGAGACATTTAAGCAAAAAATAGCTTCAATATATTTTTAGTGATTACCAAACATTTTTTTTATTGAAATTCAATTCGCGATAGGTACCGTGATATTCCTGTCATAAGTTCCGTAATTGGTTGAAGGGTGCATTCCAAGTGAAACTGGTAAGTAATAATAATGTTGACGCTGAGGAATCGTGTACTAGACATAGTGGAAGCCCAGTTAATGACTATGAAGAATGCGGCGATTTCAGCAAGACACTTATTCTATTTTCATTAATTTTCTAACTTTCTCTTCAGAAAGCAATGCACAAAAGGATTCAAAGAGTGAGAACTCCCCAAGGTTGGTTATATAAATTTTTGTGTGGGTGTGTCAGTGACTGGAAATTTTCTGTAATAATTCCTTATACTGTTCTTTGTTATGTCTCAGAATTTAATGGAAATGAATAATGTATGTAGTTCAGATTTTATCCAATTAAGACTGGTTCCTTACAAAAAAATCGAAAAATACCCACAAAATGGGCGTTGTAAGAACTTTGCTAGTCCAATTTCCCAAAAAATAGTTGTTCAAGGTTTAGTTAACATCCAAATTTGTAACAATTTTAACGAAAAATTATTTTTTTTTGGTAAGTAGGCGTGGCAGTGGGCGGAAATTTATTGTAATGGTTTTTCGTCTTAATAGCTATCATGCCTGAAAATTCATCAAAATCGGTTTGGTGGTTAAGGTTTTAGGGAATTTTTTCCACTCTCCCATACAAGGTGCCCCACTGTGCGGCGTAGAGTTTGCCGCGAATTGTTCTTCAAACACAATTGCCTTGTCTATAGAACTAACGTAAGGGTTATCATTGAAGATGAGCGGAGGAACCGATGAAGATGATGAGTTATTAATATTCTTAAGGAATGACCAAACATTTTTACTGCCTTTAGGACATTGCAGTATTTTTAGCCTTATTTTTTGCTCATGCAGAAATTTAGTTCTTAGAATCAAGGCTCGTTTGAATTTTGTCTTGTTTTCCTCTGTAGGAATGGTTTTATATAACCGAAAAACGATTCTCTCACTTTGAAAGCTTCCTTGCAGCTGGAGTCAAACTAAGAGTTTTCTTTAGGCTTGATTCTCTTTATTCTGTGAGGAACAAAGAATTTTAGAACATCATACCTGAACAAGCATCAACGTCTCCATATAAAAAAACACATCGACCAAACACAAAAAAGTTGTTGAGTCCTTCCCAGTTGGCTTTTTCGTATTGCCAAGCTGTTCTTTTCGGTATTTTTTTTTTAACTGGGTAATTCCAGAACGAACACCAAAAGGATGCCGATATTAAACAGTGGTCAGAAGTGCCGAGTGGAGCTAAAACACACAAACTATATTTTTCGGGGTGTGAAGTGAGAAACAATCGAGGGTGTTAGGGGTTTGACCTGCAGCATCAGGTATTCTAGTAGGCTCGTCCACCAGCTGAGAAGCCTGTTAGTTTACATCGATCTCAATTAAGAGTTCTTTAACTATACTTATAACCTAGCAAATATACCTTATAACTAGTTAGGACCAATAATAATAATAAAGTTATGTTTCAAAACTATAAATTCCACTAAATACATCCTTGCGTTTCTGAGAAAATGGCCACACTGGTGACTTTTCATTATGTTTGCTAGAATTCGAAAATTAAGCCGAAATTGGCAATTTTAAACTTAGAAACCTTAACAGCCCTATTATTGACACGATTTAAAACTAGTTTTAACGCCTGGGAGTCCACCGTAAGATTACCTATCTCATCGCAGCCACGCAAAAATTGAATGCCAACCGATAGCTTTGGTCCAAACATTTACAAAACTGCTGGTCGGACAAGCTTTATCTGGTCGCAATAGTTAGAAAATGCACTTTTCAGGTTGCATTTTCCGCTAAATGTACCTATAATATAAGCAACTTATATAAATGGGGGTATCAACTGAAAGCTATGACTGTCCACGATACCATTGGTCGGACTGACTTTTTTTGGCTGTTTACGGCGAGTCCGACTGTTTTTTAAAAAAATGGTCTTTTTTTAACACTGCGTCTTACATCAGGGAAAATTGAGTAAAATCATTTCAAATGGTTAAGAAAGTGGCCTTAACCACTTTTTTTTCATTTTCATCCAAGGATGCACAAAATCTCTAATTTTAGAAAAGTGGTCGGACTCGTGGCAACAGCCAAAGAACTCTGTCCGACCATTGCTATCGTATAGAGGACAGTCCTAGCTTTCATTTGATACCCCATTTATATAAGTTGCTTATATTATAGGTACATTTAGCGGAAAATGCAACCTGAAAAGTGCATTTTCTAGCCATTGCGACCAGATAAAGCTTGTCCGACCAGCAGTTTTGTAAATGTTGGCATCCAATTTTTGCGTGGCCGCGCTGAGATAGGTAATCTTACGGTGGGCTCCCAGACTATATAGAACTAGTTTTACGTTAAAACTAGTTTTGAATCGTGTCAATAATAGGTCTGTAAGAGTTTTGTGCGATTTATTAATAAAATTTTGACATAACTATGCTAATCCCATATAGGGCGGCTACAAAAAGCGTCTGTTTTCCCATTGGCCGTCGCGATCACTATGTGCTTGACCACAAAAAGGGCGGGTGTGGCTGTCAAATTTGAGCTTATGTATATGCTATTAATCGTATCTCAGAAAGCACCATGGTGGAAGGATATATGGAAATCGTGAACTTTGACAACAATATTGGAAATGAGTACCCAAGAGGAAACCTTTTTATGGACAATCCTTCTGAAACTTCGGCTGCAGTAAGCCCCACATCAGATTTGGGGTACAGCATCTTTCATATGCGAGCCATAATAATAAATGAATCATCAACAAATATGAGAAGTCTTTCAAGAAGCGCAAATGATACTTTTGGCTACCGCATACGTATGAAAATCGGAGCATGGAACGTTTGATCGTTGTACGGGGACAATAGATACGAGCAGGTTGAGCGTGGATGCTTTATCATAAGATCAGTATCCAGGGCATCAGCGAAATTAAGTGGAGAGGAAGAGCCGAATACAGATCTGACACTGGGGGGCAAACGAGAATGCTGTATTTCGGAGACGATGAAAGAGAGGTTGGCCAAAGGCTGCATGATGTCGGAATTCTGTTGAACGAAGAAGTTCGCGGTAGTCTTAATTCAAATTTCTGCAAGATAATGACAGCAGGGTTCGGTTCAAAAATTCGTAACGTCACAATAATTCAGTGGTACGCCCTCAACACCGCTTTCAATTACGATCTGGGAGGCGTGATGGGAAAAAGTGGCTTCGGGTTGCGGAATGAAAATGGCGATATGCAGGTCGATTTCTGTAACGTTAATCGTCTTGAACTAAGTGGGACTTGCAAAAAACTCATCTTGGTACATCCAATGGTCAAACTGAAAACCAAATTGACCATTATCATGATTCAGCAGCGTTGGAGGAATTCCATGTGCAATATTCGAAGTATTAGAAACGCTGACATTGGAAGCCACCACCATTGGTTTCTCATGAGTCATGAGTCTCAAGCCGAATGAATGCAGCTGTACAACGACAATCACAAGGTTCAGCAGGAGTTCGAAGTCTAATACGAGTGCTTTAAGTAATCCCAATATATATGTCGTTAATTTGGCACCAACCTTAACGAAAGAGCTTCGTCATTAAACGGAATTCAACATTCAACAATTGATGAGATGTGTGGTGATATAAAAGGTGTTTTATGGAGGCTGGATCCAAAACTGTACCAAGCGGACGAGAGTTAGAGACTTTTGGATATCCCAAAACACCTGGAATAAAATCGAGCTTTGCAAATCGTTGAAAATGCAAATAAATGCCGAAGCAGATTCTCAACGAAAGGCCGAATCGCGAGCACATAAGATGGTTAACCGCTGTTTGAGACGTGAAAGGAGAGTAAGGTTACACGGTCTTGCAGAAAATGCGGAAAACGCTGCAAGAAGAGGAGATATGAGGGAGTTGTACCAAATAGCCAAAGATGTTATTGGGTAAAAAAGCAACACCAATCATACACTTTTGGTATCAATTGAGGATCAGCTACGCAGGTGGAAGGATCACTTTCGTGCCTTCCTTACTGAGGATTCCGTTGAGCAGAGTGCTGAAGTGCCCTAGCTTAACGAGATGTGAATAGATCTTATAAGGGAATTGACATCGAACCGCCTACGGTACTGGGAATCCAATCTTCGATAACTCGAATCTTGTAAAAAGCAGCTGAATGGAATACCAGCTAAATTCCTGAAAGCTGAACCCGTCCGTCAGAACGGCTAGTATTCTAGACCCGTTGATACAAGCTGTGTAGGAATATGAAGTCTATCCCAGCGACTAGAAGGATGTGATTGTTAAGTTGCCAAAGAAAAATGACCTTAAGAATTGCCAAAATTGGCGAGGTATTACAGTTTTGTCGTTTTTTCCAAAACAAATGGTAATCAAACCATCATTCTCGAGCGGATAAAGGTTAGAATCGAGTCTACACTCAAAAGGCATCAAGCTGGTTTCCGCAGTGGGCGGTAGTGTGTTGAACATATCAACACTCTGCATATCGTTCTTGAGCAGTCTGCGGAGTTTCAGTCACCGTTTTACCTCATGTTCGTGGATTTTGAGAAGGCCTTTGACCGAGTCGACGGTGAATGTATATGGAGATCACTTATTGGTAAGAGAATTCCCCAAAAAATTGTTGCGATTATAAAAGAGTCCTATAATAGCGCAGGATGTTTTGTTTTACACATGGGCAGCTTTCCCACTCTTTCGTGGTGCGAGAGGGTGTGAGACAGGGGGATTTTCTATCGCCAATTCTCTCTTCTGGCTAGCGTTGGAACAGCGGGGAGACAGGCATTCAATGGAGACCGTTTGAAAGGTTTAGTCACTCAGACTATGCGGATGATATACATTATTTATGTCTGTTGGCAAATATCATTAGCCGGCTGAAGGGGATGTGCCAAGCACTCAAGGTGAAAGCAGGGTCGAATGGTTTAAAAATAAATAGCAAAAAGACAAAAATTATGCTCACAGGCTGCTCCACACATCAGCGTCATTCTACATACTATACAGGAGACTCCAGTTGAAGAAGTTGAACAATTTAACTACTTTGGAAATTGGAAGTATTGTTCCAGCAAATGGTGGTACTGATCTGGACATTCAAAGAAGAATAAATAAAGCTCACGCAGCCTGCGGTTCTCCGTCCCAAATTTGGAAATCCAGTCAAATCTCTTTACGCACTTAGTTGAGGTTCTTCGAATGCAATGTGAAATCCGTACTGTTATATGCTTGCGAAACCTAGAAGGTCAACTACCATCTCGAAGAAATTGCAAGCTTTTGTCAATCGCTGGTCTACGCGATATTCGTAACAGTCAATAGTACAATTATATCAAACGAAGAATTATGGCGCAGGACAAATCAAGAACAGCTGGACGTTGACATAAAAAAGCGTAAATGGCAATGGATTGGTCACACACTTACGAAACGAAACGATTAAATTGCAAAGCAGTCCTTTGATTGGAATATCCTCAGTAGTCCAGCCAATATATGATTTAACATGGGCAAAATTGCAACAGAAGCTTTTTTAATCAATTTATGATTAGTAACCACTACTGAAAGACATATCCAAAATCGGACAAAATCCCTCCATGGGAACACCCCGAAAAACGGTTTTCAAAATGACGAATTTATTGGTTTATTGTTTTTGGTTGTTATTTTTACTACGCTGTGATTTTTCCTTTTAATTATGTTAAATTTGTCACTGGTGGATCCACTATGACATTCCCGAGTCATTACCCCCTCCCCTAGTCATGACCCTTCCCAATTTATGACCCCCCCCCTCTCCTCTCCCTTCAGAACCCTAGAGAATATGATCGACGCGACCAATCTTCACGAGTACAGAAAGAAACTCCCCCCATTTATGATCCCCCTTATTAATGACATATACATATACCATATCTACCATAAAAATAATTCTATTTTATCTAAATACACGTTAAATCACAAGAGAAAATAAATGTATTTATTCAGTCCAGGCAAACTAAGCTAAAAATACCGTGAACATGGGCAAAATAGCAACAGAAGCTTTTTTAATTGATTTTTGATCTGAAAGCATTACTAAACAATATGAGTATTCACGATCCGATGTAACTGGTCTTGTATCATTGCAAAAGTGTAAAAGTGTAACACTTTCTTGCACTACAACAACAAAATATACTGAATGTCAAATTCTTACACTTTTACACTTTTGCTATACTCCAACCCTATTGTAAAATAAAAATACACCATAGTAAAGTTTGCGCTTGTGTATTTGATAACTCGCCAAATGTCATTCTTTTTGTCAGCTGATATTTGTTTGTGAAATTTTGTGAGTTTGCTACAGTGTAACTATGGATAAAAGAAGGAGCGTTCACGATCGATTGTAAAAAAATAAAATTTTACAATTTTACTAGGCTTGTTGCACCAAATCGTGAATACCCCTAATATACCAATATACACTCCGAAAAACGGATTTCAAAATGGTGGATTAACTGGGGTGTTGTTTTAGGTTGTTTTTATTTCCATT